>JAJJWX010003387.1:0-311085 GCA_023529315.1 Papaver bracteatum | reverse complement strand
AAAATCTAGGGTTTGAAAGAAATCTCCGAAAAAATTCTTTTTTTTCTTCTCTCTAATTTTTCTTCCCACAAAAACCTGTCCAAGAATCTTATCAAATGTATAACAAAATTCATTAATTTAATTATTATCTAATTAAAATAAAATAAAATTAACTAAATAAGGGTTGTTTAGTCATTACAAAATTATTCGAGATAAGAGGGGTTTTTGAAATTACTTATGAGTGACTGTTTTTGTCCTATTAGACGCACCCCTACATAGGAACGCGACGCCCAATAATAGCCTTCATTACAATAGAGGGGCGTCATCTAATAGGATAAAAGCGGGCCACTCATAAATAATATCAAAAACCCCTTATCTAAAATAATTTTATAATGACTAAACAACCCTTATGTGGTTAGGGCTAATAATATAATTAACTATTAATTAGATTGATAAGATTTTTTATATAATTAATGATAAAAAATCATATTAAGTGATTTTGGTGGGAAGAAAAAGTTGAAAAAAATGAGAAACTTTGGAGATTTTTCTAAGTAAAATCTTTAGATTTTAAATCACCCAAGCAATGTTCTTTTTATTTCTCAAAATTGATGAAAGTAAGTTAAAAAAATTGATTTTTTTTAGCTTATCAGCTAAGCGGTTACGGCTGGGTTTTTTCCTTCTTAGCCGACCGTAAGACAAATTCTACGTGTTAAGAGATGATAAACTCCAAAGTTAACTAGTTAAAATTAAGAAAACCCAATTTTAAACCAAGTTACTGGCTCGGAGTTTAATGGTGACCCAAGCGCCAGAATCGGCCACGGTTTTGTTTTTTGTCGAACCCAGTTCAGCCTTCATATACTCAGCTTGATTTTAGTGATCGAACCTCAATCAGCATCGCCGATTCTTGACGGGATTTTTTGTATGTTTAACCCAAGCAGTAAAACGCTTACGGTTGGGTTTTGTTGAGGAAAACCCAACCAGTCATTGGTTCGCAAACCTAATTTTTTTCTAAGATTTGCAATCAATCTAACCATTTCGGATGCAATTGGTTTGTTGATTACCATCACTTCTATCAATATGCTTCTTACGCACCTTTAATAGAGAATTCAATCGAAGATTATAAGTTTTTCAACCTGCCGATTGATCGAAGATGGTGAAATGATTTTGATTGAAAAAAAGAGGAATGATTTATGGTTGATACTTAATGATCTCTGATGCCTTTTGGTCTTATAACCAAAAACCAAGGCATGTGCTAGGTAGCTGCCTTAATTTGATAAGGGGGTGCCAAATCTTTGGGCCATAAGGGTGAACCCAACAGGAGCCATATCTAAATCTGAAATATTACATCTTCCGGCAGAACAAAGTAGTACTGAAACAGCAACTTCCAGCCATCGGTCGGGCGTCTTAGTTCTCAAATCAAAACCAGGGAATCCTATATTCTTTTTATACTAACTTTGTTGGAGACCAACCCGGCACCTGCTAAATCCTTATTCCCTTAGAATTGGGGATGATTAGCCACCAAATCCTGAACAAATATATATATAAATAGTGTCCTAAGCAGATAAGGAAACCTAGTCCTAAACATAAACTAATTCCTTTTAAAACAAAACTCTTATGCTGTACTCCAAAATAAGATTAAATAAACACTTTAGCTGCAAGAGCTAATATTAAAGCAATTGTTTGAATAAAAAAGACAGAAAAATGAGAATTTGTTGATGTTCCAAGTGAAGGGATGTAACTTCTTTCTCGTATGTCTCCATCCGCAAGTGTTTTCTGGTCGCCCATCAGGGGGGCTTAATTTGCCTGCAATCTAGTGGCATTGTTGAATCTCACTTGTAACGTATCCATTCGGCCAACATTCCTACAGTCCATAGAGATGCAGATATTTTTAGAAGATTGCACTGATTAATTACTGGCAAACTATTACCCACCATGAACCAGCAGTCTTAGCAAATTTCTTACAAACTCTAGAAGAATAAAGATACAACTAGTGATCTTAGCAAGCATGCATATAGAGATGAAAAGGTAGTCGCAGATGCTACTGGCAACAGTTTATATTTTATTGTTCGAGAAATATTTTCTTGAAAATGGATCAAACACTTAAAAGGAAACGTAATAATACTAATAAAGCTTACATACCTAACCGATGATGTCAAAGAACAAGAAAAATCAATGATTTCTTCTCCATGTTGAATGGTCTGAACAGGCAACAAATTCTGGCAAAAGGTGTAATCCGGCATCTGGCATATAAGGACCAGTAAGATCTAATAAAGACCTAACCCGATACATTCCCACTGTGGTTGTCTGAACTTTATGAATTTTATAACTATCACGTCTGTCCCGGTAATGGCTTTAAAATCTAGATTCTGCAATTCTCCCCATCGACAAGGCATTTGGATTGTTTCCTGAAAGGGAAAATTAGGGGGAGACCCAAAAAAAATAATATTCTCATTGTTAAGCTCACAATTAATTTTTGGTACGGTGACACCCATAATTATATGAAATTATTATGAATCAATACATAACTCATTATCATACTATCTTTTCAGGTAACTCGTTATCTGACTTAATTCGGTATAATTTAGGCGCAACTTGGACATAACATATCAAAAAATCCAGCGCCTTAGAATTTTACAAATTTTATATCGTTGGAAATCTTTTTAAAAGAGCTACGCAATGAGTACAAACAAGAATATCAAATTTTTGTTTTTCACGAAAAAATCGGAGGTGATCCTCATTTTAGGAAAATTTTTCGAAAACGATACATAACCATTGTACGGTCACCAAAAAACGATGCATAACACACGTGCGAGGCCTATAGCAATTATGCAACCATTTTCTCCACTGCATAACAAATTATGCATTTGGATAACAAAGTTATGCATCTATAACAAGTTATGTAACCATTGTTTTGGTTGATTTTAGTGCGTACATAAAAAAAATTTGATGCATAATGCATCCATATTTATGGGATGCATATCGAGGTTATGCATCGGTGCACAAATGCATAAAAGATTATGCGCAATTTTCGATGCATAACGCATTATACGGTCATATTTTCGGATGCATAGCTGAGGTTATGCATCCATTTTCTGTGCATAATAACATGTTATCTGGGAATGTTATTATAGGTGCATAACGTGTTATGCGATCTTTATTTTCGGGTCCAGCGATGGTATTTGCGCCAGATCACACCGTGTACGGTAAACAAACAAGAAAATATCGGTTATGTTCTATTGCATATCGGCTTCGACCGGGTCGTCCACTCAAACGGCTCCGTTAATTTCCACGTATTACCATCAACGAAATTTTTAAAAAATTATTCGTACAAATTTTCTCTCTCTAAAACAAAACGAAATTCTCGAAATTCTTTCTCTCTCTCTAGAAAAGAAAAAAAAACATCTCACGCAAACACAACCAGCTCCATTCTCTTCATGGTTATCATTTCATATATCTCATCTCGAACAATCATGTCTCTCATTCTATATTTCTCCTCTCTAATAATCGTCGTCAATACTTTTGAAAGCTGATAATTAATCAATCATCTCATGGATTTCTCTACGTTCCTATCTCTTCAGGTGATCCATTTCTCCTTCTACATTTTGTCTCGTTTTATGTATCTCTTTTGCTGATGCTTGTACTTGTTTTGAGTCCCAATTTAATCAACAATATCGAAATTTGTATACCTAATTTCATCGATGGATTGTTGTATCTATTTCTTAATTGAGAAATTCCATTTACCCATGCTTGAATCAGATGAGAACTCCACGGGGCACGAGCACTTACCTCACAATTACATCTTTTTTAGAACCTAGCTTCGCTGCTGCCAATTGATTCTTCTCTACTACTACCAATCAACGCCATGGATGAATCTTTGATGATCTGTTGTTGTTGGAGACGTCTGGTCTCTGTTCGGTCTCTCAATTCTCTGATCAAAACTCAGCCTCTCTGTATCTCAGTTCGCGTCTCTCAAAGCACGGATCGAAACCCTTAAAAGCGTAAAAGAGAAATTGAAATCGAACTAAACCTCAAAAAGAAAAATCCAAGGCGAAAAAATTCGCGTGAAGAAGAAACCAATTTTTTTTAATTTTGGGTTTCGGAATAATTTTTTTCCCAAAAATGGGTGCGTGCCTTTAGTTTTGGGAGCGTGGGTTTCACAATGGAACTATCTGTGAGAATGGGTCTCACTGTAGTTTTCACTAAATATTACCCAACAGCCCAAAATATGCTTTTGATGGTTTTGGATCCAACCCGCCATGTTTGTTCAGCCCTTGGGTAATAGTTTATGGGTCCACGGATCAGAAATGCTCATCCCTTATTGGCTCAGTCTTACAAAGAAATATTACCTCCTGACCCGAAGCCAAAATCAACCAAAACTCTACTCGGTGACAAAAAATTAGTTGCTTAGGGCAACTCCTATGGTATGGAGCTAAAATCATCCACAACTTAATGACTATCCCTATATATATGGTGTTTCACCTATTTGCCACCTCTATTTTTCTTATTTACCACCTCTTCACAAATTCTAAAATAATTTTACTTTTCAATTTTATTTTTTCCTATTTACCACCTATAAAAATACTACTATCACCCTTATTTATCTTCTTTATTAAAAGGCCACTAATTTTCATCAAAAGGCCACTAATCGTGATTACAACTTTGATTAATTCTTAACATATATCACTTAGTATATGCCAATAGATTACGAAAGTACTTAATATCGGAATTAATCAAGTGGTCAAAGCTCATATAAGAACATCTGTAACCTTTCACTATAAGAACAATTGTAACCAAGTACATGTAATATCGAAATTAATGAAGTGGTCAAAGATCATGTAGATGCATTTTACTACAAACTACATCCAAAGGATAGAAATGTACTACTCTGCTAAATTAACCTCTTGATATTTGTTGGAGATGACTCAGGTTATTGCTGCATGCTGTGGGATTTTAGAGCTCAAACTTTTAAGTGAAGAAGCCAAAATTACTGTGCTAGTACATTGAACCAAGGGTATTCACCATACACGGCATGTGGATCAGATCTGTGTATATTAATGGTACTGATCCACAATCCATGTATATGAACGCCCGTGGTCATGTTATGTATTCCTCCTCTTTGATTTCTTCTTATCCGGGATTAGAACTCAAATAATGTAATTGTATCAAGTGAAGAGGCCGTAACTTCCTTGGTACATTAAACCAAGGGTATTCACCTTTCTTGGGCTGTGGATCAGATCTTTGTTACTGTGTATAGTAATGGTACTGATCCATAGTCCATGAATGTGAACACCCGTGATAATGTGTTGTATATTCCTCCTCTTTTAAGGCATGCAGAAAAGTTATACACCTAGCTCCATGAATACATTTCGGTTTGATGAATTAAGATTGACGAATGTGATGTTTAAAGCTAGCAAGCTAGAATATGTGCCTCCCAAATCCCAATAAACTAGTACTAGTATTTTCTTAGTTTCGCTTCTCTTTCTTTGCTACAGAAAAATGTTTTAGTTTATAGGAAGAGATTCGTTCAGTGTGCATGTTCCACCTAATAGGATTATTACTCACCTAAACATTTCTTTTTTTAGCAGCAGATAAAGCATGTTCCACCAAACCAAATTTAACTAATGCATTCCCGAGTTATTATACAAGTTAAATGGAAAATGGAAATTTTCAACGGAACACCCCTCCTCCTGCCGTTCGAGTCTTTTTTAATAAATAACGGAAAAATGGGTCATATGAGCATAGGCCTTAAAGGTTAGTAGCATTATCTTGCTAAAATATGATGCGGTGAAAAAGATACAAGAAAAGTTACCATCTATACACTTAGTTTAAACTTTATTCCTTATTATATCTTTTCTCTCTCTTATTTATTTCTCCTTTCCAATTTAAAATTAATCGCGAAAGTGTAAATTTAAAATATAAATCGTGATTTTAATGAAATTTATATTTTCGGAAAGAGACTCAAATTCTCTACAAACAAGATCCATTGTTGATATGAAATTCGAAAAAAAAAATTTAAACTAGGCCAAGTATAAGCATTATGCACCGGTGCAACTCCTCAAAATTTATTTCTTAAAAGATACATATTATGCACCCAAGTGCAACTTGGCCAAAATTTATTTTGTATAAGAATATGCATTATGCACTAGGTGCAACTTTGATCTAACCTATATTTCATATAAGAATCAAGAAATCAAAAAAATCTACATTATGCACTAAGTTGCATATAGGCTAAACTAATTTTTCCATCGTATAGCATTATGCACTCAGGTTCATCTTATGTACGTCGTGGATAAATATAGGTTTATCCTAGTAATCATCTAGGATATATGATGCACAACCAAAATCACTAGTTCATGATCTCGAGCAATAAACTCACCACCATTACCATCACATTTACCATTAAAACAAAAACCAAAAATAAGTATTAAAGAAGAAAAAAGAAGTGAGGAACAACAAAAAAATCCATAAAATATGCATTATGCACTCTGGTGCATCTAGGCCAAAACTTATCTTTCTATCAAAATATATATTATGCACTCTGGTGCATCTTGTGTATTTCGCGCATCTTTTGTGTTTGGCTTATTATTACTCGAAGCCAACAATTGGGACTAACAATTTACAATACAAACAAGCCATGTCTAAGCACAACCCCATCGATGAATGGTTGAAGTCTACATTTGTATCTCCATTAACGTCTCAAAAATCCAATCAATTTAAGTTTATACAAAGAAACCCCCAATCAAATAAAACCTTTCCCATAGGCCCGCTCTAACCTTAATTCCTTCATTAGCTCCAAACCTATAGCACATTCAGTTGTCTTCCCAATTGTACACCCCGGTAAATCCATTGAATGTATTGCAACTATCTTCCCAATTGTACACCCTGGTAAATCCATTGAACGTATTGCAATTGTGTTAGATCTTCTTAGGAATTTCGTAGTGAGAGACATGATGATGATGAGTGTAATGACATCATCAATAATAAACATCACATACATTTCTGAATCAATAATTTGTATACATACAAAGATGCCCGAGGAAGAACTATACTATTTGTTGCTTCAATAATAGGGAAATCTGGTGGTAGTTTGGTTTGTGATGAAGAAATCATGAAAACCCAACTGAAATCATGAAATTAGGATGAAAAACGCACTGGAAATCATGAAATTAAGATCGGATCAAAGAAATCTTGAAAACCCAACTAGAAAAAAGGGAGAATATATTAGATCGGAGAAGATCATACATATTAACGAGATTTTCACTTGTTCACCCATATGATTCAGACTTTTATCCCTAGTTTATAAGCTAACAATAGATGACCGACCAAAAATTGGATACGGAAGGATATTATAGTCGAATTAAAAAGTCCGGTAAAAAAGATTGGGTAGAATGCCCAAATTTGGCTATTAAACAAAGTATCTTTTGCATTCGGTATTAAAACATTGTCAATATTTTGCTTGTGTTTTACACCCGGGAATTCAAATTCAAAGGTTAATTAACCAAAAAACTGTAATAAATTATGGGTATCATTGAGACGGATCATCGATTAAATGGAAAGAAAATCAAACAAAAATAAAGAAGGCGAAGCCATTAACATGGTTCTATCACTAACGCTTACATCCGGGAGAAACCCCACAAGGTGAAATAGATTAACGATCTCTAGATAGATGATTCTCGGGATAATTACATTTCAAGCAAAAGTCACTTTCTTTCTTAGATACATGATGTGGATAGAAATTTACGACGATTTTCTTTTAGTTTTTTCCATGGCGGCTAGCCATAATTCTACCTCTAGATAGATGATTCTTCTAATCCTGCTCCTTTAGCTGAGATTAACATTAGGTTTGGAGATTTTCCACCTTTATTGGGGGTTAATAGACCTACATCTAATCCAATCTCAGATCCAAAATCTATCTCGAATTCGAATCAATCACAATCATCCTTAAGCTATTCTGGTTTAGGTATCAACAATCTTCAGGCTATCTCTTCAACCAAGCTTGCTTTTGAGGAAGCAAAGGAAACGATGGAGTTTCTACGAGTCTTCAATTCAGGTGAACTCAAAACTCACTTTTCTGATTGTGAAGCTTATGTAGTAGGGTATTTTGTTGGGAAGAAACTTCAATTTCCCTTTATGAAAGAATCTTTAATTGCTCAGTGGAAATTGAAAGGAGATTTCTCCATGACTATTCATGGAGAACAAGCTTTTATGTTCAAATTTACTCAAGAAGAAGACTGGATTAAAGTGTTAGAATTGGGTTCAATTTTCATAACTAAGAAACTCTTTCTGATTCGTCCATGGTCCATTACTCTTGAGAAAAACATTGAGTTATTACCTCAGTCCTGGTTTGGATGCATCTCAGGCAGGTTTCACTTTATCTTTGAAATAAATTAGGGTTATCTAGGATTGCAAGTATTGTTGGTACTCCGATTATGACTGATACTCCAACAACGATGAAGACTAGGATGTTATACGCCAGGGTTTCAGTTGAAGTTGCAGCTGATTGTGAGCCAGCTGAATTACCTATTCAAGCGGATGATGTAAAACTGGTAGTGAAGGCAGAGTATCCTTGGCAACCTAATGCCTATTCTCACTGCAAGACTTTTGGGTATTCAAATGCAAAATATAACTTAATTCCTAAGCCTAAGGAAAACTCAGTGCCTCGATTTTAACTCCAGTTAATCCTGAAGTTGTAGTTGCTCAAAAAAATATAGAATTAATTGTTAACACAAGGGATAGAGCTGAGGTTCCAGCTGTAGTTGCTCAAATCCCCCTGGTGGTTGAAACACAAGCTACAAGTGAAGTTCCAGTTGAAATCACTAAATAAAATGGTGTCCTAGAGAGGGTTCTTATTAAATATGATAGAAATTGGGAACATCCAAAGAAGAAAAAAGATTTAAAAAAAAGGAGACAAGACTAGAGGTGTAAAACGTGCCGGACCAGCACATCACAGCCCACGAAATCACGTGCTTAGCGTGCTATGTGCCGTGTTAGTCTTTGTGCTTAGAGATTATGACGGTCGTGCTGCCGTTCTATAAGGCGTCTTTGTGTTGGGGTACGGCCAGGAAAATAAACGTGTTGTCTTAGTGTTGTCTTGTGCCCAGGCACATTTATTTTATATTTTTCAATATAAACGTTTTTCTAATATTTAGGTATTATATGTGTTATTATGAAAATAAGTCAGCATAACGGTTGGAAAATGTCAATAGTTGGCTAGAATAAGAGTTTTTTTTGTGAAATAGACACAAAATATGATGTATTGTGCTATGGTTTGTAACATTTTATACATATTATGACGTGCTTTCTTAACGTGCTTTCTTTGTGCGTGCACGTACTAATCTATGCCGCGTCTTTGTCTTTGGGCTATCTGTGCTAATTAGTCAAACACAAAGACGTCCCATTTAACTAACGTCTTTGTGTCGTGCCGTGCTAAATCACGTCTTTGCATCTTTGTTGTCTCAAATTTGAACTTTTGGAAATCTTGTGTTGGGCTTTGTGCTCGTCTCTTGGCACAACCCAATTTACACCTCTGACAAGATAATGAAGACTACAAAAGTTTTGAATACTTGTAGTGTTCTTGACTCTGACTTCTGAAACTATTGGCATGGAGATATTTGAGAAGTTCCAGAGTCTAGTATTGAAGTTTCTCATGGTATGGACTCTTCAAAAGATGATATCGAATTGGCGAAGACCAAATCTATGGAAGCTATCCAAAACAGGTTACCAAGAACTAGCGCTCAACATGTGAAAAATATGTTAAATTTTTCAGTTTTGATAGGAGCCGATAGTGGGTGTTCCGAAGAAGGAAAGAGGAGCATTTTCAGTGAGATAAATGATAAATACCAAAAGACTAGAATGGAAAGGCAGCTTGGAAAACTAGGTTTGAAGAATGATTTGGGCAATGACAAACTAGGCAGAGGACATAGGAAATCTGCCAAGAAGAAAGGATAGCATGTTCATGTTTTTTTTTTTTTTTTTTTGGCTTAGCTTGATGCTAGGTATGTTTTTCTTTTTGGTCTGAGTTTGACGGTTCTGAACTCTTGTTGCACTGATGTGCTTTTTCATTTTCTGTTTGCTTTCTTTTCTTTTTTTCATTTTTACAATATATTAACCTTTCTACTCAAAAATAAAATACATTTGCTTTAGTTCTTCCGATACTAAACCTAGAAGATAAAGTAAGAAACAATATCTCTGACTATGTAAAACTAGTATGTCTAGAATAAAGGATTTACAACTTACTTGATCGTTTTTTCTAGTAGTTGACTTGCTCTTTACTTATCTTGATTGGAGTCCACGGTCTTGGTATCTTCACTTCACTGGCACCTCAATCCCATGGTCACATGTACGTGTGATATTTCAACACTTTTCATCACTAAAACTAAAATTCAAAGCCACTTTTATTTTATTTTTTTTAACAAAGATGTTTAAACAAATCTTATGTACACCGCAATCTTTTTTCATATCTTATTTATAAAACGGACGAAAATGACATGTTAGGAGTTATCGCACAAATAGTGAATACTTGAAAATGGGAGAACATCATTGCCGTTGCAGAATTAGCTAAAAAGATGCCTTAACATGAAGGGTGAGGATAGACTTGAAATGAAACAGGTTGCGCTGGAGAGAGACTGTTAAATCGTGTATACTGAACAGTGGACATAGTTAAGGCTTAATTCTTGAAAGCTTTGCTTCCAAAATAAGATTAAATAAACACTGAACTGCAAGAGCTAATATTAAAGCACCATTTGACTAGACAGTAAAATTCTAATAAAAGATGGAAAAATGGAAATTTGTGGAAATTCCAAGTGCGTGTGTGCAGATACTTGTGAAATTGCTTCTTTCTCGTATTTCTCCACCCTGTAAGTGTTTTCCCTTCGCCGTTAGGAGAGATTTGTCTACAAGCTAGTGGCACCGCTGAATCTGACTTGTAACATCATTTGGCCGACATCCTGCAGTCCACTGAGATGCAGATAGTTTTAAAAGATTGCAGTGATTAATCACTAGCAAATTACTACCCACAATGAACCAGTCTTAGCAAATTTCTAACAGAAGAATAAAGATACAAGTGATTAGCAGACATGTAGAGATGAAAAGGTAGTTGCAGCTGCAACCATATTGGCAACAGTCAGATTTTTATTATCCAAGACATTGATAGAAACCATGAAGAGATTGTTACCTGAACCTCATAGAAAGCCCGCCATCGATTCTCAATATCATAGGAAAATATTTTCTTTAAAAATACCCTTAACACTTAGAAACAAAAAGACTATTGTTTTCCTACCCATACCGGTAAAAAGACTCACATTATGCACTGTTTTTATTAGTAGTAATAGACCATACATACCTAATTGTTGACTTCAATGAACAAGATAAATCAGTTGATTTCTTCACCATGCTGCATGGTCTGAACAGGCAATAAATTCTCGCTAAAAGGTGTAATCCGACTTTCAGCAACATAAGGACCAGTAAGGTCTAATAAAGACCTAACACGATTTCTATAATATTTTTTTACCTTTTTATTGTAATACCGAAGATATTCCCACTGCGGTTGTTTGAACTTTATGAATTTTATAACTATCAGGTCCGTATAGGTAATGGATTTAAAATCTAGATTCCGCAACTCAACCCATTGACATGGTACTTGGATTGTTTCTTTAATCCAATAACCACCCGTGTTCCCACCATTATCATTATAAGTCCACATGTTGAGCTGGTCATTTCCTTCTTGGACTAAAAGAGCTAAATAACCGTCGACTTCTATTAACTTGTTGACTAGTTTCCCGCTGAAGCTCCAAAACTGTTTTGGGATGCAATCGGGTATAGTGATCACCCTAAATGTTTCACTTCCAACATCAAACACAATGACTTCATGATCATGGCAATGGATCCAACATATAGAACCATTCACATAAACAGATATATTACTATGTAGAATTTTGGGTGCAACTTGTTGATCATCAATCTTCCTCCATTTATTCTCACCTACCGTGAGGAACCCTCAAGTATATTCACGCTTACCAAGGAATCCTGTGCAACCCCCCCAAATTGCATTCCGTACGGAAGCCTCGTATACGCAAATCACTTTATGTTGCTTAGTTGTTGGGTCAAATCCAAATCCAAAAACATGTCTGTAAAAGAGTTTCATCCTTCCACAAGACTTGACTACTTTTTCCATCCCAAAATTGCTAGCAAGTGCTTCACTAGTACTTGTTTTGATCCACGGTGTCTTCTCTCCAGTGCAGGGATTGTGAATGAAAACAGAACCAGGCTCATCATAATTGACGAAACACATCAAGCCGTGTACCGGTTGGAGAATATCACATCGAACATTTAGAATCAAACTATTATATAAAGTAACAACGGCAGCCGATCCTCTTTTACGTTTACCAAACCTTAAATCCTCTTCGGAGAACGAAACACTCCTAATGTTTACTCTTTCAGGTAGACGAACTTCCTTACTTGGAGGAAACCGGGTTGGACAGACAAGAAATGAGGTAACGTCTTTACATCTATGTGCATCGTGCAAATCGATCAAACAGTTGTCTTTTCTTATTATGGATCTCCAACGTTTGCTCACACATTTGAATCTCATTAATGATTTCACCGGAAGTCTACTTAATATGTGAACCAAAACTAAATCATTACAATTAAGAAAACGAACATGCTTTGCTCCATTGCTACTACTATCGCTTTTATTTCCAGTTCTCAATGAATATATTCTTCTTTTAATTTTTGTCTTCATGTTTCCCAGGTTAAATCTCACAATAAACCTATACTTTCTTTAATTAAATGTGGGATAAAAAATATAATCAGCCTTATGCATTGAAAGAAAGGATGAATAGATGGTTACCTGATTATCATCATCTTATATTCAGACTTCTGATTGATTCGATGAAGAGGAGGAGAAGAGGGAAACCCCAAAACTGACTAGGGTTTATAAGATTTATCTATCGCCTAATGGACGATGATATTACGGTTACACCCTCGCCAAAATGGCTTTTCTTATTGGATAATGAGTTAATGCCTTTGAAGGAAAAATCAGCTTTAATTGATGGTTTCGGATCCAACCCTCCATGGAACAGAACATGTTTGTTTGTTCAGCCTTATGTCAATTTTGACGCAGCCATGGATCATAAATGCTATTCCCGGTAATTAACCTCGTTGCCAACGACGGAACTAGGAATTTGAGCTTGGGGGCTAAAAAAAATAATCCCAGTAGGCAAATCGTTACCAAGCCGGGATTCTTTTTCGATGGGCCAAACCGTGTTGGTCAGTCGAACGGACTATTGTAGATAAGGGTGTCAAAAACTTTAAACTACAGGACATCCTATCGTTAGATATTACCTGCGAAATAATGCTAAATGCCCTACGAATACAGTTGGCTCGTACGTACACTGAACCAAAAACATTTTAATGGAAAGTCATTGGAGTTTACATATTGGAGTGTGAATGCTAACTCCATAGTTGATATTAAGGAGTAAGTAACGAACAAATTATTCTGGTTAGCGAGAAACAATAAGCAAAGATTCATGTTCATATTTTGTGAAATTGGTGGGAGGACAAAATTATTTGGAAGAAAATACCTTGCGACGACCAAACATTCAAGAAAATATTTAGGAATTTTTTTTGCTTTCCCTTGATCCTTCGATTTGTTTAATTTGTAAGTAGTAAGATTTGATTTTACAACATGATGGTTGGGGAGTTGGTACTTAATCACTTACGCAAATTTCCTCTTGTATAGCAAAGTTTCCGCGAGTTTCTTTACATTCTTTACTTAAGAAAGGGGACAACAGTCACAATGACAACACTCGCTGTGATGGAGAACTGCGGAAAATGGATGGAATAATACAGATGCAATGGTAGTATTTATTTTACTTTTTGTATCAGTAATGTTCTAGCAGTACTTACAGTATTCAAACTATCTAATTAGTGACAAAAGTTCTTCAATTACAACGACAAAAGTTCTTCAATTACAACGTCCTAGCTATGAGATTTTCCTGTAACTAATGGGCTAATTCAAAACTTGTTGGAAAATACAGGGTAATAGAGGATGAAAACAGAGATTGAAAAGAATGTTGTAACACAAGCTTCAAGCCCTTACGATTCTTTTCAGCAATTATTTCGACCCTTCCCAAATAATTGGCGAGTACAATTGGTCAGTGAAATATTGCCTTCAGGATAGAATGAAGCCCAAACAACGTTGTTGAATTCAAGAGTTGTACTCCCTTGACCCAACCAAGAACACGCAATATTTTGTTTCTGAAGATGCTTAGAGAGAAAGAAGTTTTTGATCATAGAGATGGGAGAAAGCCTTCACTATTTAAAGAGGGATTCATGCCTTTTCGTGATATCTTTTCATCAAGAACAGACGCTTTTAACGGGCATCCATTAATGGTGTCTTTTCAGAAAAAACTTAATGGGAACGGACAGGTTTCTGTAGAAAATTCTGGAAAACGTTTTTAACTGTCGAAACAGTTATGTACAACCTAATGGAAACGTTTTGACCACAGGATAGGGGGATACGCCCCCAAGGACCCCCCTTAGTAGCGGCAAACATTATTGAAAATATCTAACAATCTCCCCCTATTTTCAAAATTGAAAAATCATAAAACAAAGTAAAAAACTTTTAAATCAGAGGGGCTACATCACCTAAGTGACTGCCTACGTACCCGAGTGGGATCAAGCCATCGTAGTTCACGCTTAGTTGGGAAATAAGCATCTTCGTAGAAATCAGCACATAAATGATAGGTATCTTTTGGATTTGAACCTTCACTTAGTGTAAGGAATTAAAAGCCTTATCGGGGTTCAGTAGTGAAACCATTCTTGAACCAAGTACCCCATATGATAAAACCAAAATATCAACACATACTGATTTCTGTGATTGTGTGTTCTGTATCCAGCACATTAATGGCCATGTGCTTATCCTGTATTCATGAGTCTCTCAGAGAACGGTCTTTTACTCTTAGGAAACCTCCTGATTTCCATACTCATATAGGTAAGTCTCGAAGGTGTTTCTGCGAGACACCTTGTAAAAGTTAGACTTATTAAGGATTTTCATCTATCCCTAATTTTCTTGCAGAACCATTGCACTAATTTGAAATGGGAAGTTAATTATTAGTGCATCATGACCACTTCCATAACTTGTTGGTACCACATTGAACCTTGTCTATCTTTTTCAAAACATAGGTTAGATTTATGCTATGGGGGTCAACTTTCATTCACAGACCTTAGTCCCATTTCCCCACATTTTACTGAAAACACTGCTTTTGGTAGACTCTTTGTGAATGGGTCTGCCAAGTTCTTCTTTGATTCAATAAAGTTAACCGAAACTACTCCCCTTTTAAGCAGTTGTCTCACAATTTGATGTCTAAGACTTGCATGTCTTGACTTCCCATTATATGTCTTGTTAGTGACATTAATAATTGTAGCTTGATTATCACAATTAATCAAGATTGCAGGAGTTGGCTTCTTCCAAAATGGGATCTCCTCAAGTAAGTTTCTAAGCCATTCTCCCTCCTTACATGCATCCGTAAGTGCTATCAATTCTGACAACATTGTTGAATCATAAATGCAGGTTTGCTTCTTGGAACTCCAAGACACAGCAACACCTCCTAATGTAAATATCCATCCACTAGTCGACTTGGATTTGGATTCTACATCATTCAAATTTGCATCACTGTATCCTTCTAATACAGCGGGATAGCCTTGGTAATGCAAACCATAATCAATGGTTCCTTTCAAGTAAGCCAACACTCTTGAAACTGCTTTCCAGTGTTCAACTCCTGGGTTACTTGAAAAACTACATAGTAATCCCACTGCTTGGGCTATGTCCGGTCTTGTGCAATGCATGGCATACATAAGACTTCCAATAACACTGGAATATTCAAGTTGTGCGTGAGAACGTCCAGTGTTCTTCTTTAACTTTACATTAATATCCAAAGGAGTGACGGCTGGGATGTCATCAAAATGACCATACTTCTTGAGAAATTTCTCAATATAATGAGATTGGGTTAAATCCAACTCATTTCCCTTTCTTAGGATTTTGATTCCTAAGATCACATCAGCCTCTCCTAAATCCTTCATGTCAAAGTTAGAACTAAGAAACTTCTTTGTTTATTCAATACGAGATATGTCAGATCCAAAAATAAGCATATCATCCACATACAAACAGAGAATTACACATCCAGAACTATCATGCTTACTATAGATACATTTATCCGCATCATTAACAACGAAACCATATGTCAAAGCCACTTTGTCAAACTTCTCATGCCATTGCATGGGAGCTTGCTTCAAGCCATAAAGAGATTTAACCAACTTGCAAACCTTCTTTTCTTGGCCTGCCAATACGAAACCTTCAGGTTGTTCCATATATATCTCTTCTTCTAAATCACCATTTAGAAAAGCAGTTTTGACATCCATTTGATGAATAATTAACTTGTGAATAGAAGCAAGTGCAATTAAATAACGAATTGAAGAGATGCGAGCAACAGGAGCATATGTATCAAAGTAATCAATTCCATGTTTTTGCTTATAACCCTTAGAAACTAATCTGGCTTTAAACTTATCAATGGTACCATCGGCATTCATCTTTCTTTTGAATATCCATTTACATCCAATAGGCTTTACGCCTGGAGGTAAATCACAATATATCCAAGTACCGTTAGTCAAAAGTGAATTCTTTTCATCATTGATAGACTCTTTCCAGAAACTAGCGTATCTGGAGCTCATAGCCTCAGCATAAGTTTTAGGGTCATCGTCAACATGCATAACATATTTAGTAACACTAAGAATTTCATTCTTACTACCTTCTACAAGATATTGTACCCATTCTGGACCAAAGATTGTTGTTTTTCTTTGTCTCTTACTTCTTCTAGGTTCGATCTCTTCTACAATTTCAGAAGTATCTTCCACGTTTTGGTTAGGAGAAGTATGTTCATCATTGTCATTAGTCTCTACAGATTCTAGACTAGGTAACAACGGGTTTTCTATGGGTTGCATTTGGGAACTATTCCTATTCAAGTTCTCAAAAAATTCCACATCTACAGATTCTATAATCTCAAAGGTTTCAAGGATTAAAAATCTGTAAGTAATACTTTTAAGTGAGTAACCTACAAAAGCACATTTATAAGCCCTATTTCCTAATTTAGGTCTTTTAGGATCAGGCTTCCTAACATATGCTAAACAACCCCAAACTTTAAGTCTTGTCAGATTAGGTTTCCTATTAAACCACAATTCATAAGGAGAAATATCCTTCTTTTTCAAAGGAACTCTGTTCAAAATATAACATGCAGATAACATTGCTTCACCCCACAAAGAATTAGGCAAATTAGAACTAATAAGCATAGCATTAAACATATCTACCAAAGTTCTATTTTTTCTTTCAGCAAGACCATTTTGTTGAGGTGTATAAGGTGCAGTAAATTGATGAATTAAACCATTCTCTTGACAAAATAATTTAAATTCATTAGGAAAAGACTCATCACCACGATCAGAACATAAAATCTTAATTTTCTGTCCTAATTGTGTCTCTACTTCTGCTTTGTATATTTTAAACATGTTAAACACATCATCCTTAGATTTCATTAAGTAAGTATAAGCATATCTAGTGCAATCATCAATAAAAGTAACATAGTATTTGTTTCCACCACGAGTCATATGTCTTTTCAAATCACCAACATCACTATGTACTAATTCAAGCAATGAAGAATTTCTAACTACAGATTTAAAGAAAATTCTATGTATTTTTGCTTGCACACAGGTTTCACACTTAGAGATGTTATCAAAATTGCAATCAAAAATTAATCCTAATTTTCTCATGTTTCTAAGGGAACCATAATTTACATGTCCTAATCTACCATGCCATAAATTAACGGAGTCAACAATATAAGAAGAACCATTATTTATTAAATTAAGCTTAACCATTCCATTACAAGCATATCCTTGTCCAATAAACACACCATTCTTGGACAATATAAACTTACTAGACTCATAAGTCGTCTTGAATCCGTCCTTCATAACAAGGTCGCCGGAAACAAGGTTTTTCACAACATCCGGTGCATGTAAAACATTAGTAAGAGTAACAGTCTTTCCCGAAGTAAACGGAATTTCCACAGTGCCCTTTCCAATTACTTTGCTGCGATAGTTATTTGCAGAAGTAATTTCACTCCCTTCGTCAGTCACCGATTCATATGTCTTGTAAAGATGTCTATCCTTACAGATGTGGATAGTTGAACCACGGTCGTACCACCATCCACCCTCATCATTAGAAACGGCATTGGTGGCTTGTACTACAATAACCAGTTTGTCATCGACCATATTTGCCTCCTTTTTCTGTCCCTGTTGTTTCTTTTTAAGACGACAGTCACGAGCAATAAGGCTGGGTTTATCACAGTAGAAGCAAGGTCCCTTCTTCTTACTCTTCTTGTTGGGATGTTTTTTCTTAAACT
This sequence comes from Papaver bracteatum, assembly GCA_023529315.1. NCBI lineage: Eukaryota > Viridiplantae > Streptophyta > Magnoliopsida > Ranunculales > Papaveraceae > Papaver > Papaver bracteatum. Next base: position 292,660 of record JAJJWX010003387.1, on the reverse strand, counting down.
GAGTATCATTATTAGGTTTCAAAGCATTTGGTGTCTTAGAAAAATCTACACTATTATCCTTAGAATGATCCTCAGTTTGCTGACTATCTTTGATTTCTCGTTTACGAGAGTCTTCTTCAATACGAAGATGTCTCTGTAAACATTCTAAATCATAGTCAGTTTCGGCATGCATAAGTTTCTTCTTATAACTATTCCAAGAGGGAGGAAGACGAGCAATAATGACTCCGACAATAAAGGCAGGCATAAGATCAAATCCAGCATCTTTAAGATGAGTAATAATTCACTGACCTGGGAAAATATTGACTTACTGTCAACCATTTTGAAGTTCATGAAGTTGGAAATCAGGAATTTTTTGTTGCTTGCTTCAGAAATCTTGTATTTTTTCTCAAGCTTGGTCCACAATTCCTTTGTAGTCGCAATACTTCGATGGGCATTATAGGCACTCGTTCCCAGAGCATTTAGAATATGGCCACGACACATAAAATCGTCTTCCTGACGCTTCTTTCTTTTGTCCTTCAAATCATCATTGTCTTTGTCTGATGGTGCAGGAATTTCTTCCAAACCGTCCTCAAGTATGTACCAAAACTTGATGGTGATCAGGAAAAACTTCACAGTCTCTTGCCAACGAGTAAAATTATCACCATCAAAACGTTCCAATCGAGTAAGGGTTTGGTTCATCACTTGAAGATATTGAGCATGAACATTTGAGTTTGAAGATTCACCCTCCATTGATGAAAACTAATTGATGAAAACTGTTGGAAAATACAGGGCAATAGAGGATGAAAATAGAGATTGAAAAGAATGTTGTAACACAAGCTTCAAGCCATTACGATTCTTTTCAGCAATTATTTTGACCCTTCCCAAAATAATTGGAGAGTACAATTGGTCAGTGAAATATTGCCTTCAGGATAGAATGAAGCCCAAACAACGTTGTTGAATTCAAGAGTTGTACTCCCTTGACCCAACTAAGAATACACAGTATTTTGTTTCTGACGATGCTTAGAGAGAAAGAAGTTTTTGATCATAGAGATGGGAGAAAGCCTTCACTATTTAAAGAGGGATTCATGCCTTTTCGTGATGTCTTTTCATCACGAACAGACGCTTTCAACGGGCATCCATTAATGGTGTCTTTTCAGAAAAAACCTAATGGGAACGGACAGGTTTCTGTAGAAAATTCTGGAAAACGTTTTTAACTGTCGAAACAGTTATGTACAACCTAATGGAAACGTTTCGACCACAGCCTAGGGGGCTACGCCCCCGAGGACCCCCCTTAGTAGCGGCAAACATAATTGAAAATATCTAACAAAACTTACCTGGACTAAACATTTTTTTTCTCACCAATTACAACGTCCAACACAAAATTTTACAGATTTTGGGGTGCGCTACAACCTAGGTAATACACCCCTTGCTATTGTCCCTACTCGTTGCCAATTTTTCAACTTTTTATTAAGAAACATGAAAGTTTTACATTTCAAGAATAATCTTTGCTTTATTTTATTAAAACTCTAAATCAACAAAAGAAGAAACAAAAAAAAAAAAATCATACGACTCCACCAAATAATTAAACTGGCTTATCAGCTTCCCCATTTAAGTTCCTATGTACATATTTCGTATCTACGTACAATATTCATTTTTACACAAAAAATATTTTATTTTTTATAACAAAAGAGAAAAGAAGCTTAACTTGAGCCACCTACACAAAAAAGATGGACATCCTTTAAAATTGTTGCAATTTCCAATCACAATTGCCTATGGACATCCTTTAAAATGCTTGTAATAGCATAGATAGTTTAGGTCACGTCTGTAGTAGTTTGTAGTGAGAGAGATGGTCAGGTTGTGTACGTGTGTTATACACGTGAGAGTGCTGGAGAGTCGAGAGAAGAATTCAGATGAGTATAAAACTCAAGTCTATCTTGTAACCCAAATTATCTTCTTTTATTAATCAAATCTTATTATAAATCGTCTCCAATACAATGTAGTCATTCGATTTATCGAATGCTATCATGGTATCAGATTCAGAAATCATGAATTTCTGAGGGTATCGACCCAATTTTTCTACTAATTCAACCTAAATCTTCATCTCCTGATGTTGTTCTTCAATAACTCTGATTGCTCTTCATCAAAAATCCGCAGATTGTTCTTCATCTTACAAAGAATTACATCTCAAATTTAGATTACTTACAACAACATATTCTAATTTCATCTTCAACCAATGATTTCCATCATAATTAGCTTGTTTTTAAAGTTAATTCCTTCATCAAGATCTGCTGCTCTTGATTCCTGATACCGAGATAGTCTGAGCGTGTTCTAGTCCGCTACACTACGGTCTAGTTAGGAGAAAACTTAAATATGTTCCACTAATTGGATTCAGCAGAAGATTGAGAATTTGTTGGTCTCATATGTTACTTCAAGGAAGTCCTCACATTTGTGTTGAAGAATCTTGCGTTTTACATGATGTTTCTGAGTTTGAATTTCATATTGGAGTTGGAGTGTACTAATTAATAGGTTTGAGTTCTTCTAATTTTCATAAATTATGTTCATAGGGTTTGTTTTCATGGAAAGTATGCAGTTGTGATTATTGATTGTTAAGTAGTGTGAGATTGTACTTGATCCTGATGCTAGTATTGCAACGTCGTCAAGAGGATTAAGCATGTATATTGAAGCTAAAACTTAGTGTTAGGGTTTGAGCTCTTGGTATTTCAATTTGCTGTGGTGTATGGATTGAAATATCTTACCTCATCAGCTAGCATCTGAGTCTCTGCTGGTAATCTCCATTGCTATCTTTAGATTACTTTAGTTTCAACATCATGTGTCCATCTTCTACATCACTAGCTCAACAACAGACAATGTTTTCTTCAAAAGCTTTTTCATCATAACTAGAATTGTGGCATATAATTTATTAATCAAGTCCTACTTGTGTTGATACCTCTGGGGATTTTTAGTCTGAGCATACCTATATCTTCTACACCTTGTTTAGATAAGAGAGAAGCTTAAATTTGTGCCACTTAAAAGTTCGGAAAATATCCTCTTAAATCATAGATGTGTATTCATGAGTGTATGGAATGAAAGTTTGCTTCACTATATGTGCTTAATTAGCTGTTTATCATTTTACCCCATTGGTACTGGCTTTCGCACAGTCCTCTTTCATGAGTGAGTTGTCTTGCAAGTTTAATGATGGAACTGAAGATGATGTTATGGGATTGGAATTGGAGAGTTATATTAAGTACAAGTTGATGTTCTCCTTGATGAGTCAGCATTCAATTCTGATGTAGCCTGGTTTAGTTATCTTTACAACTGTTTTTCATTTCTTTTTAGTGCATAATAATGGTAAAACTCCTAAATAATTTTGGTTTCTAAATTCTTTTAATAATTTGATGGATATTAGTTCGAGCTCTTCCTGCTTCCCTCGTGTCATTGGTGTATGGAAGTTAGTCAGGTTTTTAAGAAACTGAGGTGCATTTATGTGAGTTTGTGCATAAAACGCTGGTACAGTTTTTGTTGAAGGTGCAGTAATTGAATACTTCAGTGCAAGTGTATGTGCTTGTTGTTTATTTTGAGTTTCATATGATATACCACAACAAGACCTCAGCACACAGTAAGTTGCAGAGCAAATTTTCTTAATCTTACTTTCTACTACAAGTATATCTACTGCCATACTTCTACATCTCCAGGTGCTTCTATTTGGTTGGTTTTCCATACTCAGGTTCAGGCTTGTCAAAGTATTTCCAGTTTGTGCTTCGATTACAGTAAATGATACAAGTCCAGCTGAGATTATATTATGCATACTTATGCTTAGATGATGAAAGTTATGTACTTATGTCACTACAATTATAATTGGAGATTACTCTCTTTTGATGTTAATGATACTCAGTATGAGCTTGTCATGTGATGTGTGTGTTACCCTCTAACTGATTCCTGCTCTAAGTACTTCTAGCATCAACTATTTTGATTACAACATCAATGCTATTTGTTTCAATATTGCATCAACTATCATTGATGTTGTACTTCTTTGCTTTTATCTACAACAATTACTAATGCAACATAATATGCACATCAAATGGCATTCTTTCATACTGATTTTGCAAGGTATACTCATTTTGTTGGGATTACTGGAATCTTTGGTATGTCATGCTTATTTCTAGTACTTCTACTTTCTGCTGCAATAAAATTTGCCATCATTTTTTATCTATGCGACGCCTACTGGTTCAACTGTCACTATGACAACCTGGTATTATCTTTTAATTCTCTGACTGGATCACTATTTCATCTAATTTTTATTGCATAACTTGTTGTTATCGTACGTAGGATATTGTAGTGATTGAAGACGATTATTATTTGAGGCCTGATACTTCCCTACACTATGAAAATGATTTGGTATGCTCATGAATTATTTTATTTTATTTTATTCCAAATCATGTATGTTAAATGGTTATGCTTATTATTTTTGTTTTGTTATATATGCATTTAGATATTTGGAAATAAGGTGGAGGCAAGGGAATGACTTATAAGCAAGGCAAAAGAGAAGATGTGTGTGGTAGTTCAGAACCGTTGAGTGAAGGGAAACAGGTTTGAAATGATATGTGAGCGAGGTGGGGAGAAAAAGAGTCACGGGGGAAATAATAGTAAGTAAGGAAGACGGAGATGAAGAAATGCCGAACTCATACAAAGAAGATTGGATGCCCATTTAAGATTGTCTTCTATAATCCCGATGGTAGGGAAGGTTTGGAGTGGAAAATGTCTAAAGTTGCTAATGGTTGTAACAACCACGATGATCCGGATACTCTTATTGGACATGTAATGGTTGCAAAGTTAAAACCACATGAAATGGAGATGGTGAGGTCTATGCGGATCCAAAAAACGAGTGCGATCTTAAGTAAAATAAAGGCGTACGACCCCGACAACTTGTATTCCTTGTCTATAATTAAGTCGGCCCTAGCTACGATCAAAAGGACAGAATGGGACGATAGAACGGTTATTCAACAATCGGAATGGTTAGCGGAGTTACATGACTACACGTTGTGAAAGGAAGAAAAGTATGGTAAAGTGGTACGTATTTTCTTGGCACATCCTTTAATGATCCAATTGGCACAATGCTTTCATCGAATTTTGTTGATAGATGCAACCTATAAGACAAAAAAATATAACATTTCATTGTTAAACATTGCTTGTCACACGTCGGACAAAAACACGTTAACGATTGCATGGGGTTTAATGGATCATGAGAACAATGTGAGTTTTATTTGGATACACTAGTGGAAAATGGGTGTTTAGCAACCCACATCTGAGACCCTCAATGACGGTAGTTGGACCGTTGACCACACATAGCGGTCTCTGATATCATAAAAACACGGAAAAAATCTGAGATGATTAATAGCGGTCGCCGAATAATTACTATTTTCCCCCAAATCTGCTACCGATCCCGCGGCCCATGAAAACCGATTTATATGTGATAGTTTTTTATTATTTCATCGAGCATATAAATTCCTTTTTCTCTCTCCCATTTATTATCTCCCTTTCTCTTTCTTCTTCTTCTCTCTCTGCTGACGGTCTCCATATCCACCCTAAAATCTCATGGAAATGGAGAAATCAGAACCCAAGATGCTATTTCAACAAAGCTAATAAACCCTTCTCTTGATTTTTCTTCTGAAATCCCTCAAATCACTAGTCGAATTATAGATCTCAAATCTGCTGGGAACACATTCAATCCATGTTTGTTTTGTTTTCATTTTTGGGGGTTTTATTAAAATCTCTTAGTAAATATAATTGAATAATCATCTCATGAATGATTACTGCTAAAGCTGTTTGTTTTAGGGTGTTCTTGGATTTTCGAATCTGAAAGTATGAGTTTAGAATTCCCGATCTAATTAATGGAGGAAATCAGAGTTTATCCTATTGTAATTGTAGAAATCCAAAAATCTGGTAAGTAAGTTTGATATGTTCATCTATTTCTTTAAATACGTTTTATGTGGTTTGAATCTTTTGAAGCTTTAGTGCCGGTTCTCATATTTGTTCCTAAAATTTCTTATGGATCCCATTAGTTTCTCAGAAATGATTGAAAGAAAAAAATTGATTTGTTAACTGGGTTTTTATTTTGTTGGAATTAGGCATGGATTTTGGTTTGTTTGAAGGATTTGGATGTTTGGGTATCCATCTGCAGCTGAAACTACACTACTCTAAGAGTTTTTCTCATATTTGACTGAATATGCTCTTCTCTGATAAGAATTGGATTCCATTTCAAGTTAGTTTTTTGATATTCCATATCTCTATTTACAATTGATCTATGCAATGTTGTAATGAACATGCTTTTAAGAGTTTGTATTATGCCGATCCATGCTTTTATATGTACCAAATAAATGATTGATCTATGCAATGTTGGTTTTATTAGGTTGTACCATGTTTGATGGTTATGGGTTCATGGATAGTTTTCTAGGTGTAAAGTTTTTTTATCCTGCAGGAGCAAGAACATGTAGTTTTTGGTGTGTAACAGTGTTGGTCCATTTCTAGGCTAATCAATGGTCTTATCTATCACCGTGTAGGTGTAGTGCCTAGAAATTGTAGATTTCATTCTGTGAGTGGAATAGTAAAGTATTCTTTTTTTTCTTGGAAGATTATCATGGGTTTTGATTAATTCTTAGCTGTAATGATCGGAGAAGAAACAAATTTTTCAAGAGGAGGAAGCTTCCTTGGTGTCTGTCTTTGGGAGCTTGGCGAGGAATTGACTTGAGTTTCTCTGGTCAAATATTGCATATTCATACACATTTTCATTGTTGGCTTGAGTTCGATTGATGTTGTTCCATGGAGATGCTTGGAGCCGAGATAAAATTGGATTGCAATGGCTGATCCAAAACCCAAAAATGGAGGAGAAAACATCCACCTCACCCCATTGTATTCGATGGTTCAAGAGGAGGTGTGAAGTCGTGAATGTTTTGCTTTCATCCAAGGTCTTGTTTATCAAATTTAAGTGGTAATGTTCTTCATGTTCTAGTTTCATTTGCTAGTCTTTGGGAGCTTCATATCTTGTATCTTGTTCTTGAGTTTTTAAAGATATAATTTAATCCAAGTTGAGTTTATGGTAGCAAGTTGATTATGTACCTCATGTTTCTCCTCGATTAGTTGTGCTTTAATTAGATAGTTAATGCTTTGGAGAAATACTTTAGTTGTGATTAAATTATCCATTGGATAAACACCTCTAGACTTGAATCTGGGACAATGTTGAATGCATATCATAGAGGTTTGAATACCCTAGTACAAGCATATTTTAATTCAAATTGAGTCTTTGTCAATTTTGGTTACTCTCAATCAGTTCTAAGTAGCTATAATCAACTTCTACACTCTCAAGGATCGACACTTTGCACTTGCAGTATACACAATAGTGGGTATCTTTCCGATCCTACCATCTGCTATGTTCAGCTATAAGCCATGGATCTGTAGGCAATGTATGGAGGTTGGAAAAAGCTAATTGAGGTCAATGGTTGCTGTTGTAGATATGTCTACAGTGAGGCTGTTATGTGTAAGGGGTTGACTGAAGACAAAACAATGAAGGAGATGGTTTTTCGTAAGCTCTATGGTGCGAGTTGCTGCTGGTTAACCGAGGCTAGAAGGGCAGGTGAAGTTGTGTAAGTAAAGGTTGACTTTTGGCAGTTATAATGTCATCAGTGCAGCTGCTGTCGACTGCACCATTTCTGGTCATCTAAACAGGGTATAATGGGTGCATATGAAGGTTGTATGAGCAGTGATGATTCAGGTCAATTTATGGTGGAAATGTGGACCCATTTCTTAGTTGGTTAACCATGGTTCAATGGCTCAGTACGCATTCCTAGAAAATTCTAGGACTCATGATAGGATATGGAGACTTGGGCGAAATTTTATCTCAGTTTTGGAAAGAGTTTGGGTCCGTGAAAACAGCTAACTAGGTTTATCTTTGTCGTCAATTTTGAGTAGTATGTGGATGATATTTGGAAGCTGCCAGAGTTTGTATTAAATAAGGAAAGTGAGGATGTTTAGGTCGCGGAATTATAGGGAATTGAAGCTATAAAGAGGAGGCGCGGAAACATCATGTATGATCATTTTTGGATTATAAGTTTTAACATTATATCTTGTAAATTATAGCCAGGTTAATAACTATCTAACTTAATTTTGGTTTTGCTTTATCTAGTGATTTGATCAGTTAGATTGTGGTTAATAACTATCTAACTTAATTTTGGCGAGGCGAAGATTGTGGTCTTTGTCATGACTCAGTGAAGGATCCATTTGTAAGCCATTTGAGAACTTTATGTTGAATAAACAAGTTTGTTTGTAGTGTTTCTATATTTAAACTAAGTTACAAAATGTGAATCTCACCAGTTGTTGCTTATATTTTGTTATGCAGTGAAGAGGATGAGATATCCAAAGTATGTAGTGTTTTTAGTTCAGTTTATGCTTATATATGAATCGATACAATCTTATTTTGGAGTGTTTTTCTGAAATGGTTATCATTTCAGTGTTGAATTTTTATTGAGATTTCCAATTTGGTTACGGCTCCTAGATTTGTTTCCTTGTATTTCTAACTCAGTTTCGCAAATGGTTTGTCATACTAAGTAAGTTATTTTTTCTGTTTGCAGATTGAAAATGAGTATGAAAATATGGATAAGGCTTACGTCTGATGTTAAATCTTACATTAACTGTGCAGCAGGCATGGCTATCTCTTCACACACATGGGGTGACATGAGTTATGTGCCAGCAAGTAAATGCTCCTGATCCAATTGTGAGTTCAGTTTTACTTGAAAAACTGTTCGAAATGAGTTGATATTTTACCATTCAAGATTGCAATTTCGTTAGTTGTTGAGTATACCATGATGTCCTGACATTGGTAATATTTACAAATTATCGCAGATCAACACTTGCAGTGGATTTTACTGTAACTAAGTTACCAAAAATTCTAGAAATGCTTGTGCTGCTTGCCTAGGTATAATCCACAACGAAAGAGCTGAGATTAAACTATAGTTTACATCTGTCTTACTTGAAAGATAAGCATTCCTTTACATTACATATATACCCGGCCCCATCTAAGTTTGAATTACTAAGACCTTAATCTAGTATGATACTTGTGAGAGAAAGTATACAAGTTATTTTTGATCCGTGACATGTGAAGTTCTATACTAATAAATGAGCTCACTTATAATCTTTTACATCATAACTTAACTTGACCATGTAATAGGCTCACTTCTTAGTAGTGAATATAACCAAGAGTCTTTCTTTCGCATTTTTTGGGTTGGATCAACGCCATGATATTTGAATTTTGTAATATATTCTCACATTTAGGGTCCGTACTTACTGGGTGTTGCTGCAGTATTGAGCCATAATTCTTATTTAACTTGATTAAATATAATCCTGATAATGGTTAATGTATGGTTGATGATGAGTGCATTGAATTTTGTGAAAACGAATGTGTTTTTTTTTTTCTATTTTCATTTGTGGGTGCTATCAAGGCCTAAATTTGTTGTAACTCTTGTAGAATTCATGTTTACAGGATAAAGGAGCCTTACCCCCAACAACAGAAATCTCTCTCTCTCTCTGGTTCTCAACTTTGTACTCCAGGTGTTTGTAAAAAGGTCACAATGAGTGATGTAAGGTTGGTGGTCAGTTACCAACAAAGGTACATTTCCCTGATTTTTGGACTCTATTAATGAGTTAATGGAATGGTAATGTGTGCAAGTCGTATTCATGTACTAATGAGGCAACAGATGCACTACTAATTCTTGTTTGTTGTATGTATGTTAGTACATTGTTATGAATTCTGGTCATGGATTGGTGATGATGCTCTTGGTTGTATATTTAAATGGTTAATCATTTGGCTTAATTAACTGAGCCCCTTTTGAATTTATGAAACTAGCACATACCTATTTTATTCACTGTATTGAAAAGAAAATTACAGTCCATATATTAAAAGAGTAGATGGGTTGTCGGTACATTTTTTGGATGCCTTGGCTTGCTCGAGTACCGGTATATTAAATTTTAGCAGTTTCACCTATATTATAATAATGCATGATTGTTCTGGAACATAGCAGAGGGACAATCATATATATGATTACTTTTTTTGTTCAGGACATTGATATTGCCACCTGATACTCTGAGTGTGCTCTAGTGCAGGATAAGAATGCACGCAGTGTAGGATAGGGATAAGATTTAGCATGACTATTTTCTATGATTAACTAAATCATAATAGTTTTCAGCGAATATATTCAGTTTGTTGTCCTATACTTACTGATGCGTATGCTTTTGCTACTGATTTATTTCTTTTTCTCTCTACTAAAACTATGTTCGTTACTTATTATACGTCTACTGGTGTTTCTTATGACAGCAGTGAGTATTGTTCAAATTCCCAGTGTAAATTTCTAATGGATATTTTATCTTGCAATGTAGGTGATCAACTATGTAAGGCCTAATGTAGTAGCGGTAGGTAACAGTACTTTCTTTTGATCAATTTTCTTCGGTTTTGTTCTATCACAAGCATTTTTTCCTTATTGAATGAGTAAGCCTTTTGGTTTGGGTTTCTTTGGATCGAATCTTTATGATCTACAAGAGTTTCTACATATGCATCATTAACTGCCATTCTAAATTGTTATTATGATTGTAAGCTCGCCTCGAATTGAATGATGTCTTCATACCATACCATGTTCTTTACTTTGAGACTCACACGGCCAAACAGTTGGCAGTACAAGTACAATTGACCATTAGCTGGGGTATAAAATGTATTTGTAAGATGCTACATGTTTTAGTCTTTTGGATCCTTCCCCTTGTCACGTAGATTTATGCCATCCATTTGAAGTTTCCATAGTGTCTTCCACCACGATAATTTGAAGGATAAAGCCACCTGCAATATGTTATTGGTGTTCTTCATTTTATCTTCTTGATTGATATCGTCTAGTTGTATTAACAGGAGTAGAATAAAATTGCATGTTTGCAGATTGAGATGTGAAATCAACGTGCAGATGGTTTAAATAACTCCGAAGAGGAGGATATGAACTTGTGCGTATTGTTTCTTTGTAGCATGATCGCTCCACTACAAGAAAACTTGGCATTAGCGACTACTTTATTACCAACTGCAGTCGGTGGAACTCTTCAGCGACAACTTTTGGTAACCCAAAATAGCTACAGTTGGAAGATATCTCTAACATCCAGTTTTCCAGCAACGACAGTTGGTTGAACTTTTTATCCACGATGACTTAACAACCGATAAATCATATTTGTCGTTATTGTCCTCCAGACACCATGGTTGGGTAACCAAAATGTACCATAGAAGGTATACATTTTTTGTCACTTGCCTTACCAACCGAAAAACCCTGTCGGTAGACACTTAATCCAACCATCTGATTGTTGGTGTTGCTAGTATATTTCGGAAACTATTATTTGGCAACTAAAAAGTATAGTAGAAGTAATATATTTCTAGCAAGTGCGGTTAGCCACCAACATTATATGTCTGTGGACACCTTTACCAACTGTAAAAATAAGTACATGGCTATCGAACATTGATGAATAACGAGTGAAATTGAATGAGGTTGATAAAACCAATAACATCGAGTGAGATTAAACAATGCCTTGAATATAGATTCATATAAATCAAGATAAATTTATGTTCCTTGCCGGAATGATATGTTATTTAATGAAAAATGAATTTGAGCCTATATAAGGGAAATTTAGTGAAATTGGTTGATGACATATGAAACTGAATAAGGCCAAAAAAATATTATCTATACTTGGATGTTTACGTAAGTTGATTCTAAGAAAAATCATTATAATTTTAGAATTCAATCGATTTTATGAAAAATGCTTAGATGTTTAATTTTCCTTTATTCTTTTGATTGGGTTCTATCTATTTTGAATTCGTTTCTATTTTGGTTAAATGATTAAATTATTTAGGTTATCTTAATTTTAATCACCTTTTAGGGTTTAGATTTTTATAATGGATATTCACAATTGGTACTTATTTAGGATAACTACTTGCTACTTATTATCTTCCTTTCATGTTTGTATTTGCAATTGGTGTTTACCTTAAGATGGAACCGGTCTCAAAAGGAAAAATTGATTTCATTATGTCACGCACACTTTAGGGTTTGTGTGATATAGAAATTGAGTTTGTAAAATATGAAAGTTCGAGATGTCGACATAATGAGTAATGACCTCTTTCACTAGGATGGAATCTTCATAGGAACCCAAACCTGCAAACTCTCGTCATATTATTTTTAGTGATCTATTTTTCAAAATCGGGATCTTCACTAAAACCATAAACCAACCGATGTTAGTCTTATTATCCTTAATGGTGCCTTACTCTAAGTCGGAATATCTACTGGACTCTAAATCTATTATTAGTAGACTTAGATATTCTATCTAGTCGTAAGTCAATGACAAATATTGAATTAAATTCATTTCTCATTCTTTTGATCTGATTTATACTTATATATATTACAATTTATGCATAATCGAAGGTCGATAACAACAACAAGATTTTGGTTTAAAAAAGAAAAATATTATCAAATTTTACTATAACTTATAAATTATTCTTCGAATTTTGTCGCATGGAAGATTTTTAATAATAAAATAGAACGCACGTGTTCGTTTTACTGACCACACATTCTTCTCAATCCGTATGAGGCTCCCAAACTAAATCTTCACCGTATGAAAGGTTTCTGACTCTTCTTTTCCATAGTTCGATGTTTTTTTACAAGGCCTTTGATTTTTTCCTCCCCACTTTCCTCTTTCACTATCCGGAAAACACACGATAAAATCTAGGAAGAGAGAGAAAATTCATAAACTTAACCTTATCTTCTCTCCATCTCCGTCGCTCACTCACCCTCCCTTTCTCCTATGTATAAACCTAAATCAATCTTATCATCCTCTTCTTTCGTCAAATATTTCTTTGTAAGTGTGATAAATCTCTTCTTCATTTCATTCTTATTATGTTTGATTTAGATTCTTATTATGATTTGGGTTTCTTGTGATTTTGTTGGTGAGATTTAGGGATTTTGTTTTCGTCTGATTGGGGGTATTGTAGGGTTCGCAAACTCAAATCGATGTTACAATTCAAGATGATGGAATAGGTTCATGTGTTGATCAAACATCTAGTGAAAGCAAAGGGGAAAACCCTAATAATTGTCGACATCTTCCCTAAAATCAAAACCTAAATCAATCTCAGTCTCCGTCGCCTCCTCCACCTGGTTCACTCCTCTTACTGACCTCCTTTTCTCCCTAACCTATTCTCAGATCTGTAAACTCATTTCCCGTGAATCATAATCTTGTGATTTCTTATGGAAAGAAACTTAAATGAAAATGGATGGGTAAACTCAAAACCGAGGAGGAAGCAGTAGCAGCCGAAGACATGAAATCCACTTGAATGGACAATATTGATCGAGATCATAGCCGAATAAGTTGTTGTTGGTTTTTCCAATCATCGATGAACTTCACTAAGGTTACTGCTATAGTTGTTGTTTCAACACTAAGGTTAGTGATTTTTAGCTACAAACATTTACTTTCTTAATTGGTTTAAATTTGTATAATTTTTGTATTCAGAGAACTCATTCTTGATTTCTCTATGTAATCAGGTGCGGTACCGAATTATTAAGACATTATTGTAGCAATGGCTCCTCGGTATGATTCATAACAAAGTGTGTATTAGTATTATTTTTGTAAGAATCGTTATTTTTTAATGAGTTTGGGATTTATAGAGATAATGTTGTAATTGGGGTTTCGTTGTTTTGCTAATCTTAGCGATTCATCAACAGAAGAATCAAGAGATTTACCAGCATTAAGGTAATTTAATGGTTCATTTTATGATTACTTATATTTCCTTACTTCTGACTTTGATTTATTGATTTTGTTTTAATTTTGGGCATTTCCATGAAAATGAAACGTAGGTTTTTTAATTGGAGTTTGTACTAGATTACAGATGGAGGTTGGATGTTTTCTGAATGAGGGTCAGAAGAGAACTGGAGAATTTGATGAGGTAAGCTTTCTTGCGTCCATGATTTATCTATTTAATGTGGGGGTTTGGTTCCTAATTTGAACTTGAATTTGGTTTGTAGTTACAACTTTCTTTGTAGTATATATTCATCTTTGGTTCCTCTTTATGTTGTATACTTCAGCTGATGAAGCATCTACCTTGTTCTGAAAAAGGAGCTCATTCCTTGCCTTCTGTCATGTTTAGATGTTTTATATATCATGTGTCGCTCCATTGTGTTAAGTGGGTTGGAACTTTCATTCTTGATTAAACTTCTGATGTTCCCCTTCTAAAAAGATGTCTCATGAGATCACCTAGTTTTCAATTTAAGAAGACTCCTCATCAATGCAGTACTGAAGACAAGTTTAAAGCAGTGAACTCTGCAATTTTGAATAAATCAAATCAAAGATCCAGCTTCACGCTAATAATCCTCTTTGTGTATGGAAAAACATGTTTTTATTGTTTGTAGTTTCATTAGTTTTTTTAAATCCATGTTTTCTTGTTGGCGAAGCACTTTAATTCTTGTCATAATTGTGCTTGCTAAACAACGGAAGTCATGAAGTGGTTAACGAAGCTATCATCTTTCAGGAAAAGAAAAGTATTCGACCAACATTTTCTGTTGGGCGTATTTTTAGGGGAAATTTGCTGGCTATGTGCTCAAATAACTTTATCTGCTTTTATGATTGGGCTGAGTACAGGTTAATTCGCCGTATTTATCTTAATGTCAAAGTACGTACCGAGGGTTGCACCAAATATCTGTGCTTGATGCTGAAAAGTTGCACTTATGTTGATGTTACATTCGTTTATTAATTTGGATGTTGCAGAACGCTTACTGGCCTGATAGTGGTGACTTGGTTTCAATTGCTAGTGATACTTCATTCTACATCCTCAAATACAATGTACAACTCTGACCTGTATTTTACCCCCTATTTAAGTGATCTCACTTTTATGTTCTTAGTTTCTTATTCACTATTTTAGCACTTATTGTGTAGTATAAGATTTAGTATCTTGGCTTCTAAACTAATTTATTCATTCAATGTGTCAAAGAGATATTGTTTCTTCATATTTGGATGGTAAAAAACCCACTGATGATCAGGGTGTTGAAGATGCTTTTGAGATTCTCAACAAAACAAATGAACGGTTAAGAACAGGATTATGGGTTGGGGATTGTTTTACATATAGTAACTCTACTGGGAGACTTGACTACTATGTTGTTGGCGAGGTATACTGTAAACATCTTAATTTCTCTAGATTTTCCTATGCATATATACACCTTCTGGGTGTTTTTTCGTTTTCATGAATGATCTGTTGCATTATTCACTTTATAATTATTTCAGGTAACTACCATGTTCCACCTGGAACGTCCTATGTATTGGCTGGGTTTTCTTGCAAGTCATTGTCGGGTTTATCTGATAGACAAACAGTTTAAGTGAGTAAGATTGCAAACCTTTTTTGGAAAATATGTGATATCTCTCATGCTCGTTATTTGTCTTCACAGTTTATACATGCAATATTATTGGATGTACCCTGTGTTGTTGGGTTATCTTGCAAGTCACCAGCTACTATGTTGTTGGCGTCTAACTATTTTATTTTACATATCTGTATTAATTGGTTAGTCTAAAAAGAAAAAATCCATCACATGTTTGTTCTGTTACTAGTATACTTTTTGTTGTGTTTTTGAGTATATTTGCAATGTTGTGGTTTCATTATTGTTGAAATAATCATAGTAATCCTGCCTTAAATGCTTAAACTTTATCTTTTCATGGAATGTAAGCATTTGGCCATGGTGATTTTACATTTTTTCAGAAGCATTTTTATGAGAACTAGACAAATTATTTAGTCTATTATAATAATACTTCATTACTTCAGATTACAGGCTCATAATTTATTAGTCATTAAATGTATGTTGAAGGTCTAAAGAAGATGAACAAGGACAAAAAGTTCATGCTTGAATACCCCCTGGTTCAAAAGATGAAAGTGTCAAAATTGATGCGGTTGCCGATCAATTGCTTTCTCATTTGGGTGGCCATTTCTGAAACATCCATAAGGTGCAGGTGCAAGGTTAACATGCTAAATACTTGTGTAAATTCTTTGTAATTTATCATTGTTCAAATATGTTCTAATTATAGTTATTGAAAACAATGAATAAAATCAAAGATCTGAATAAAAGAAATGCTGAAGTTGTTTTGTTTTTTTAATTTATTACTGAATAATTACCAACACCTTAAGCAGCTCAACTGGTAATGGTGAAACAATTGAGCAACTCAATTTGTACTGGCCTAAGCACTTGGACAACGATGCCAATTGCATATTCGAGACTAAAGCACCTGCCAACTACGTGATTACAAAACTTCACCGACTGATTATTTTGTGGCTGGAATCCTTAAGAAGCTAAAATTTCAGTGCCCAGAACCTTCAACCAACTGCCAACCAACTAGATATTTAGCGGGTAAATACATTAACCAACGAAAATTAAGTGGATAGAACATTTAACCATCCAAACATTTAGCGGGTAAACTCCTTTACCCGCAAGGCCAAATGCATAGAGCAACTAAAATTTGGTGGGTTAAATACTTTATCAACTGAAATCGTTTTATATTTAGCCACATCTACCAACAATGTTCAAGTCTTCAACAACATATATTTTTGTGGGTTATATATTTCACCAACAAAGAAATTATATGTTCTACCAACGACAACCAATGCTTACTGAAAAATTATGCCAACCAGAACTTGAGTCGCTTCACTGACGTTGAAAGATATTTGTTCCAACAGAATGGTTGGTATAAACCTTTAGCAAATAAGCCTTTAACCACAAAGCGTATCCGTTTCCATGTTGGATGTTATAGAGCTTCATCCACTCAAATCGGCCATGTACCAACTGAATCTTGGTAGTCGCAAAATTTTAATTTTCTTGTAGTGCTCCAAGGGAATTTCCCTTGAAGATTGGTGTGTTTGCTCTAGCTTGTTGGTATCTCAAGTTTCGCGCATATGGTATACTTTCGGGTCTGGAGTTGTAACGGAATAAACTTTGAAATTCTCATCAACTTGTTTATAGATTAAATTTGTTATTTATGGTATACATATGATTTACCGAATTACAACCTTAGATTTTCTTTTCATGTTTCAGTGGAGGAATCTTGGAAAATGAGAGCAGGGACACACATCACATAGATTTTATGCTTGTTATGAAGTATTGGCTAAGTTCATCATCATCGGAGGAGGTTATCGTTGTTTAATCAATTGTCTATTAGTTTAGCATGTTGTTGTTAGAACTTAGTATCTAGCTTGGATATGAACTCAGAATTTCATCCTTTTTTTTTGTAATTTTATAAACCATGAATGAATGTCAATTTGAGTTAAATTTGAATTTCAGTGTGGGTTACATTTGAGTTAAATCTGAGTTCAAATTGACTTTGTCTTTGACTTTGACTTGACTTTGATGCAGTCAGATTATTTCAAATTTAGCCATTCAGGAATTTCAACATATTTGAATCTATATTTTTTTATATTATAATTCAAATCTGAGACCCACGGCTAAGGGTATGGACCTCGTTACCCTTAAAATCGGTCGTTATTTTGAGACCCACAGCTAAGGGTTGTAAGAAACAGCGACGCTTTATCAGAGACCCCAATAGAGACGGTTAAAAATAGTCGTATAACTCGTATATATGACTTGTCCTGATGGTCGCGGAACTGCTGATTTCCACTAGTGATATTGGAGACATTCCGGTCCATTTATAACGACGATGATTTTCCAAGGGTTATTGTAACGGATAACGATCAATCCTTGATGCATGCAATAGCGGTAGTGTTTCCGGAAGCCCGAAACTTGCAATGTATGTGGCACATTTAATCCAACATCAAATCCAATTGTCATCATCATTTCAAAGCTAAAAGATCAAGGAAGGGTACCAAGAGGTCAATGGAAAAGGATGAGCGCATTAGTATATTAATCGAGGAAGAACTCGAGGAAGAGAAAAGGTTATTTGAAGAAAAGTGGAAAGAGGATGGGAACATTTGGAAAATGTTCATGAAAGCATGGGACAAGATCGTTTGGTCGATGACCGAGGAAATTTACGAACATAACTTGAAGAAATTTGAGGATGAATATGGAACAAACTACCCAAAACCCGTTGAGTATTATAAAAAACAATAGTTACCGCTTAAGGAGAGGTTTGTGTTTGCATGGACATATAAATATGGTAACTTTAATAAGGGGGTGACAAGCATTACGGAGGGTTTTCATGGCCAATTAAAGAAAATACTAATTGGTAGTCAAAATGGAGTTGTGTCAATCCAAGAAGCAATCCATGAAATCACCAAGTTTGATTTCATAAAGATTAAGGGTTGTATGCAATTTAGTGTACATAGATTCCCTATGGAACATGAAAAAGAAAGATTGCTTCTAAGGGACATTGTTCATAAAGTTTCAAGATGGGAAATAAATCACATGATGAAACAATTGAAGTTATATAGAGCTTACAATAACGAGAATACGGTTTGTGTTTGCAAGGATATGATACGCATTGGACTCCCTTGTCGTCATAAAATGGGTAGGTATGTCGAAGTGATTAACATCAATGATATTCATCCATTTTGGAAGAAATTAAATTTCACCCCAAGCACCCAGGTAGTTGAAGGTCCGTCGTGGTATGAGTCTAATTTGTGTGCACGAATAGCCAGGCGTTATGATACAACAAATGGCGCCAAGAAGCAAATATTTATGCACCATTTGGAGGATTCCCTTCACCCTTGTTTAAGGGAGGTTGATGAACCTATTAAGCAAAAGGGGACGGGTAGGCCGAGCACCAAAGTGTATAGGATCGTCGAAAGAAAAACGCTGAAGGAGTATTTTTCTACAAAAAGTGACCCGAGTAGGCACATGTATGCATAAGCCGATATTGAAGATGAGTCGGAACCTAAGAAACGAGGTCGTCCAAGAAAGGATCAAAGTGGACCAACCGCACGAAAAGTGAATTACAAAAGGTCTCTAAGGAGACTTCTCAATTAAGTCAATCCGAGGTGGTGGAAGAAGTTGTGTTAGTGGAGACTCAAACTAGCTCTGTAGTTGTTGATGAAATGAGCAACTCGCAATCAACGGAAATGGTGAATATCAAAGAGACAAATGGTACTCTTCATTGTCCTATGGATCTTAATGGAAGACCAAATCGATCCACGTATACAATATACAAAGAGTATTTGGAACAACTCCCTCCTCTCATTATTCCTTTTGTTTTTTCCACTGACGAGGTTGATGGGGATGGAAATTGTGGGTTTCACGTCGCAAAGGAACAAATTGGTTACTTATCATTGTTGGTTAACGAATATGTCACCCAATGCCAATATATAAGAACTAATATGGCGGTAACAACTAATAAAGGACAGGTAATTCTATATGGAGATGATGAACCTATGAGATGGACACGACAAAGAACGAGAGTTCAAAGACTTTGTTGCACGTGTAAAGTGTCGAAATGGATTGAATAAAATCGTATCCAAGTATTGGATGACTATGGCTAAATGTGGATATCTCTTAGCGGATGCTTTGAATTGCGTGGTACATTTCTTTGTTCCTCCGAAGTATGGAAATTCTTTTATGTTTGCACCTACAAGGACGGTTTGCGATGAATCGGCTAAAGATAGAAGAATTGTTATGGCATTTGTGAATGAGATGCATTTTATCGATTTAGAGTAAAGATAGATTGCTCATTACCTCCGTTGGGTGGTTGGACGGATTACTTCCCAAAGAATAATTGTAAGGATTGGTTGAAACAATATGAGACAAACATGTTGGATTGGGATCGTGTCATGAACGACAACTTTCCGGATGGGTTACTCGAATTGGTCTCCTCGGATGATGACGATGTTTGATCGTTATGTTTGGAAGATGTATTTTGGTTGTCTTTTTTGTACATGTCTGAAAATTGCTATGAGGATATTTTGTATAATCGGTAGGTATATCTTTTGATACCTCTACCGATTATGGAAATCGGTAGTTTATTTTGTTCACTCTGTAAACATTTTGCAGTTTCTTATATTCGGTAGATTTCATAACATACTAACTTCCGATTATAACCAAACTCTGACAGAAAAATTAAAAACTTTACCAGAATCGGTAGATTACGTAACATACTAACATCTGATTATAACCAAAATTAGACAAAAAATAATTAATAATTTTACCAGAATCGGTAGATTACATAACACACTAACTTCCGATTATAACCATTATCCTCTAAACTATGGCCACGGACTTGAGGAATTCATAACTTCCGTCGTACATGAATTATTCTCCTTTTCCCTCTAAGTACTTCCTTTTTGCGAGTGTCTCCTACATAAATCAACAAGTTTTTATTATAACTTAAGTAGATCGACAAGCTTAAGTGACTTATTTTTTCCGCTATGTAAAAGAAGTATGCAAATACTTACAAATTGTTGGATCGACAAGCTTAATAGGTTAGGGTTAAAGATCCTATTTTGTATCGTTATGTAATCGTTCACTCCTTTTTGGATAAGTCGGAACCGATTATGAACTTGTTGAAGGGATCTTTTCTTTCCATTTCCATAATCTCGCACAAGTTGTCCGTACACCCTTCCCCATAACACTTCAGGTGTGATCCTTCCGGCTGTGACATCTTCACGTCTTGTTTCTTGGTACCATGTTTTCACAATCGCCAAATCTTCAGCTGCGTCAAACGTTGCCATTCATGTAAGTTAAGATATAGAATGAATTCACAAGAGTAGATGATGGAAAATCTATTTTTAGAATACACGATGCTATATATGTGTTGTTTGGTGGATAAATAAGAAGAGTTTACCCTCCTTATATAGATCAGAGTCTCAATGTCTTTTTTTTTTTAAATATGGTCGTTGATGCGTACTTTTGCAAGACTGTACTTAAATTACGTACAATGATTACATACAATCGGTAGACAATGGTTGAACACTAACCCCCGATTGTAAACAATCAGAAGCTAAGTATCATTATTTTTTACCGATCATATGTTGTTTTGTCAATAGAGTTTTCAGTTTAATTAGAGTACTATAATCGGAGGATAATGAATATGTATTAGTACCCGATTGTGTGTGGTTTTCGAGGCACAACTAGTTTATTTTGAATGAAATAGCCGTTGATGTATAATCGGTAGTCATATAAATAATTCAAACCTCCAATTATCAAAAATAATTTGAAATTCATAGCGATATCACCTACACATCATAATAATAATTTTCACAATCACAACTATTCAGTGAACTTCCACAATTCTATTACAATGTACTGTGATTAGCGCCGGGGACGTGTTGGACGAGTCCTAAACGGATTAAATATTTACATCGCCCTAAGGATTCTGAAATGAGCTTCATAACGGAAGCTTGATCTTTTCCATCTCCGCCATTCACCGAGAGATCGTTCTATAACCTCATCATTGGTTTCACCCCTCAATGGATAATGATTCACAAGATAAGTTAAATGGACGAATTCTTCGACATGTCCGTTTATTGAACCAATTCGGAAGAAAATATCAGCGGAGTGATGGTTATTTGGGTTACCGGTGTCGGCGCATAATTTATCGTGAATTCTCCCAAATAACTCATACTCATTATTCCTCCTTTCCTACGTTTTTCTCCTCGTCTCGGATAGAATTGAACATAGCGCCTACATAAAGATAAATCTTTCTATCGTGAGATCCGTAGGATTAATGAATGGTTGGGCAATTATGTTAAAGATGATGTTGGAGAGAGTTTAAACGTATTTGTGTTCCATAGGGGTAAAAGGATACCATCCTTATATAGTTTAGAGCACCAACGGCTCTATTTTCTAGATGACCGACTACATAATCGGTAGGTTAGTAATTAACCATTACCTCCGATTATAAAGTTTCCCCAATTTTTGTTTTGGCCGAAATCTCAAATTCTTGAATTTGGAAACTCTAATAATCGGAAGGTTAGTAATTAACCATTACCTCCGATTATAAACTTGCCCAAATTTATTTATTTTGCAAAAATCACCAATTTTCGAATTTGGAAACAACAATAATCGGAAGTTAAATAAGGAACCTTAACTTTCGACTATTAAGGAGCCCCAAAGTTTGTTTTTGTCAAAATTTCAATTTTTCGAATTTGAGAACAAGAATAATTGGTAGGTTATGAAGTTATTTATGAACTTCACCTCTCTACCGATTGCTAACGCCCACAAGATTCATAATACTGGTAATCGGTAGCTTATACCACTTAAATAGCTACCGATTGTTACAGGGTACTTACGTAATCTCCGCAAATTTGGACACCCCTTAACGTTGTATATGGGTTGGGAATAAAAAAGCCGCCCCTAATTCTTTTGGGGTCGCCCCTAAAAATGCCAGGCAAAATATACCCTTATTCAATTTTTAAAAATACCCCTACCTTCTAAAATATGGAAGCAACTAGCACAAGTTCCTTTCAGAAGTGGACGCAACTTTATACATGTTGCTTCCAAAATATGGAAGCAACTTTCTCAAATTGACTCAAAAAAAAATATTTTTTACCCCTTGAAAGTATTTGTACAAAGTCAAAAAAAAAATGGAGGGTATTTATAACATTCCCATATTTTTTTATTATGAATAAAAGCCTATCATTCGAAAGTGACAAGTTTAATTTTAGTGAGAAAAATATCTCAGCTGCAAAGAATGTTTTCATAATCCTATATAATTAGCCAATGCATTTACTATACTAGATTATTAATACCAATCCTTTTAACATTACAACAACCCTAACTAGAGGAAAATAATCAGCAATCCATTGTAGTCCAGCCCGGTTAGGATACCTGGCTTTCACCCAGGCGACCCGGGTTCAAATCCCGGCAATGGAAACCTTTTTTATTGTTTTTTTCATTTTTGCAAGTTTTTCGCAAAATATCCGCTGCTTCTTATAGATCGATCCTCTCAACTTGCATTACAAATCTTTTTCCTGCAAACTTAAAAAACAGTGGAACCGAATTTCAGAAACACTAGAAGAATCAAAGTATCAGAGATGAAAGACATAAAGAGATGGATTGAGATTGAGATAGTAGTGAAAGCTTCAACTATCTGCACAAAAGTGAAGAAGAAGAATCTCATCTCATTCACCTTTGTTGCGTTCCCGTATTTATAACCACCAAGTCCTAAACAAGGACCAAGTTCAGTTCAGTTTGGCTCGAAATACGTCTAGGTTCATTTTATCAACTTGTCCTGAGTAACTTGCAACAACGGATCATTTTTATCACAAAAACACTAACTAGGTGATCAGTAGTAGATTTCCTTGAAGTATATAAAGAACTGCAAGTGAAATAGCAGTTGGATATCACTCAATGCAATCATCACTCTCCGTTCTTGTGTGCTGCAACTTCGATTTGTAGTTTAGCGTCACCTAGAGTTCCTCTTGCCTCTTCAGTAGCTATATGTTCTTTCTACCGCATTTGCTTATTTCAAAAGTTTGTGTTATCTACTGAAGGGTTTGGAGGAACTCCGGGTGTCACTCAAACATTTACGCACAACTCCACAATTTGTGTTGCAGACACATACGACGGATGCAATAACTAACCGACATATCTCATTCCTTGCCAGTTTAGAAATCTAATCATATAAGTTAAGAAGCATACTTCTGTTTAGCATTGATGACTGCTGATATGTTGCTGTAGAATGGTTGTTTTCTTTCTGTATCGAACTAAGAGCTTATTTACCACCGACATCAAAAAATCAACTACACATTTAGAGCCTTTTGAAACTTCATTTTCCCAGCCAATATACAAAGAAAAATATCAGTAATGTGCTCAAAACCAACCCGGGGATAACCTTGACTTAGAACATGATATTTGGTAGAATATCTTCCACACTCAACTTGTGGAGATAGTACTGTTATTTATATGGAAGAGAAGCTCTCTTATTGTTGAAAAGTTGTTAAACAGATAGACTCAAAACTCAAAATTAGGAGATATTGGCTAACCAAAAGGAGCGATCGAGTTATAAGCCTGTATAGCTGTGCAGTTATAGTCTTCACTTGACTGACTCATCTGGCTAGTCTTCAGGAGATTTTGCAGCGGTATACTTAACACCTTGTATTGAGTTATCATGAGTAAGGGTCCTGTATCAGGTCCTTACGTGAAGTACTAGCTTCTTCATTCTAAGACCCTTTGGCGTTGTCTTGCTCCATATTTCCTTGCTTATACCTGTTGATTACATGTAAGAATAGCAAATTGATCCAAAAACCAGTTAATATGGACCGAAGAGAAATGCTACAGTAATCTCTTGATATTAGTTGGAGATGGCTGCTCAGGGGTTTTAAAGCTCAATTGTTAAGTGAAGAAGAAGGTGAGAAATGGTTGAGATATGGGCCGTGCCTATACCCCCAAGGCTTGGCAAGCTAACAAGTCAACAATTGGTGGTAACCATTTGCCTTACTGTCCTAGTACATTACCAAGGGTGTTCACTATTCACGGACTTTGGATCGCATTTGTGTATAGCAATATGGTGATCCAAAATCCGTGGATGTGAACTCCCGTGATAGTGTTTTTTGTATTCCTCCTATTTTGAATTCTTCTTCTTCTTATAAATAGAATGAATGGAATTTGAGATTCTAGCACTACAAAACTAAATGGTGCAATTTCATTGTAGACATGCAGAAAAATTATGCAGCTAGCTAGCTCTTTTTTTTTTTTCGATCGGCTCAGCTAGCTAGCTCTCCATGAATACATTACCAAGGGTGTTCACTATCCATGGCCTATGGATCGCATTTGTGTATAAATCGCAATATAATGATCCAAAATTCATGAATGTGAACTCCCGTGGTAGTGTTTTGTATTCCTCCTCTTTGAATTCTTCTTCTTATGAATAGAATGAATGGAACTTGAGATGCTACTAGCTCCCAATAAACTAGTACTACTATTTTTCAAGTATCTCTTCTCTTCTACTTTGCTGCAGAAAAATGTTTAAATTTATAGGAAGAAATTCACTCGTTGTGCATGTTCCACCTAATAGGGTTACTCAACTAAATTTTACCAGCTGAAAATGCATGTTCCACCTAAAATTCAACTAATGCATTCACCAGTTAAGTGAAATTTTCTTGGTGATGTGGTAGGTATAGATTACTGTATTAAGAACAACAAAATTTACACGAATAAATAAGTTGGTGAATTGGGAAATAAATAAAAAAAAAAAGAGAAAAGAATATAGTGTGCATTGTGTAATAATGAAATATTGATATTCAATCCTGACAATGACAACCATACAGGTCGAAGTTTTCTTCATGTAATTGGTGTGCAACTGGATGTTAGCATACCAGGCAAAACACCAGAAAGTTGCCACCATCGTACGTCCATGAAGTGAAACCAAGTGTTACCACACGCTATAATGCACAATAAATACGCAATTTTTAATTGCACATAAATGGATGTAAAATCCTATGACTTAGAAGTGTGTGGTAATGGCAAAACTAGCTAGAACCAGTATTAGGTCTCAGATTTGGTTGGAGAAAGCAAGAACTAGTTAGTTTCTTTCTTTGGTGTTGTTCCTTTGTAATTTAGTACCCTTTCAGTTTCAATAAAATTCTCCCTTTGGTACTAAAAAAAAAAAAAAAATGTGTGTGGTAATGGTGTTGTTAGCCATTCGGGTGCGAGATAGAATCACTACAACAACTAAAACCAAGCACAA
This sequence comes from Papaver bracteatum, assembly GCA_023529315.1. NCBI lineage: Eukaryota > Viridiplantae > Streptophyta > Magnoliopsida > Ranunculales > Papaveraceae > Papaver > Papaver bracteatum. The sequence continues at coordinate 267,022 of JAJJWX010003387.1, read as the reverse complement.
GGAACCCTAACATACATCTAGCATATAAACAGATAATTCAAAAAAGTGAGGGATGTTTTCAATAAGTAAATCATCACTTGAAGGAAGTTTCTTTTTCCCTTCTCATAGACAATCAAAGTTCTAAGAAATCAACAAAATATAGAATGGAAACTCACAAAGAGTTAAATCTCTTCTGCAACATATTGAAACCTAGGTGCAGATACAAATGTCTGCTTTGTTGGAAATGATTTGGGAGTTAACAGGCTGGATAATTGGGTTTTGAAAGTATTTAGAACCCGCACAGAAGTTACTCTCTCAACTGGTTTTGAAAAACAACCTTTATTAATTAGCTTAGACAAAACTTACTTCACTTTTCACTCGACACAATTGACCTTCACTTTCTTTTGGTTTTACACTCAATTACACTCACTTGATTACTCACCTTTTTTTTTTCCCACTCACTTACTTACTTACAATTCCACCAGAACACTACTGCCCTATGGAGATTGTATGTTGTTCACTCAAAAAACTTACTTCACTTTTCACTCGACACAATTGACCTTCACTTTCTTTTGGTTTTACACTCAATTACACTCACTTGATTACTCACCTTTTTTTTTTCCCACTCACTTACTTACTTACAATTCCACCAGAACACTACTGCCCTATGGAGATTGTATGTTGTTCACTCAACTGTTGTTGCTGATTGCAAGGTATTTTGACCATGTAATGGCTACTGAGCCGAATATGTCAGTCTACAAAACAGTTGGTTTCGATGTTTTCTGAAGTGATCCAAATTCAAGATGGCAAATATGGAGATTGTATGTTGTTCTTGGGAGGACATTCATCATTTTGCTTATTGGCTACTAAATTTGCGAGATGCGAAAAGAACTGCATCTACTTCACTGATTACAACTATAAAGTGAAAGGTAATGAGAGACGTTTTATTCATGATCCTGGTGTATTCAATCTAAAAGATGGTAGTATTGAAGCCCTTGCCAGTTGCCATATTTTGATGCCAGTTCGGAAAGTTTTTTTTAAATCCACCCTGAAATCGGCTTTCCCTCTGGTAAAAACGATTTTCCCCCTATTAATTATCTTTTTTTTTTTTTTTACAATTCCACCAGAACACTACTGACCTATTTATAGGGCGCACTTGGTGGATACTATAGGCTCTAGCCTTCTCTAGAATATTCAATAGATAATTCACATTACTAACTTTTTGACCTATCTAGAGAATTCATACCAACTCTAGATATTTCTTCACGTGTGTGGTGTAAGACCACTCTAGAAATCTCCGGTTGTTCTCATTTCTTTTTCTTTTTGGTATCTAGCTAACCGACTTTAAAGGTAAGTCTTCACTTTTCTAGATTTTTCTAATTTTGATTAAATCAAGTTTACTATTTTAACATGCTTAACAAAGCTGCTGAATCGAGAGCGCATGTTCATTTCAACAAAAAAATACAAAATGAGAATCCATGGATATTCCAACATCCAAGTACTATGGTTTGTTCTTGAAAACCCGAACTTATAGGAGAGTTTTTACAAGTTTAAGCTAATAACATTGATAGAAAACATTAATGCATTTTCAGCAACAATCCATTGTTGTCCAGCCCGGGTACCTGGCTTTCACCCAGGCGACCCGGGTTGAAATCCCTCCCGGCAATGGAACTTTTTGGTTTTTTTTTTAAGACCCTTTGGCATTGTCTTGCACTCTTGCTCCATATTTCCTTGCTTATACCTGCAGCATACGTGTAGGAATAGAAAATTGATGCAAAAACCAGTTCATATGGACTGAAGAGAAATGCAAAATTTATTAACCTCTTGATATTAGTTGGAGATGACTCAGGTACTACTGCTCTGTGGTTTTAGAGCTCAAATTGTTAAGTGAAGAGGCCAAAACTGTCCCTAGTACATTAAACCAAGCGTGTTCACTATACATGGATTTTGGATCGCAGCTGTGTACAGTAATGGTAGTGATCCACAATCCATTTATATGACCGCCCGTGGTAATGTTATGTATTCCTCCTCCTCTTTGATTTCATCTTCTCCGGGGATTTGGAGCTCAAATTGTTAAGTGAAGAGGATAAAATTACTGCCCTAGTACATTAAACCAAGGGTATTCACTGTCCATGGCCTCTGGATCAGATCGGTGTATAGTAATGGTACTGATCCATAGTCCATGAACATGAACGCCCTTGGTAATGTTATGTATTCCTCCTCTTTGATTCCTTCTTATGAATAGAATGAATGGAACTTGAGATGCCGAATAATATTGTTTCGCTAAATTGTAACACAATGATATATTGCAGTTTCATCGTAAACATGCAGAAAAGTTATACAGCTAGCTCCATGAATACACTTCGGGTTTGATGAATTAAGATTGAACAGTTTGATATATAAAGCTTGCTAGAATTTGCCTCCCAATAAACTAGTAGTAGTATCTTCTTAGTTTCGCTTTCTCTTCTTCTTTGCTATAGAAAAATGTTTTAATTTATAGGAAGAGTCGAGTTTTATTTCTGATGATTCTTCAACTTGATGATTACAGAGATGTGTATTTATATACAAAATATTTCTTAACAGATTTACATTCATTCAACTAAGAAGACCTAACTATCCGTAGATAAAGATGGAGATAGACTAGGATGCATGATTAGTTTCGAATGTAGACTGCTTCTCAGTCATAGGCAGTTCCGATAATATTGGTATGTGCTGACTCTGATCCTTTACAGGAAGAATTCTCCCACCTAATAGGATTACTCACCTAAACATTTTTTTTAAGCAGCAGATAAAGCATGTTCCACCTAAATGGACAACTAGGAACTTGATAAATGATTGTTGAAGTATTTTAAATTCTTTTGATAGATGGAAATGCACTCAGGTGCTTAATTAGGGATGTTGCATATAAGAATGCAAAACATGGAATAGGTTTACTGGCTGAGAAAAAATGGTCATATTACAACTCCCTGATTGGATATTACAAATACAATGTATCCATAGGGATGTTTCGTTGTAATGTTACACCTAACCAAATTTAACTAAATGGAAATTTTCTTTACGTGGTGAGTGAGAACAACAAAAATAAGTCGGTAAACTGGAAAACGGAAAACTTGCATGCGTTGTATAACAACCAAGATCGACATTCGTTCCTGACAGTGACGACCATGCTGCATGGTAGAAAGTGACATGTTCAAGGTAATTGCATATATATAGTGAATACTAGAAATGGGAGAACATCATTGCTGTTGCAGAATTAGCAAAAAGATTAACATGATGGGCAAGGACAGACCTAGAATGGAACAGGTTTCCGCAGAACAAGATTGTTAAATCGTGTATTTTTTTTATTTTTAAACATATACTGAACAGTGAGCATAATAATTCTTGAAAGCTTTGCCTCCTAGATCCACCGCAGTTCTAATGATGCATCCTTAAACAACATTGTATATTCTTCTCCAAACAGTTAACTGCAAGAGCTAATATTAAAACATCTAGCAAGTAAAATTCTGTTTGAATAAAAGATGGGGAAATGGGAATTTCTGGAAATTCCAAGTGCTTTTGTGCAGATAGTTGTACGACTGCTTCTTTCTAGTACTTCTTCACCCTGTAAGTGTTTTCCATTCGCCCGTTAAGAGAGCTTTGTCCGCAAGCTAGTGGCATTCTTAAGGAAAAATAGCCAAAATGCCCCAATTTGGGAGGTATGGTTGCAAAACTGCTTCGGATTTTCAAAACAAGTTAAAATGCCCCGTTCTGTTTAGTCTACCGTTAGAACCAGTTAAGGGGTCAACTGAGGCCTTTTTGACCGGTCAATGGTCGTATGAAATGTCACTTGTATCCCTAATACACTTGACCAATCAGATTGCACGTGTTACCCATTTCCTTATCTCCTCTTTTCCATGGATACAGCTAATGCTCTTCCCTGTGTGTACTCTCCATGTTGCTGAGTACCAAGAGTTGAAAGCTGACACCCGGAGAAAGCTGCAGATTAAGTCAGTTAATCATGCATTGCGCATATGGAATGAACCGAATGGGTGTATGGTGCTGGTTCAATGTGTGTTTGAGAAACATGCCGAGATGAAGGAATTACAAGAGAAAGCCAAGAAGAAACCTAAACAGGATGATCAGGAAGCTGTGAACTTGAGGTTGTCTAGGGGTAAGCTCCGACATGGTTTATATCTTTGCTGCGATTAGCACTCTCACTTCTCTTGGAGTTGCGTCCAATAATGAAGGTACACGGGCTGAACTTCGTTCCAAACATCCCACTGCTGCCTTGCCGGTCATCCCCTCTTCTTCACCTTCACAGGAGGCTATGGTAGCTACGACGGATCTTGTGCTAAGTAGACTAAAGAGTTTCCCTAAGGGGACAGCTTGTGGAAGAGACGGTTTCCGGGCACAACATCTTCTCGATGTTCTCAGTGGGCCAGCAACTGTTATTTCAGATGAGTTACTTGCCTCCATCACAGAAGTGGTTAACTTATGGATATCAGGCTCTTGCCCGTCGGTTTTGGGAGAATATGTGGCCAGTGCTCCTCTCACCCCACTCATCAAACCTGGTGGTGGCTTGCGGCCTATAGCGGTTGGCACAATATGGAGGAGACTTGTCTCTAAATGCGCTGCATCTTTTGTTGGCAAGGAAATGAACTCATATTTGGGTGATTTCCAGTTTGGAGTGGGGGCTAAGTGTGGTGGAGAAGAAATTCTACATGCTGTGAATCGCGTGTTGGAAGAGAAAGGGGACCAAAATACGCTTTCCATGCTGCTGGTATATTTCTCTAATGCGTTCAATCTCATAGATAGAACAACCATGATCTTAGAGGTACGTAGGTTATGTCCTTCGATATCTCGTTGGGTTGAGTTTTGTTACGCTTCACCAGCACGACTATATTATATGGACCATGTGCTTTCTTCTGCTCAGGGAGTGCAACAAGGTGATCCTTTAGGGCCACTTTTGTTCGCTCTTACTCTCCACCCGCTAGTCTTGAGTATTTCAGAAAGGTGTGATCTAGAATTGCAGGCTTGGTATCTTGATGATGGTACGGTGATTGGGGACACTATGATGGTTGCTAGAGCTCTGAGAATAATTCAAGAAGAAGGTGTTGCTAGGGGGCTGTTTTTGAACATCAAGAAGACTGAATTGTTTTGGCCCTCTATAGACCCCAGGACAACCGTTGCAGGTATGTTTCCACCTGATATTTGTAGGCCAGAGAAGGGAGTTAAGCTGCTAGGTGCTCCTGTTATCCTTGATGCCCAATTTAATGCGAATCTGGTTGTTAAAAGAGTGCAAAAAACTATAGAGCTCATTGATGCAGTGGAAAAACTTGAAGATCCACAGTGTGAGCTTCTTTTGTTTAGAAAGCCTGTCTTGAGTTTCTCGCTTATATTTTTCTTTACGCACTACCTTTCCAGACTGCACTTTTGCGGCTCAAGATTTGTTTGACTCTCGTCTCTACAAGTTCCTACAACATATAATAACAGGAGATGGTCCAGGGTTCGGCCCCTTGCAAATGCGATTTTCCACGCTGCCCCTCAAACTAGGTGGTTTTGGTGTTTACTCGATGAAAGACTATGAATTACTGTTATTTGGCGTCGTGCTTGGAAACACTAGAACTGCAATCTGTCATATTGAGGCACACCGGCATCAGTGGTTTTATCTCCCATCTTGAGCGTGCTGCAGCTTCTTTCAACTCTCTGTGTAGTCATGTTTCTCCTATATGCGTCGATAACACTGCCAACCATTCTATGTCAACTCTGGCAACTGTTTATTTTGATGCAGTAAAGAAGAATTTGACTTCCCAATTCAAGTTGTCTGGACGTGATTCATTCCTATGGCAGAGCAACCAAATGAAGCATGCCCTGGATTTCTTAATGGCTATCCCCATCCCTGGTTTAAATCAGCAAATTGGTTCGAGGCAGTTTAGTGCGGTATTATGTTATAGACTTGGTATTCCCTTGTTTGAACCAGGTAGTTTGTGCCCCTTCTGCAAGAGAGAGATGGATGCTTTTGGTGACCATGCAGTGCACTGTACAAATGAAGTTGGTTTAAAATTTCGACATGATTTAGTACGCGACAATGTTGCAGACATCTGTTATCGAGCTGGGGTGGCTGCACGGAAAGAGGTGGACTTGGGTATGCTTGCGAACAACGGTGCTTCTTTGAGACCGGCAGATGTTCTTGTGCTCAATTGGGAAAATGGTCGGGACGTTTGCTTCGATGTTACGATTGTGTTGCCCTTTGCTGGGAGTAATGGTCGTACTTTGGAAGGGGGGGGGCTATCAAGGATCTTGTCGATCGCAAAAATACCAAGTATTTAGAAAAATGCACTGCACAAGGATATGGATTTGGTGCTTTGGCTTTCACTACTCTAGGTGAATTTGGGGATGGAACAACAGACTTCGTTCAGCGGCTCTGCAACTATATTGCTAGTCACGATGCTAACGTGCGTGTAGGTGATTTCCTTTTTCATAGGTTAAGTGTGGTAGTTCAAAAAGGAGTTGGAGCCCAGCTTGTTGCTAGGCTTCCGACTAGTTTCTTGTCTGAATTTGGAAATTAAATGAAAGTAAAACTGTCAAAAAAAAAAAAAAAAAAAAAAAAAAAAAAAAAAAAGAAAGAAAGAGACCGAGATCGAGATCGAGAGAGAAAAAGAAAGAGAGGGAGTTAAATCAAGAGAGATAAATATCCAGAGAGAGGGAGATAGAGATAGGTAGAGAGAGTTTGATCGGGAGTTAGAATGAGTTAGATCGAGATATGAAGCCCTCTTGTTCGGGATACCATATTTTAGTTTTGATTTTGAAAAAAAAATCCAAACCCTTTTTTTATTTTTGTTAAAATCGATTCACGCAATTAAAAAGATGATTGAAAAATTATAATTGAAATTCAAAATGATGGTGTTAGAAATGAAATTTACGAAAAGACGAGAGAGATCGAGATCGAGAGAGAAAAAGAAAGAGAGGGAGTTAAATCAAGAGAGATAAATATCCAGAGAGAGGGAGATAGAGATAGGTAGAGAGAGTTTGATCGGGAGTTAGAGACAGATTGAATCATGAGTTAGATCGAGATATGAAGCTGTTTTGATTTTGATCAGAGAAGAGTATTTTACTTTCGGAAAACAAGTAAGTAATCCAAACCCTTTTTTTATTTTTGTTAAAATCGATTCACGCATGATGTTTTTGTTGATTATAGTTGAAGTTGAGATGATTGATAGTACTGAAATTTAGGATTTATGAAATTAGGGTTCTACTGAATTGGGAATTTTTAAATTAAGTTTTGTGTTTTTTTGGAATCGATTGCAGCATAATGTTTGTTGATTTTTGTTTATTATAATTGAAATTCAAAATGATGGTGTTACTAAATTGGAAATGAAATTAGAGAAATTTATAATTGATTTTTTTTTTATTAGTTGTTGTTTAGAAATTAGGGAAAATAAGGGAATTTATGAAATTTGGAAGGAAATTAAAGAAATTTCAATAATTGATTGTTGTCCAGTTGATGATGTTGTATTGTTGTTAAGCATGGAATTGAAGACGGAAAAATGCTTGGAATAGATAAATGCTTGACGATGGAATTGTTGTTTTTGAGTTGATGATGCTATTATTGTTGTTACTGTTGATTTATTTTTATTTTCACTCTCTAAGGATGTGTAGTGTGGATAGGAACCCCATATTTCTTCTGGTAGATGTCATCTCTACCGTTACTAGTTTCTTAAAACTTCCACGAGGACTAAAAATCCCAAGAGGATGAAATGTAGTATGATATAACGAGGCACTAAGAATCACTCACAATCTCATAAAGAAGGAAAAATTGGCAATTGGGAATACTGTATGGAGCTTACTTAATGCGAAGATGATTTGATAACTGAGGCTCATTACACCCTTCAGATGAATATGCTAACCCAGTTTAACACAGACTTGGATGTGTGCGTGGATCTATCTGTCCATATTCATTGTTGTACAAACCCAGTTTTCTTTTATCATCTATTCACTTAAAAAGTAGTTCTGCAAGAACTATGTGATCGTAGAAGCCATTGTGTTGATTGAAAAAGGATTGATTTATTTGTTATAGTTGCAAATATGCTAAAAAGTAGAAGGTGACCATCTGTTTCAACTGTCGGAATGCGTAGTCGTTCGTTTGGACTTTAAAAAAAGTGTAATTTAAGTGAAACCATTAAGGAATTAGTAGCCGTCCATTTAAAAAAAAAGTGCGATGTTTCATAATCTCAGAATATAGAACACGCGAGTCATTTTCTGAAATATGAAGGTCATTTTGGTAATTAAAAGTTCACTTGAGTTTCTCGCATGCTCAGTCTTCTAATATCTGGCCGCTCAGTAGATCACTTTAAATTTGGGGTTATTACAGTCTTTTTGTTTGCACGTGCGAATTCACATGTGCGGTGAATTGACCAATTAACTGACATTAACGGCTAAATTGACAGAATGGGGCATTTTAACTTATTTTCAAATTTCGGGGCATTTTTGCAACCATGCCATCCAAATTGGGGCATTTCAGCTCTTAGCCCCATTCTTAAATCTTAAATCTAATCAGAGCCAACTGAACAACATTCCATTGTAGTCCAGCCCGGTTAGGATACCTGGCTTTCACCCAGGCGACCCGGGTTCAAATCCCGGCAATGGAACTTTTCAATTTTTGCAATGACACCTTTTTACTTTTTGCATACTTCTGTTTAGCATGGTGCTGATATATACAAAGTAAATATATCAGTAATGCGCTCAAAACCAACCTGAAATGCCTAATTTCTTCATTAGTTTCTTCTTTTCTTCAGGGGATAACCTTGTATTGAGTTATGATGAATGAGTGTCCTATCAGGTCCTTCAGTGAAGTACTAGCTTCAATTCATTAATTCTAAGACCCTTTGGCATTGTCTTGCTCCATATTTCCCAGCTTATACCTGTCGATTACATGTAAGAATAGCAAATTGATCCAAAAACCAGTTAACATGGACTGAAGAGAAATGCTACACTAACCTCTTGATATTAGTTGGAGATGGCTCACGTACTAGCGTGCTATGGGGTTTTAAAGCTCAATTGTTAAGTGAAGAAGAAGGTGAGAAATGGTTGAGATACGGGCCGTGTCTATACTCCCCCAAGGCTTGGCAAGCTAACAAGTCAACAACTGGTGGTAACCATTTGCCTTACTGTCCTAGTACATTATGGATCGCATTTGTCTATAGCAATATGGTGATCCAAAATCCGTGGATGTGAACTCCCGTGATAGTGTTTTCTGTATTCGCCATCTTTGAATTCTTCGTCTTCTTATGAATTTGAGATGCTACTACTGCAAAACTAAGTGGTACTAGTATTTTTTTTTTTAGTTTCGATTCTCTACTCCTTAGCTGCAGAAAAATGTTTTAGTTTATTGGAAGAAATCCATTCAGTGTGCATGTTCCAACTAACAGGATTATTTACCCAAATTATTTTAACATCAGATAATGCATGTTCCACCTAAAATTATTTTCTTGGTTAAAATTTACACGAATATGTAAGTTGGTGAATTGGGAAATTCATGTATGGAATCCTGACAGTAACAACCATGCAGGTGGAAGTTTTCTTCATGTAAACTAGTAATACCCCATGTGCGATCCACATGCTTGAATTTGATTCTTTTAACAACACCAAATTTGATAATAATGAAGAAATTTTTTTATTTTATTTTTAATATTCTTGTTTGTACTCATTATGTAGATAATTCAAAGAGCTTTCCAAATATACTAATTTCACAACAATCCGATATATATTTTTAAAGATATCCAAGTTTTAATTTTTTTGATATATTTTTAAAGGGTTTTGTTATCTTGTGCACCCATGCACAAGATAAGAGCTAATCATTGGCATGGAAAATTGAAAAAACAAATAAAATATTAGAGAGAATACTTTTTTGCATTGTAGAATGCATTTGTATAGAGAGAAATTCAAAAATTCATGAATATTTACATTCCCAAATGTAAAGAATCATTCTCTCTCTAATATTTTATTTGTTTTTTCAATTTTTCATGCCAATGATTGGCTCTTATCTTGTGCATGGGTGCACAAGATAACAAAACTCATTTTTAAAACAATGTCATTCATGTGAATATACAAACATTGATTAAAGGCTTATTTAATGGGGGTATTGTTGTAATGTGAAAAGTCTTCACCAAACAATTACCTATTTTCTTTATATTAGTAAGATGGTTTACCAGTGGATGTTAGCATACCATGCCAAACACCGGATGCCGCCATGGTACGTCCATGAAACTGCTAGTTACACACGCTACAATGCACAATAAATACACCTTTTTTTTTTAATCGCCCATAAGTGGATGACGACTTAGAAGTGAGTGATAGAATCAGTACATCAACTAATCAATTAAAACTAAGCACAAGCAACCCTCGCATGCATCTGGAGTATAAGTAGATAATTCAAAAAAGTGAGTCATGTTTTCAACAACTAAATCATCACTGAAGGAAGTTTTTTTTTTCCCCTTCAGATAGACAATCAAAGTTCTAAGAAGTCAACAAAATATAGGATGGAAACTCTTGTAACATATTGAAATCTAGATGCAAACACAAATGTCTGCTTAACAAAGCAGCTGAGTCTAGAGAAAATGTTCATTTCGAAAAATGAAAAGAAAAAAAAGGTACAAAATGAGAATCTATGGATATTCCAACTTCCAAGTGCTATGCGTAATTCATCTGAATAAGGTAATTTCTTAAGCACAGTTAAGACTACTTCTTTCTCATACGTTCTCCACCAGTAAATGCTTATTTTCTGCCTGTTAAGAGAGCTTTGTTTGCACGCTAGTGGCGTCTTTTGAATATTGCTTGTAACTTCCATGCTGCAGACATTCCTACAGTAGTACAGTCCATGCAGAGACACAGATAACTGTAGGAAATTATACTGTTAAATTACTGCAAACACACACCATAAACCAAGTCTCAAGCAAAGATATAGGTAAAGACACTTCCAGTCTGAAGTTTTATTGGCTTTCAGCAGGCCAACATTGCCAAGGAAGCTCCACAAAAAATTGAGAAAACACGATAGCGTCGGAAACAAAAAAAATGATCTATGAAGAAGGTTCTAACACTTAATAGGATATGGGTCATGTGACTAAAGATTTTCACACCCATATTAATCAAAAGATTCACATATGCATCAATTTTTACTAGTAAAAATAAAGCATACGTACCTAACTGATGTCGTTGGAGAACAAAGACATATCAGAAGATCAGTTGATTTCTTCACCATGCAGAACAGTCTGAACAGGCAACAGTGTCTCGCAAAAAGGACTAATCTGATATTCGTCAACATAAGGACCAGTAATATCCAATGAACACTCGAACTGATTCTTGTAATATTTTTTCCCTTTTTTATTGTAATAACGCAAGCATTCCCGGCGTGTCTGTCCGCATTTTATGAATTTTATCACTGTGTCTGTCCGCATCTTGTTAGTTCAATCACCACCACCACCACCATCATTATCATTAAAAATCGACAAGTTGAGCAGGTCGACTCCTTTTTGGTACAAGACAGCTCCATCCACTGTACTTAATACATTAACTAATTTTGCGGTATTATATGAATTCCAAAGGAATTCGCTCTCCCAACATCAAACACAATGACTTCATTCTTCTCCGGGGTCTTTGGTAATGGATCCAACATATGGAACCATTCACATAAACGGATTTTTCATTCTGCACGGTATTGAGCGGAAAATGATGATCTTCCCTCCTTCTATTCTCACCTACTTTTATGAATTTTATCACTGTCAAATCCGTGCCAGTAATGTCTTTAAAATCTAAATTCTCCAATGCACCCCATGGGCAGGGCATTTGGATTGTTTCACTGATCCAATCACCACCACCACCACCATCATTATCATTAAAAATCGACAAGTTGAGCAGGTCGACTCCTTTTTGGTACAAGACAGCTAAATGACCATCCACTGCTACTAATACATTAACTAATTTTGCGGTATTATATGAATTCCAAAGGAATTCGGGGATGCAATCCGGGAGAACAATCACCCTAAATGTCTCTCTCCCAACATCAAACACAATGACTTCATTCTTCTCCGGGGGTCTTTGGTAATGGATCCAACATATGGAACCATTCACATAAACGGATTTTTCATTCTGCACGGTATTGAGCGGAAAATGATGATCTTCAATTTTCCTCCTTCTATTCTCACCTACTGTGAGAACCCTGCAAATAACTTTATGACTAACTACCATAGAATACTCTTGACCCCGCATATTTATAATCCTACGTAGAACAATCTTACATACACAAAGCACTTTGTGTTGTTTAGTAGTTTGGTCGAATCCAAATCCAAACAAATAATCATAGCAGAGTCTCATATTTCCACGACAACTAGCTATTTGTTCCTGCCCAAAGCTGCTAACAAATACTTCACTTGTTCTTGTCTCAATCCAAGGCGTTTTCTCTCCGGTGCAGGGATTGCAAATGAGAACAGAGTTAGGCTCATCAGGTCTGACAAAACATAGCAATCCATGCACTGGTTCGAGCATATTGAATCTAGCATCAAGAATCATATTATGACTGGAATATAAAGTAACATGAGTTTTCTTCCTAGAATTTGTCGATATTCTTTTACGGCCATCATCCAACATTAAATCCTTCTGAGAGAACAGAATACTCCTGATTTCTACAATTCCAGGAAGAGGATGTTCTGGTTCTTCCCTCTCAGAAAGAGGCCATGCTGGATATACAAGAAGGGTAGTAATATCCTTACTTGCTTCATGCAATTTGATTAACCATGGGTCTTGTTTGATTATGGATCTCCAATGCTTACATACACACTTTAATCTCATTAATGATTTGGCTGGAACTCTACTCAGTATGTTAATCAAAATTAAATCATCACAATCAAGAAAACGACAGATATGATCCGTTCCATTGCTGCTGCTACTATTACTTATCTTATCTCGGATTCTCGATGATCTTCTTTTTTTCAGTTCTGTCTTCATTTTCTAATGAAACCCTACTTTCTTAGAATGAGGAAAAATAAAAATCCCTATTCCTATGACATGGAAAGAAGAGGATGAATAGATCGTTACCTGATGAGCATCACCGTTCAGAGTACTTGTGATTGATGCGACAAGAGGATGACGAGAAGAGGAAACCCCGAAATATGATTAGGGTTTATCGCCCAATTGGATAATGATGTTTACCCTCGTGGTCGTCGTGGAGTACATCCCTTGTTTTGTTTGCGGCCGTAGGCAGTAAATGGCCTTTGTTAGTGGGTAATGGCCTTGAAAGCAAAATCTGTTACTTGTTACTGTAAAAATTAGAACCATCTTTTGGGACTACCCAATAAATGTGGGGACTACCCAGTGATACAAATGTCCACCTTACATTATAAGGGGTGTCCTAAAAGATTAGGAAAGACTAATTTACCTTTATTCTAATTAAGGTTATAACTAATCCTAACCCAACCCACTAAACTAATCCACTACCCACTAATCTAACCCACTAATTAAAACCTAAATAAAAACTTAAAATCAGTTTTATCTTTTCCTCTTCTTCATCTTCTTCTTTTCCTCCTCTTCTTCTTCTTCTTCGTAGACATCGACGTCGGGGAAGGTTGGTTTTCTATTGGTTCAATTGGATCACATGGAACCTACAAGTAATAGCACAACGTCAATACCATAAGCAAGAAACACTTACAAGTTCGGCAATGTAAAATATTTCATCGACCCTACCGAACATAAAGTTTGGTTATGTATTTTCAAGAAAACAATTGCGAGATTACCGAACTAGATGTTTAGATTTTATATGCAAAGGTTCGGCAATGAGAATCAAAAAATCGACTAAACCGAACTATGAACTGGAAAGTCTATAATAAAAGTTCGGTTATATATTCTGGAATTTCCTAACCGAACTCTAAAAAAACCACCATTAACATGTAGTTCGGTTACCTGCGTCTGCAACATTTAGTAACCGAACTACACTTTCAGAAACGTTCGGTTATCTAAGTGTTAAATATGGTAACCGAACTAGCTAGGATGACCTAGCCGAATTTTTACCCTGAAATTTTGAGTTTGTCCAATTTTTCCCACAATTCAACCTACATTAACTAAAAATGAGACATACCTGAGTACCCATATCTTCATCTTCAGGTTGTGGCTGATAAAATCCATCATTTGGTGGGTTGGCTTCACTTTGGGGCAAAAGGTTTTCTTCTTCTAACAAATAACTCATATTTGGATCATTTTAAGTATTGACATATACACAAGGAGGTGAAGGGGGTTCTGAATCTGATTATGAGGTATCATCACATGATTCACTCATATCATAATTACTAAACTCAAAAAAAGATTTTTTGGGTTCACCCATATTCTTCTTCCTATTTCCTTCTTCTTCTTATCTCTCAAAAAAAATATCAAAAACAAAACAATCCAACTTATAAAACACTAATCACTAATCAGTTTTTAACTAATCACTAACTAAGTTTATCATCAAGGGTAAAGTGGGAATAAAAAAAAATTATAAGGGGTGACCAAATATTACTTCTAATATCCTCCCAAAAACTTATGGGTAGTCCCCCACATTTATTGGGTAGTCCCCAAAAGATGGTTCAAAAATTACCCATCAACCAAAATCTTCCTTAGGCCCAAAATCAACTTCATTGCTTTTTACCTGTTTGGCAGCAAGAAGCAGAATGTGCCTTTGTGACCAAAAATTGCTCTGACATGCAGAATTCGTCTTTGTTGTTCCAATTTATTACCTCGTTGCCTAATATGTGCGTGGTGATAAGAAATCAGCCTAGTGATCAAATACCCTAAAATTGCTCTGACTTGCAGTTTTGTAGCAAAAATACTCCTCCTAATGCCTTGATTCAACCCCATCACGGAAGATTTACCCGAGTAAATTTTTGATGGGGGTATTTTATGATGGGGGTATGGGGGACAAATCATGTCTTGACATGTGTTTTTCCAATTAATTGTTTTAACAAATTTTGTTACTAAAAATATCAAGAATAAAATATCATCAATTAAGATAATTATTATTTTCACCAAAAATACACTTCTTTTATATGTTTGGAAACAAAATTTGATGGAATCAATTTATGGAATCAATTTATAGCAAAGACACATGTCAAGACATGATTTGTCTCATATGCCCCCGTCATAAAACGCCCTCATCAAATATTTTTCCGATTTACCCTCCGATAATAGAAAAGCTACAAGGTATCATCAGGGGAGCCCAATTTTTTTAACTTATTAGATTTCCGAGTCAGCCTAGCAGGATTGGAAATTGCCATTCCTTCTCAAGGGCTAGCTCCGTCCAAACAAAATAGGTTTTAGTAGTTCATTTTATTGAATCTTTTTTTTTTTTTGTACAGACGAAAAAGAGGAAAATCAAACCTTCTATCCAGATGTGTGATTCTTGTATGATTCATTGATTATATCTTCTCTACGGTTGAGATAGGTGAAAGTTGTTCATTTTTCTAACTACTTGGCATAATAGATTTATTACGGAAAACAGAAACATTTGCAGTTAAAGCATTTTGAAATATGCTTACTAATATAAAAGACATAACTTTGAAATTAAAAAGTTTTGTTGATAATCTTCCAAAATGATTGTTGTTCTTGAATCTTTCAGTTTTTTTGCTTTGGCATACATTCCAATTAGCAGCACTAAGACAAGTTCCGAATCACACATGAATTCTATATTATGACCGCTTAGTTTTGTTGCCCACTGGAAAGTTGCCTCTGCCCCACTTAGCTCTAGCAATTCCTTGGGTTTTTATCCAGAGGATTCCCTTATGGTAGGTTTGGTTGCAAAATTCATAATTTCCAGGAAATTGTAATCCCACGGAAATACAAATTCTGGGATTCATGTAAATCCTTCGTATGTTTGGTAACTCAGTTGAGATTCCTAGGATTCCTAAAATTTTCTTGTGTTAAAGTCCATGTATTGTTTGGCATGGTCGTAAGAAGCTTAAAATTGTATATATATATATATATGGGATTTGGACTAAAAAAAAGTGGGTCCATAAATCCCCTGACAAGTTAGCATGGAAGTTGCTATATTTATCTTATGATTCATAAACCAGGGTAATGCCAAGTATGAGGTTTATAAATGAGTAGGGCCTCGTCATATATGGAGTTGTAATATAAATTCTGGATGGGGTTGTGGTTTGTTTTGAGAACATTCGGGGTAGAATTAATGTATTTTACTATTTGAATGGTTGTTTTTAGACTGTTTTGATCTTTCTTCCTAGAACTTTGTCACATTTGGCTTTCCAGATGTGCCAAGTTATAGTACTGCAAAGTTCATCCCAAGGCATTTCTGAGCCATCCTTCTCTGTGGTTATGTACCAATTATTATCAATTCATGGAAATTTAGAGTTGTATCTTTAACATACTGCATACTGAAATTTAAATGGTTTCAAACTTGAGAAGCAAAGTCGCACTCCAAAAACATATGATTTAGAGTTTCATCCTGGTTACTACAGATTTGGAAAGTAATT
This sequence comes from Papaver bracteatum, assembly GCA_023529315.1. Taxonomy (NCBI): domain Eukaryota; kingdom Viridiplantae; phylum Streptophyta; class Magnoliopsida; order Ranunculales; family Papaveraceae; genus Papaver; species Papaver bracteatum. The sequence goes on along the minus strand of JAJJWX010003387.1, from coordinate 250,556 downwards.
GACAAAATTTCCGATACTATCATGCTATTGGGTAAAATAACATGAACAACTTTCCACATAAACATTTTTATAGAAGGGAAGACTTTCATATTCCATATGTTAGCCCATTTTTTATCTGTAGGTTCTTGTTTATTAAGGTTTTTGTACAGTTATTTCACACAGAATTTACCATTCTTAGTTAAATTCCAAATAGATTTATCTTCCTTGTTATCTCTAGGTATATGGATTTTTTTTTCAATTTTAGTTATTGTATTGTTGTTAAAACAAGTTTGGAGTTTTTGGCAGTTCCATGTTTTGTTATGATTTATCAAATCCTTAATAGTGGTTATGTCATCTATGCCTATATTGGGTTTATGTATAAGTGGTTTCATCCCTGGTATCCAATAATCGGTCCAGATATTGATTTTATCTCCATGCCCTAATTCCCAGAAACAGTTATTGATTAATGCTGCTTTTGATTCTTTTCCAGATCCAGCTATCATATTTGGTTTAGTATCAATATGCATGACATTTGTGTTTGGGAAGTATTTGTTTTTCATAATTTTACTACATAGAGATCAATCTGCGTTTTCCTTAATTCTCCAACCCATTCTAGAAATCATGGTTGTGTTAAAGTGCTGACTGTTTGGTAGACCTAGTCTTCTGTTTTCTATTGGTTTACTAAATAGGTCCCAAGATTTTAGGTAGATTCCTTTTGGTGTTTCTTTGCCTTTCCCCCACTAGAAGTCCCGTTTGATTTTATCTATTTCTTGACAAAAAAAATTGGGATTTCAAACCAATTCATTTGGTATATGCTCATGGTTGAAGTGACATCCTTTATCATCAGTGTTTTTCCTACAGTGGTTAGTTTTTTTTTTCACAAAATTGGTTTAAAAGATCAAAATCAACAATTCCTAGGTGAAAAGGACATTTAGATTTTGATACTGTTTAAATGGACAAAAATGTACAAATAGCCATGATGTAAACAGTTTCATCCTACTCATTTTCAAATACTTTTTCTTATTTTTAATTTACATCAGGATGCATCCAGTTTCATCCTTGCTGTTTTTTAAGTTTAAGTCGGGATGAATCCAGTTTCATCCTTACTATTTTTTTGGTGTCCATTTCACCCATACTAATTTTTACTCGTCCATTTGAACCATGTTTTAAAATTATTTGGACAAATGACCCATTTCCCGTTTTTTTCTTCCCTCTAGCCTATTAATTTGTTTTTCATATTCTTGGTTAGCGATTCATATATTTTGATTTTCGATCTGTTTGTGAAGAGGGGGAAGCCTAGATATTGTTCATCTACAGGAATTCGTTTAACTTTGTGGATATTCTGACTTTCATTATCTAAATTAGGGTCTATTTCCTTACTAAATAACACTCCCGATTTTTCCAAATTAATCAGTTGACCAGAAGTGTCACCAAAGTCATGAATATATTGAACATTAGCATCACATAAGAGGATGCAATCATCGGCAAATAAAAGGTGTGATACTGATTGAGCATTAGTGGTGATTTTGTGACCCCTAATGATTCCTAAATTTTCTGCGTGGAATATGGTTCTAGAGAGAGTTTGCATACAAAATGGAAACAAATATGGGACAAAGGATCCCCCTGTCTAAACCCTCTAGATGGTTGAAATAAATCACAAGGTGACCCATTAAGGAGAATGGCTAAGTTAGTGGTCGAGATGCATTGAAAGACCATGTCACACAATTTTTCTGAGAATCCCATTTTTCGCATAGTTTTTATCAAGGAAGTCCATTTCAGACAGTCGAAGGCCTCGGACGTATCTATTTTAAGACCCATTAGGTTGTCCTTTTTCCTCATTTTGTTGATTAGTTAATGAGCAATTATTATGTTATCCAATATCTGCCTTCCCGAGATGAAGGCAGATTGACAGGTAGATATTATCTTATATAGAAGTGATTTATTTCTATTAGCTACAGTTTTGAAATGACTTTATAGGAGGTGTTAAAGATTGTTATAGGTCTGAACTCGTCTTTAGTTAGGGGTTTTTCAGTTTTAGGAATCAGAGAAATAAATGAAGAATTTATTTATTTGAGAATGTGACCATTTTAAAATAAAGGTTGAATCATATTGACAAGGTATTTCCCTATAATTTCCCAATTTTTCTGGAAAACGTTGGGTGGGAATCCGTCAAATCCCGGACTTTTATTAGGTTCCATTGATGTTGTCATTTTATTGAATCTAGACTACCATTTATTGTCAAAATGACATCTTTATAATGTCCTTCTACTCTATATGATTTTAATATATTTTTTCATGGATTTTTATTATGTGTACTTCTTTTAACATGTAATTACTGAAGAACCCGAAATATATGAAAGAGTGGAGTAAGATATAAAACCTGGCTAGTGTGAGGGCCATTGATATTAATTGAGGCCTTCTCAATTTCGCCCGCATTCTAAAACTAAGATATGAGGTGTCTAATTTGAGAAAAAAATACTGAACTATCCTCCTAACTGTAAATGTATATAAGGTGCAAATTTTTCATCACTTTGTCCAAATATTAAAAACCTTAAAAAACAAAAAAACTTTTTATTTTTCAATCTTTCATAATCCTGAAAATCATAATCCTAACTTTTTTTCCAACTTCAATTACCGATTCAATTAAAGTAATTCTCTGTTAACCATTTCTGTTAACCATTTCTATTAACATTGTTTTTCATTTATTTATACTTCTACAAGTGAATATCTCTAAATCAAAATTTCATAATACTAGCTAGAATCCGTTCATGTAGATCATTTGTATATACCGATACCAGTTACGTTCTTCATGTCCATGAAGAACATGCAATAAAATCGACATATAAGATACATCTACATAAGATGAGTCGAATTGGCATAACTCGAACTGGCGTATATACATCGACTAATTCTTTGTACAACAAGACCTCTATATAAGATTACTCTACAAAGGAATAAACTCCATATGTAAATAAGAAATTCTGATCCCGATACTTGGCTTAATATTTTTAAAAAAATTCCCTCTATATATAATAATAATTGCACATCGCCAATGCTATTTTGAAATAGGGGTTTTACTAAATTCATTGATTTTTCTTTCTTTTTTAATATGGGTGGGTATTCATGTATCTGTTTCGGAGGATTGTGTTCATGTTTATTTTATTTTTGTTTTCTGCATTAATACAACTGTAGTATCCACTAATTGTCTTGGTATTTTTTTTTTCTTGAAGGTTTTTCAGTTACCACCGACTATATGGTACTATTTTATTGGAGTTTTCACCAGAAAGAATCGATGGATATGCATATCTTATCTATTGATTATGTGGTATTCATTTTTCTAGAGTTTTCTTCCATATGAATCGGCTGATTTGCATGTGTCTTATCTACCGATTATGTGGATATTATTTTCGAAACTTTTCCTTTTTAGTCATACTTATATCTTTGTTTTTGGATTTACTTCTAGTAGATATGGATAACAGTAACAAAAGATGTTATTATCGAGATACTGAACAATAAAATATGGATAGTAAGCCTGAGAATTATTTTCAAATCCTATACAAGGTTGTCTACGGAGTCTAGACCAAATTAGAAAAAGCATTAAAACCGGTTGATTAACTTGCTAGTTTACTTATAAGTAAGAATAATTTTTTTATGATAGCTAATTTGCTTTATCTAATATAATGTTTTTAAAAAGATTAAAAAGTCGAAAGACTAATATATGATACGGATGTTAAAAGCAAAAATATTTCTGCTTCTCAAAAAAATGAAGTTACAAAAAATTAGAAGCACAACTAATTTATTTATATAAAATTGTGAGAACTTGAATACAACCGCAGAATGCCCAGCCTCAGTGGGCCCATGTACAAAGAGGTCCGTTGAAAAATACATTTCACCCACAAGTCATATCACGTGAGTACTATCATACGCTATATCCTGCTTGCCGGCGTTGTTTAGCACCAGAGATCTGCAGAGGAGACTAGAGAGTAAACATTGTTTCGATCACACCTACCGATCAAACCCTAATAATTATCCCCAAATTATCCTCCAATTTCTTCAAATTCACTCTCTAATCGATTAATTTCCTGTTCGATTCTTCTTCGAATGGCTTCAAATGGTACTGAAAACAGCTTGGAGAAGATTAAAAAACAGCTCGCATCAAGTTCTGGCAAGAATTTGCTGCAAGGTCCAATCCTTAAACGCTCTGAAACGGTAAATAAAGGGTTTCTTTGTTTTTGTTGTTTATAGTTTTGTTTCTTCATTTATAGCTTCAAATTTTATGGGAATTTCTTCATTTTTGAGCTCAATTTGTTGAATTAGAGGTTATTGATTACCTAATTTGGTTTAGCTCAATAAGATAGATGTAGTTTCTGAATTTGAGTTTGTTCATCACTTTGAGGCGGGGCATTGGTTGATTCACTGATTGTATTTATCGTAAAGTTTTCGATTATTGTGTTTTTGTTTTCTGACTTGTGGTTTCTTTAATGAACAGTTGAGGAAATGGAATGAGAGATGGATGATCTTAGACCCAACCACTGGGAAAATGGAATACAAGTATGATGTGTTTTTTTCTTCTTCTTTTTAGTACAGTAAGTACTCTATTGTGTTCTTACTCTCTGTTTGTGGTGCTATAGGACTCGTAGAAATGAGACGGTTGTCAAGGGATCCATTATATTTGATGCAAACAGCACAATTACACTATCCCCCGTGAATTTCCAGTAAGACTGGTACCTTCTAATTCGTAATGAGCAATTTTTATTTGGGCGACTGCTGATATGTTGTCATTCTCTACATGTTGCAGTGGACTACCAAAGTACGATGGTTGCTGTTTCTGTATCCTCATGAACTAAGAGCTTATTGATTAGCTTCAATATGGTGTTCTGATTTTTGAGATCTTAATTGTAGACTCTGCTCTGCTTGATTGTAGTTCCATAAGAATTGTTATGTTGCATCTTAACTACTGCTTGCTAGATATTGGAACGCCGCAGAAAAATGAGTACTATCTTTGTGCTGAAACTCCCGGTGCTGCTCGTGCTTGGGTATCAACTTTACAGTAAGTTTGTTTTGGATATCTTCTGCTTGTTGCTTTGTTGCCTAAAAATGTTATCAATAAAATGCTATTAAACTTAATTACTAGAATTGGAAGCTGAACCTAATAGATGAGGCCCGAGTAGGTTAGGTTTGTCTAATGAATCTGAATTAGGACGTGTAAAGAACCAAATGTTTACTTTTCAATGTCATACTCATCTGACAATTGCAACACGAGGGCCTATACAATTGCTACTCATCTTACGTCAACTTCTCTTCTTGTTCTACCCCCAGAGCAAGCCAGCTGGTACTTAAAGCCCATAAAGAAGCTGTGAATTCCTTAAGCGGAAATGGTTCTGCACAATTGGGAACAGTTGCAACTGTGGTTGCTGCTGCAAACTCAACAGCGTTGGAGTCTACTAAAGAAATTGAAGCAGCAATGAGAATATCTATGAGGGCAGCTATAGGGAACATGATGGGAAGTAAACCAGCTGAACCTCAAATGGATGATACTGCAATCATGATGGTATGTTGTTGCAGCCAGCGTACCTACATTGCATCTTCTCCGTTGACTGTGTATATGCTGTCGATCAGACTTTTGTTTCTTTTGTTGGAGATGCCTTTGAGATGTCTTGTGGATGTTGTCAGGTTTCATCTATCTCATATGTGAAATTTCCCCCATCTCTTACAATCCCATGGTTATAATTCCACAGGAAACTCTAAGAGTGAAGGACGAGGAATTACAAAACTTGGCTAGAGAGCTTCGTTCAAGGGATTCAACGATTAAAGAATTGTCAGAGAAACTATCTGAAACTGCTCAAGCTGCTGAGGCTGCGGCTTCTGCAGCATATGCAATGGATGGACAAAGAAAGATCGTTTGTACAGAAATTGAGCGTCTGAAAAAGGATTCAGAACAGCAGCTGGAGTCATCCATGTCCAAGGTGTTAAAACGTTCTTACCTTGGCTCAATGTATTGTATAATCTGGTAGTGCAAGTTATGACAAAACTCTTTTCACAAACTTCTTCATTGATGGCCTTTTCTACTTTTTGACGGGATTTAGTATAAATCTCAGTGTCATGGGCTAGGTTCAGTTTATTATACTTTGACGCCTGGTCAGTATGCTATTTGACCTCCAATCTTTTCTGTTATTCTTATCTTACTAGTGATATCTGATGACTATCTCTAGATAACTTTATCAAACAATGCCTAGTTTCACCCCTCAGTTAGCATCTATATTTCCATCTTTTTACATTTGAATCATTAGTAGTTTCTCATCACCACTGTTAACAATTTGACTCTCCATTGATATATGCTTTGTAGTTGAGAGCGTCTGGAGAAAAAATTACAGTTCTACTGAAAGAGCGCGAGCAATTGTTGCAGCAAAGAGATTCTGCACTTAAAGAAGCACAATTATGGCGTACTGAACTTGGTAAAGCTAGAGAACAGGTTATTATATTGGAAGGGGCGGTTGTTAGAGCAGAAGAGAGGGCTAGGCTTGCCGATGTAGATGCTGAAGCCAGGGTAAAAGATGCTATGGAGAAACAGTTGGCTGCTTTAAAAGAAAAAGAAGAGCTTCTTGCATATGTTCAAATGTTGCAAGCACAATTCCAAAGGTTTCATTTATTTATTTTTTACCGACTTTTGTTTCGTTTTTTGAGAACAATAACTAAATGTGGGCGATACTAATAACTTCCATAAATTTGCCTGTGACAGACAACAAGGAGAAATGAAGCAAGTATCTGAAGAAGAAGAGACCAAATCCTGTTCTGTCTCTGACAGCCTTCCTTTAACAAAGCACGTCGATTTGTCAGAGGAAAATGTTGATAAAGCATGTCTTAGCGTTTCAAGATCAGTCCCACATACTGATGATCAAGAAAGTCTCCGCTCAATTGGGGATGGAGAATGGAATGACATTCAAGCAACAACAGATTCAAGAATAGCGGACGTCAGAGAGATAGCCCCTGAAGCAGAAGAAAGAAGAAGTCTTGATATTTCAGTCGTGAGTTTACCTGTTGATAATCATGACCACCATGAGCCGCATGATGATAACTCTTTTAATCAGCCTTGAAAATATTTACAGCTTAAATGTGTAACAAATTATCTAGTGCGAAATAAGTTTCTTTCTTTGTTGTTCCAACTTTGTGCTTGGTATATGTATGTTCCTGTTTTGTCATAGGGTATATTGTTTATGGCTTTGTTGATTAGCTTACAGTAGTACATAGCTTTAAACAGAATGTATACCGATATTCGCTAAACTTGAAGGGTTTGCTCGATACAATTTGCGCAGAAAATTTTTAACTTCGAAATCTGTTTATTAAATATAAGTTGTATTAAGTTTGCAAATCAAAGAACTTAGATTTCTACTACTATTATCAGAAAGGAGTTCAGCAAAAGAATCACTAAAGGTACTACTGATCTCTTTACAAGTATCTCAAATCGCCAAATCATTTCGTATCTTCCAGGATGAACTTTGAAGCTCACAGCACCATAACTGACATCCCACCAGCACCAAGAAGAACAGCAACATATATGATTTCAGTTAGCTTCATTTCGTACTTTCGAGGATGTGATTTTAAGCCCACAGCGCCATAACAGACATCCCACCAGCACCAAGAAGAACAGCAACATATGATTTGAGTTGAAGCTTTATACTGCCTTGCAATTTTCGACCCATGAAATCTGCAGCTAGTAGGTCTACCAACGCCATATAAATCAAGAGCCCCGCTGATGCAGCGTTTAAAAGTCCTTCAGTGATCAAAGCATGAGGACTACTTTCTCTGTAAGATTTCGATATCAAGAGCCCAACAAGAATCCCTAATGGTGTTGTTGTCGCAAAGAAAAAGGCCATTAAAGATTTCTTCAACAGTGTGTATTCAGCCTGCACATCACAATTCAGAATCAGCTATTTGAAACGCACTGTGGAACAATTAGATGGGTGTATTTTAGCAAATCGCATTTGCTTCTTGGTTTATGCAGCATCATTACCTGGAGAATGCAACCACCAAGACCCATTCCCTCGAACATTTGGTGGAAACACAGTGCAGCAACAAGAGGCTTTATGCTGCACACATTGCTTGAAGCTCCCAAAGAAATCCCTATCACCACCGAGTGGACTACGATTCCGCACTCAAGTACCTGCAGAAACAAAAAATCAATACCAGCAAAATTGAAAATAAAATGGGACAATCTGAAAAAATTTCCGGATTACATACCACAGCGATAACACGATAACGCGTCAATTGAGCACTGGCGACATCACCGGCCATAACAAAAGAATGACCATGGCTATGGCCATGACCACCATGTGAATGGCCATTTCCATTTGCAATTTCCACATCTCCATTAGTATTACCCTTTTCATTTTCTACTGCATTTTTATTCTGACTGTAACTAGTAAAAATAGAATCGATCATCAGAGTAAAAATCGCAGACAACATAGCCACAAAACCAGTAAATGGAAATGTATGCCATGGCTTCTCAGGTAAACAAACAGAAGATAAATCATTGAACGAATCTGGTAAAACATGCATAAACCCAGTTGCTAAAATAATCCCAGAAGCAAATGCTTTGACAATAGTAAATATATCTCGATCGGGTTGTAACGCTTTCACATTTTTTGTAATCAATGGTAGATTAACACCAACGATACTAGTGATTAATATTGCAAAGAAGGCTATGATCTTGAGAGGAAACGCCTTGGATTTGTTGATACATTTCCCGGTTTCTGATCCGCACTCCGATGGTGGTGCTTCTTCAGCATGAGTTGCTGCTAGGGTTTGTGCTAACAATATGAAGATCATGAAAAGGATTTTCTTAGACACTGCCATTGAGGAAGAATTTGGGAGAGAAGAACAAAATCAAAATGAAAAAATGAAATAGTATTTTTTTCTTGTTTTTCACATCAAGGTTTTGATGAGATTTATATAGAGTAACAATTAGGTTTAATCAGAGTAGGTTTTACAGATGGCAGTGATTATTATTAATTCACAATAACTAAGGAATCCGTTAGTAAATGTATACTACAACAGAGCTGCCACGTGGGAAAGATCTTGTGCCAAATAGGAAATTTCTGTGCCAAGTTGGCATTAAAAGTGTGGGGAGTTATGGAAGGCGTGTGTACGAAAATTATGAGCTTAAGTAGGGTTAGTGGTTGTTTAAATTTTGACTGTTGGGAAGGTGAAACCACATACGGGGCACAAGTAATTTAACACAAGATGGTGCCGATCCAAAAATCACTCCAAGAATATTACCAAATAAATGCTGTCAAACAATGGCAAGTTTGAGTTGTCAAAGATTGTTGAAATATTAACCGTTTGACTCATAAAGATGGCTGTTATTCAAAAAAAATATTCAGAGTAGTAATATTTCTAAATGTGATTATGGTTGTTTTTGTGTGAGGAGGTGCATTTTTCTTTCTATCGATAAATTTCTTAGTAATGATGGGATCCGGAACTCGGTTCATTGATATTATCATCTGATGATTTTACCATTGTACTAACAAGGACATCGGCCGGTGATCCATATCAATATTGGATTGTTTAATTTGATCATGAGTCAAGTCTATGAATGTCCAAGTCTTTGGCTCAATCCCTACCATTTGCATCATAAGTGCCAGTCTTTGTAGGAATCAAAAACATGATGTAATGTAAACCTCCCTCCCCTGGACCATACAAACGCACTCGAAAAGACTGAATCTTGCTTTCCTTCATTTTGCAACTTAATTTTTTGGCTGTTCTCTTGTCCTCCACAACTATGTCTGACTATGGTAGTAAAGACTTGGAGGTCACCGTCAAATGGGAAATCAAGTTGCAAAGAAGAGTTAAGACTTGGTGGCCACAGCCAAATCCATGTGGTCCATTCAATGATATATTGGTTCTTCATTCAATTGATGGTACGTGTAAGGATGCACATTATACTTCGAAAAGTAGTTTTTCAACCTTTAAAAGTCAAAAAGTCAGAAATTAGTTTGTTAATGTTATTCTAAAATGATTTTTAAAAGGAAAAAAAAGTTAACTTTATATGAAACAAAATGTTTTTGCTTCTGACTTCTGTAATTGACTTCTGGTTTTGGGGAAGCAGAAGCACTTCTATATCTAATATTGATAATCAAAAACTTTTAATTGAAGCAGAACACCCTATAAAACTAAAGGGTCGGGAAAGATGGCTTTAAGATCGAAATCAAAAACTTTTAGTTGGAGCACTTCCATCGTTAGGTAGTGCAGGTGGTATCATCCTGTTGTGGAAAGATGGTTTTTAAGCTTGAAATTATGAATTCTTCAAGACACGTGATTCATGTTGTAATTAACAATGATCCTTCTTTAGGAGACTGGTTTTTATCTTGTGTCCATGTGACTCCATATATAGATGAACAACCATAACAATGAGAGTATGTAAGGGATTTAAGCACATCTCTGTGTCCATGTGATTCCATATATAGATGAACAACTGATACAGGTGTATCCGTACTCCTTTAGGGAACTTAGTTAACCTCAAGCTAAGTTGAGGGAATTAAGAATCCTATTCTAGGAAGGAATCCTTGTTTAGGCATAATTCCTAATTATGAAAGAGTTTGTTTTATGTAACACTCTTAGTTTAGGAAATAGATTCCTAATAGAAGATTTAGTCGGCTGAGTATGATAAAGTCTATAAATAGAGAGGTTTGGTTGTTAAATAAACACACAGAAAACCTAGAGAAGTTTGTGAGACAATTAATTATTGTAAAAGCAAGCTTAGCAAACAGTTTAGGGTTAACCACGTTTAGAGAGATTGTGAGCATAACAAAGGGAGAATTGTAATCGTTTTCTTGTTCATAATCTAGAGAAGATATATTTCTTCGAATCAATACTTATGTTATGTGTTCTTCTAAATTTCTTGTTTATTATTATACTGAATTCCGCCTTTATAGTAATAGCTACCAATGTATTCTTCTTAGGGTAAATCTGTTTTATAGTTTCACTAGATCTCTACATAAAGCTTGGTGAGGTAATATTATTATAAAGATAACAAAGTCAGAATCTTCTAATTTCTTCCTTCATATCACATTCATTCAACTCATATGAGATTTATATTACAAAAGAAAATCTAAGAAATACATGTTCCAAACTAAGGGAACACAAAACTTACTAATCGCCTACAAAACAAAACTTGAATAACCGCAACTTACAAATATTGAAGTTGCTTTGTTCTCCACCCTTTGCGGCTAAGCTCTTGAAAAAGAATTCCGCACCATGCAAACATACTCTTTTCTACAAAGTGCATACATTATTTAACATATCAAAATAGTTCTATGGTCAAAATGTTTTCATGACTCGCATTCCCTAATCATTAAAGTGTATATATATTTGTTACCTAGTTTTATTTTACACAAGACAATGCCCTTATGATGGAAACTCCCGTGGGGGAACTCCAATTACAAGACTATAAAAAGTACAACTACCACCGAATCGAAAATTAAGCATCAAATTCTAACTAGAAAAACAAATCTGGAAACGTCCCCTCATCCTTATATCCTTTTGCTCAAACAACCAGATTTGAATCTTAGGTTTCCGCAAACACAAACAAAACAAAACATTAGGAAGACACTGAAAAACAAAATCTACCAATTGCATACAAAGTGCTTCGGACCACTCGCAATTGCAGACTTAGTGAGTTACTTTGGAAAGTGCATGCCTTGAGAGCATCATCCAACCGTTCACTTCCCACCAGGTACTTAGTGAAGTACTTATCGTTGATATTTCCCGAGGGTACTTCAATCGACTTTGTCTGTGCATTCACATATAACATAACAACAACCAGGAATTATCCATTCATAAGCCGCTTTGTGTGTTCACATATATACCAAAAAGTTACATTTGACCAAAAATGTTGCTTAAAAAGCTATTCTTATGCACAACCGCAAAAAGTATCCATATCAACAGTCTTGGAACCTCCAAAAGAGATCAAAATGGATCCTAAATACTTTTTATGCACATCTGAAAGTATGTGCATCGGTCACATACACACAAAAGTGTGAACTACCCAAAAAATCAAAAAAAACCTAAATACTTTTTATGTTATGCGCGTAGATACAAAAATTTTGGGGATCAAGGAAGATAACTCAAAAAAGATGAGATCTATTAGCTCAAAAAGTAAGATAGTTCCAATTCTCTGAACCTTGTTAGCTTTCGCGTGATTTCATGAGAATATCATCGATGGAAGATGTATAGGTATCGATCTTAGGTGATAAAGCTCTGAGCTCTAATTACTTCATTCTCGAAGTTCAGAGTGAACATAAGCTGAAGCTATGCGGTAAATGAAGGCCAATGAACTTGTCGTGTGATTTCTTCGAATCAATACTTATGTTATGTGTTCTTCTAAGTTTCTTGTCTATTATTATACTGAATTCCGCCTTTATAGTAATAGCTACCAATGTATAGAGATCAAACGTATCAAGTTGGTACCAGGAGCGAGGTTCGTTTTTAGGGTAAATCCCTGTGGTTTATAGTTTTCACTAGATCTCTCTACATAAAGCTTGGTGAGGTACTCGAGAAGTTATAAGATGTTAGGAGAACAAAGGGATCAAAGATAACAAAGTCAGATGATGAACCCAAGCATAGTGAACCACAAACTATGGAAGAAAAGGTGGCTACTCTACAAACAGACATGAAGTCGATTAAAACCACCCTTGAAAAATTGACTGAATGTATTCGTTCTCATACACCAAAGCCGAAGATGAAGAAAAAGATTACACCTTCGCCTGAAGCTTCGGAAAAAGGTGATTCGGAAGAAGACGATTCATAAGAAGAGGAAGAAGAAGATGAGGATGAAGAAAATAAGAAAAGTGAGTTTCTTAAAAGTCCTACATCAACTAAACCTCATGGTAAGAATCTGAAAATTGATTTTCGTGTTGATATTCCACTTTACGATGGGAGTGTCGATGTAGAAAAATTGGATGATTGGATTGAATGTCTAGAGACATATTTTTCCTTCTTTGAATATGGTTCAAAGGAAAAGATTGATTTCGCGGCATTGAAGCTACAAAAGCATGCTCTAACCTGGTGGAAAGCTTATCAAAGACAAAACCTAGGTAAAGGAGTATTGTCGTGGAGAATATTCAAGGAAGTTGTAAGGAAACAACTTTATCTGGTTGGCTACCTTGAGGAAAGATGGTTCAAGTGGTATAACTTGAAGCAGACTTACAACCAAACCGTGCAATAATATACTTCGAAATTTCAAAATCAAGCTATGATTTTGGATTTAGACTTGGAAGATTATGTTATCTTTATGAAATATATTTCTGGGTTACATGAGTATATACGGAAGGATTTGAAGATTTTTTCGGTGGATTTTATCTCCGAATAAAGTATAAAATCTAATGCCATTGAAGGCAGGCTTAATAAATCTGATTCAAAGGGGAATACTAAGACGAAATATGGAGGTACCACTGTAAAACGATGTGAAAGGAGCAAAGAAGAAGGGAAGTTTAGTGACAAGGAAGGTTTGACTTGAACCATTGCAAACAAACATGTCACGTTATCGACAAGTGTTGGGTTAAGAACCCTCATCTAAAGCCTAAAGGGTTGCAGAGGAAAGAAGCCAAGAAGGCAACACTAGTCGCTCAAACTCCAAAAGAAGTCCACGGACTAACGGAACCAAATTCAAAGCTCTCTCTTATGATAGGGACAAAAGAAACACCTTCAAAGGATGATCTTAGGGAGCGACTCTTCACAGTGAAGATGCAAGTTAAAACATCACTAGTTGATGATGTTATTGTCCCGGAAAGTCATAAGAATTTAATTTTATATTCTTTGGTGCATAAGTTAGGATTGAAGAATATCAAACATCCTAAACCATACCATTTAGGATGGCTTCAAAAGGAAGGGGGCTTACAAGTTTCACAACAGTGCACGTTCAAATTTGCTTTAGATGAGTCATTTATTGACGAAGTTACATGTGACGTAGTTCCTTTGGATGTCTTTCAAGTAGTACTAGGTAGTCCTTACCTATGGTATAGAGATGCAACTCTATACAGGAGAGAACAAAAGTATACCTTTACCAATGAAGGAGAAAGTTTTGTGATTCGGGCTATAGATTCTCCTCTAGAGGGAGCAAGCTTGATTACAACCACTCAGGTTAAGCGGTTGGTGAATGCTAGCACAAAGTTCATTCTCCTCAAGATCCGTTCTCTTGAGGAGAAGCCGAGTATAGTTTGTTTGTCAGCCTTGACTGCACAACAAGAAGGCGGCCTAGAAAGGTTGAAGTTGAAATACAAGGATTTATTTTATGATGTTGCAGGGTTACCGCCAAAGAGGAGTGTGGAGCATGAAATTATGTTGGCCGGAGATAGTTCTCTTCCTAATGTAGGTCTTTATCGCACGTCCATAGAGGAATTTGATGAGATCAAAAAACATGTCCAAGAACTCCTAGAATTAGGAATGATAGTGCCAAGTGCTTCACCTTGTGGATCAGCGGTATTGTTGGTACCAAAGAAAGATGGAGGATGGCGTATGTGTATTGATTATAGAGTATTGAACAAGATCACTATCAAGAATCGTTACCCTCTACCTAGGATAGACGACATGATGGATCAGTTGGAAAAATCTCGAGTCTTTACAAAGTTAGATTTCAAATTTGGATACCATCAAGTGAGAGTTCGAGAAAATGATACATGGAAAACAACTTTCAAGACCCAACAAGGCTTGTGCGAATGGTTGATGATGCCTTTTGTTTTGTGTAATGCTCCAGCGACGTTTATGCGTTTGATGAATGATTTGTTACGACCTTTTATAAAAGATTTTGTGATTGTTTATTTGGATGATATCCTTATATACAGTAGAACTTGGTAAAATCATCTCATTCATGTTGAGAAGGTGTTTAAAGTGTTACATGAAGGCCAGCTGAAGTTGAACGTAAAAATGTGTGAGTTTGGAAAGTAGGAGTTGGTGTACATAGGATTCATTGTTGGTGGTGGACAACGGAAGATCGATCCAAGGAAGGTCGAAGTGATCACTAAGTGGCCTAGACCTAGTAGTGTAACTGAAATAAGGAGTTTCTTAGGGGCTTGCACATACTTGCATAAGTTTATCCGTCATTTTTCTACTATTGCAGGACCATTACATGGTTTGACGGGAGCTAAGGAAAAGTTTGAATGGAAGCAAACCCATGAAGACTCTTTTTAGTTACTAAAAATGAAGATTTCAGAAGCACCGGTGTTGGCATTGCCTAAATTATAGTGTACTTTTGAAGTTGAGACTGACAATTCTAACTATGCATTGGGAGGAGTATTTTTGCAAGATGGTAAACCAGTGGAGTACCATTCAGAATTGTGCTTAGGTGCTATTAAGAACTATGCACCTTATGACAAATAATTTTATGTTTTATGTCAATGTATCAAGCATTGGCGAGTGTACCTCTTAGGCAAAGGAGTATTTGTACATTCAGATCACAAACCGTTGGAGTATCTACATGCACAGACGAAACTACAACAAGCCCGACACATGAAGTGGATGTCTTACTTAATGGCTTTCAACATTCTCATTAGGTACAAGAAGGGAGTAACAAAAAAATTGGCAGATATGTTATCTCAACCTCCAGTTCGAGCATTACTGGTGACCATGAGAATTCAACCAATTTTTCCTCAAGAGTACGCAGAGTCGTACGCATCCATCAAAGACTTCAAGAAGGTGTGTAGAGTGGTTTGAAAAGCGAGTATAAACTCCGATATGGATTTTTATACAAGGGTCAATTACTTTGCATTCCAAAAGATGGAGATCGTTTACAATGGTTAAGAGATGCACACACATCTCGAGTTGCTGGACACTTTGGGATGAATAAGACTCTTCTTAACCTTCGTTGTTATATATGTATTTTGGCCAAAGATGCAAAATAATGTGGCTAAGTTAGTTAGGGGGTGTAAGTTTTGTAGCACATCTAAACCTTCCAACATAAAACGTCGGTTATATATACCATTACCAGTACCATCAAGGCCCTGGGAGAGTATTTCTATGGATTTTCTTGGTGGGTTATCGAATACCAAGTTTGGTCATTATTCCTTGTTCGTTTTGGTCGACCGATTTAGCAAGATGATTGCATTAATTCCATGTACAAAGACGGTAACGGGAGCCGGTACATCAAAGCTCTTCTTTGAGCACGTGTTGAAGCATTTTGGTTTACCTACTTCGATTATTTCTGATAGGGATAGTGGGTTCCTTAGTCACTTTTGGGATTCTTTATGGAAGATGATGAACACTAGGTTGAAGAAGAGTACAACTTTTCATCCACAAACAGACGGACAAACAAAGTGGTCAACAGAACTATGGTTCACATGTTAAGGGGATATAATTATAAGCATCCTAAAACTTGGGATGAGAGTTTACTGTATCTACAGTTTTCTTTCAATAGATCAGTTCACAGTTCTTCAGGGAAATCTCCTTTCGAGACATGCTATGGTTACTTACCACCTAGTACTTTCGATCTAGTATTTTCTAGTGACACCTCAATTGGGGGAAGGAAGGAAGTGAATGACAAAAGGCACAAAAGTTCTTAGATAAGATATCTCAGATTCATGCGACTGTTGAAGCACAATTAAAGAAGTCACAAGCCAAATACAAAGCAAAGAATGACAAGCATCTTGTGCCTTGTAATTTCGGTGTTGGTGACTTGGTAAGGTTAAAGTTAGGTAAGGAACGACTGGAGGGGGAAGGTAAGAAATTGAAGCCATTGAGGTATGGACAATTTTGTATTCTCGATCATATGGGTGACAATGCCTTTCGTTTGGATCTGTAACCTTATATTGGAATGTACTCGGTTATAAATGATGAATACTTGAAGTTGTTTGAACCACCATTACTAGATGACGACGGTGACGACACTATAATCATTCCACGGTTAGAAGACTTATGGTTTGATAGAGAGGAACCACTCAAGGAAGACTACATATTGGAGCGAAGAGTGACTAAAATACGACAAGGAGATAAAGAAGCTTTTCTAATTGGAAGTAAAGGTCAAGTTCCTAGCAAAAGGACAAGTGGTTTAACAGGGGAAAAGGGACTCTCGATTTCCCTAACCTTCATTTTTAACTCTCACATGAGTTCAAGTTCTTAAAAGGGGGACCCATGATACATGTTTATCCGTACTCCTTTAGGGAACTTAGTTAACCTCAATCTAAGTTGAGAGAAAAATCATATTCTAGGAAGGAATCATTGTTTAGGCAGAATTCCTAATTAGGAAAGAGTTTGTTTTATGCAACACTCTTAGTTTAGGAAATAGATTCCTAATAGAAGATCTAGTCGGCTGAGTACGATAAAGTCTATAAATAGAGAGGTTTGGTTGTTCACTAAACACACAGAAAACTTAGAGAAGTTTGTGAGATAATTAATTATTGTAAAAGCAAGATTAGAAAACAATTTAGGGTTAAATACTATTTAGAGAGATTGTGAGCGTAATAAAGGGAGAATTGTAATCGTTTTCTTGTTCATAATCTAGAGAAGATATATTTATTTGAATCACTACTTGTGTTCTGTGTTCTTCTAAGTTTCTTGTCTATTATTATACTGAATTCCGCCTTTATAGTAATAGCTACCAAGGTATAGAGATCAAATGTATCAACAACCATAACAATGAGAATATGTAAGATATTTAAGAACATCTTTGTCAATACCTTGGGTCCTTATTGGTGATTTGTACATAATTTTGAATGCAAATAAAAGAAATACTAGTTCCAATCCTACCCCTCCTGAAGTGTTAGCTTCCATTAGACAGTCTGATTTGCATGATATGAATTTTAGTGGAAACCATTACCTGTACTAGTAACAACTATGGTACTGGGAAAATTAAGTCTAGATTAGACAGAGCTTTAGTAAATAGTTAATTGATAATTAGCTATCCAAATTCTAATCTTACGTACACACCTTTCACAACTGGGTTATGACCATGTTCCTATCATGCCTTCTCTTTATTGCCCTATGGATTCTTCAGGTAAAAACTGGAAATTTTTTGAGCACTGGATTCTTAATACTTCATGTGCAAATGAAATTGTTAATTCTTGGAAGACTAACACTGCAGGTTCTGCAGCTAATATCTTAACTGACAAGCAAGGAAACACTAGACATCTCTTATCAAAGTGGAGTAAATCCACTTTTGGTCACATTCCTTCAAAAATATCTGATCTTCAACTTGAGTTATCTAATATGCAAGCTACTGATGTTCAAGGGAATTATACTTCTCAAGTTTTGGAATTAGAGAAACAAATTGATTCTCTAAATGATATTCAAGCCATCTCCAACCGACAGAAATCTTGGAGGATGAAGATCATTAATATTTTCATGCTCATGAGTCCTATGATGCGGATTTTGTTGGTGTAGTACGTCCAATTATGATCACGGAACCATGTCTTACACAAAGACAAAATATATTCAGATCTTAGTATCTTATTGAAAACAAACTTTATAGCATGATCATAGACAGTGGGAGTACTTTAAATTATGTAGCTGCAAGGTTGGTTGAAAAGATGGGATTACCAGTAACTCTTCATCCTAATCCATATTCTGTAGGGTGGATCAATAGTTATTCAATACAGAAGATAACTAATCAATGCTTGGTTAAATTCTCATTCCCTGGATATGAAGATTATGCTCTTTGTGACGTGATTGATATGAATGCTGCGAGTCTACTTCTAGAAAGACCATGGCGTATGATATTCGTGATGTTCATAACTGCTATGAAAATACGTATACTTTCATTCATGAAGGTTTTACTAAAGTAATATGGCCGCTACAGTTTTCTACTTCATCAAGAGAAAAATCTGAACCGGAGACAACTTCCCTAGTTGCTTCCATTACTCATTCTTTACAACCAGCTCATACTTTGAATTCTCATATGAGTCTACTAAGCCAATGGTGGATATTCCTTCTAAGGTACAAAATCTATTATCTTCTTTTGGTGCTTTATTTCCTGATGACTTGCCTAATACCTTACCACCATTGAGAGATTTGCAATATCAAATAGATTTCATACCAGGAACTTCTCTTCCTAATCAACCTCACTATAGGTTGAGTCCAAAAGAGCATGAGATTTTACAAGGACATGTTAATGATTTGTTACAAAAATGATTAATAATATTGAGCAAGATTCCTTGTGCTAGCCCAACATTTTTAGTAGACAAGAAAGATGGAGGTCATCGTATGTGTATAGATTGCAGAGAAGTGAACATAATCACTATACCATACAAATTTCCTATTCCAAGGCTAGATGATATGATTGATATGCTTTCTGGTGCTAAAGTGTTTACAAAGTTGGATCTACGAAGTGGTTATCATCAAATACGAATTCGTATAGGAGATGAGTGGAAAACAACATTCAAAACTCGTGAAGGGTTATATGAATGGCTTGTTATGCCATTCGGTTTGTCAAATGCTCATAGAACTTTCATGCATCTTATGAATCAAGTATTGCAACCTTTTCTGGGAAAATTCGTCATAGTTTACTTTGATGATATTCTAATTTACAGTCAAAATGAAGAAGAACACCTTGAACATCTATCTCATGTGTTTGCTGCACTACAAGAGAACATGTTGTATGTGAACTTAAAGAAGTGCACCTTCCTTACAAATAAAGTGACTTTTCTGGGATATGTAGTTTCAAGCTCTGGAATTTCTATTAATGATTCAAAGGTTAAGGCTATTGTTGATTGGCCTACTCCTACTTCTATTCATGAAGTGCGAAGTTTTCATGACTTGGCTTCTTTTTATAGAAGATTTGTAAGAAATTTCAGCACTATTGCAGCTGGTCTTACAGATTGTTTGAAGCGAGACACGTTTGAATGGACTGAAGAAGCTGATAAGAGTTTCAATCTACTCAAAGAAAATTTGTGTAGTGCTCCTGTCCTAGCTATGCCAAACTTTGACAAGCCATTTGAAATATAATGTAATGATTCCATTGTTGGTATAGGAGCTGTATTTTCACAAGAAGAACATCCAATTGCTTACTACAGTGAGAAGAATTCTGATACAAGAAAGAAGTGGTCTACTTATGAACCGGAATTGATAGCACTTGTTCCAGCTTTGAAACAATGGCATCCTTATCTTATTCATAGTGAGTTTTTCGTAAATACTGATAATCAAGCTATTAAATTCTTAAAGACTTCAGCCAAAGTTAATAGGATTCATGATAGATGGTTATCAACAATCAACCAGTATACATTCTCTATAAGGCACAAGAGTTGAAAATTGAATCAAGTAGTTGATGCTTTGAGTAGAAGAAGCCATCTTCTTGTCACTCTCAAGCATGAGAGTTTGGATTTTGATTT
The DNA here is from genome assembly GCA_023529315.1 of Papaver bracteatum. Classification (NCBI taxonomy): domain Eukaryota; kingdom Viridiplantae; phylum Streptophyta; class Magnoliopsida; order Ranunculales; family Papaveraceae; genus Papaver; species Papaver bracteatum. The sequence goes on along the minus strand of JAJJWX010003387.1, from coordinate 230,268 downwards.
CCTTAAAGATCTTTATGGTGGAGACAAAGATTTTCAGAATTTATGGGAAAAATGTAGTACTTCCACAAACAGTGTTGATGATTTCCTCATCTAAGATGGGTTTATTTTTAAAGGAAATCGTTTGTGCATTCCTCAATGCTCATTACGACTTCATCTAATCTCAGAGTTACATGGGAGTGGTCTTGGTGGACATTTTGGAAAAGACAAAACCATTGCATTGGCAGAAGAACGTTATTTCTGGCCTTCACTTAAAAGATATGTTCAAAGATACATACAAAGATTCATGGTTTGTCAACAATCTAAGGGAACAATACAAAATACAGGACTGTATACCCCACTTCCAATACCGGATGCTCCATGGGTGGATATTAGCATGGATTTTGTACTTTGTTTACCACTTACCTATAAGGGTAACGATTCCATAATGGTGGTTGTGGATCGTTATTCAAAAATGGCACATTTTATAGCTTGCAAGAAAATAACAGATGCTTCACATGTTGCTTACTTGTTTTTCAAGGAAGTCATACGTCTGCATGGGATTCCAAAGACTATTACGTCTGATAGAGACACTAAATTTTTGAGTTATTTCTGGAAATCCTCATGGATGCGTTTAAGAACAAAACTTCAATATAGTACTACTGCTCATCCCCTGACTGATGGACAAACTAAAGTAGTCAATCGTTCTTTGGCCAATTTGATTCGAGCAAAAATTATTGGAGGAAAAGAAAAACAATGGGATACTCTCCTTCCTCATATGGAATTTTCTTTTAACACTTCAGTTAATAGGTCTACAGGTAAAACTCCCTTTGAGATTGTTTATTATAAAGTTCCTAACCATATTTTGGATTTGGTAGTTCTCCCTAAGCTGCAACAATACAGTGCAAAAGATGATACTATGGTTGAGAAAGCTTCACAAATTCATCAAGAAGTGAAAGAGAAACTTACAGATTCCAACACTAAGTACAAAGAAGATGCGGATCAACATAGAAGGGTAAATATTTTTCATGAAGGAGAGTTAGTAATGATACATCTGAGGAAAGAAAGTTTTCCTACTAGAACTTACAACAAAACAAAGATGAAGAAGTATGGTCCTTTCAAGATACTAAAGAAAATCAGTAACAACGCTTATGTTATTGATCTACCAACAAATTGGAACATCTCTAATATTTTCAATGTCCAAGAAATTTTTACTTTTCACGGAGACAATGAAGCTCTTTTCAATAGAAAACTCGAGGAGGAGTTTCTTTCAAGAAGGGGGGACTGATGTAGTACATTACCTTTTGATTCAAGACGGCATCAACTATGTCAAATTGATTCCTGTTCGACCAAGACAACTAGGAATAGTTGCCTCCATTCTTCTGAAGCAACCCTGGAAAGTTGTTCTCTTTCCTTATTTACGAATACTTGGTTTACAAGTCTTTAAGCTTTCCTAGTTTAGTTAGCTTTCCTATTTATTTTCTGTTTACGGTTCGTGTGAACCTATTTAAAGGCTATGCCTTGATTGTTTAGAAATCATCATATTTATTGAATTATCATAATTATTAATCATTAAACTCAACTCTTTATTTCTCAATAAGATCTTGTTAAATTTCTAACGAAACTTAAAGTCTCTTCTCATCTCAAGCAACTAGTTTGCTTTCACCCCTACCATTATACATTAAATAACTAGTAGAACAAGATATGGATACAATAACTCTTAATTTCAAAGATAGTTTGACTAGGCTTCACGAATCTCTAAGTGAGGTCTTCAAATTCATAACCTAAAATCAGTTCCGCAAAGAAACCTAGGTTACATAGGATGACTCTAGCTTTGCACTAAGATATACGAATACCAGAGTTTGTGAAATCATGTTGTAAGAGTCTCTCTATTTATAGATTTTCAAGGATACAAATAGGTTTGAATTCAAAGATAAGGTTGCTTGAGACTCAAGCAAACACTATCTTAGTTTGTATGAAATTACTAGTTAGGAATTCCGGTAAGCCAGTGAAAAATCCTCCTTGAAATTTCACAGAAGAAAATGCACCATGGTCCATAGTCCTATAACCGTGTACAATACATCCCATAACAACAATCAGTAACTGTGTTCAATAACATTTGAAAATAAAAAAATCATCCACAATCCTATTGTGAATTTGTGAATAAAGTTTTCTTAGGAATGTCGATGGGAGTTTTAGAAAAAACAAGCATATTCATGTAAGACAGTTCATGAGCTTTTGCTAAACTGGAACTGAATATGTTCGCAAACCTGTGGAAGTTCGCAAAGTCAGGCTTAAAGGTACGCAAATATGGTATGCAAACCTCTTCCAGTCTGCGGACTCAGATCAAAGGGTTATGCATACCGTTTTTGTAAACTTCCCTCTATTTCCAAACTTAGATGTAAGGGATATGTAACCAGGTTTGAAAACCTATACAGTTCACCAAATTCAGATCTATTACATTGCACCAAGTAGTTCTGAATTTCTTTCATTCTTAAATTTGAAATTGAAACATTCTCAATAGCCATAGAAAGTATGCATTGCTTTCTTCGAAAATTTCAAAATGATCAACTTGAATAAAAATATTTTATGAACCATAAATTGTTCTAACTAAGATGCTAAGGATCTATGTACATATATTGCTTGAATCATATTTCGATATTTTAACGAAGACAAACTTTAACTAAAATAAATTATTTGCAATATTAACTCTACTAACATCATACGACAACGTCTCGTAAGATAAAAAGTTTGATGCGATGAGTAAATTAGAATATAAGACATCATTTCATTATTAAATGCTAATTTTGATAGTTGGAGATGTACTTTCGAAACCAGTGAGGCAATGTTGCCCACAAACTTGAAAAATATGCAAGTTCTTCTTTTAGCAGAAATATTTGGACTCATGATGTCCCTGATTGGATTGAAGAGTTATTCAACGAGACCTCAATGTTGTACTCCATTCTAATTGAGCAATAATATATCTTCTTTTCCAGTTGAAAACATGGGCATATAATGTTAGAGATTTTGTAGGGTTAAAGCTAATTGGTTTTTGACTTGGGTTTTTTTAGTGAAATGTGAAAAATTCCATGCTATATTCAACTAGATTAGAGCAATAAGTAATTGTTGACTTGCACAATTAAATGTCCATCCTAATTAAATGGACAGAGAAAAACAAAAGGTAACAATTTAATAATTGAACCGTTATAAGTATCAAAAATACGATCATAAAATAACTTTTCTTTTTCTTGCAAAAGAGAAATACCGTAAGTTTGAGTTGTCAAAGATTATTTAACTATTGACCTCTAATTCATAAAGATGCCTCAGCCAGAGATTTTACCACAATTTCTAGAGTATTACGTGTGATATTACAAGTAGAAAAAGCAAAAGTTAATCTCAAAAACTAAAAGTAGAAGATTTTGTTTCATAAAAAAAATAATTGCTCCGTCCCTAATTAGATGAGCTACTTGTAGTTTGCACAAATTTTAACATAATAAAAAAAGAAAAATATATTAAGTATTTTTTACAATTATATCCTTATGGATAATTACTAGTAAAACTTAGAAATGATTTATCTCTTAAACCATACCACGGTTTTTCGTAAACTTTATACCGTTGAAAAGCATTTTAATACACCTACGCAACGAATATAAACATGGCTATCAAATTATACATATTTCTTATAGTAACAATAATTAATTAAAGGGTAGTTTTAGAAATACTCCCTTGATTAGTAATATAGCTCATCTATTTTGGGACAAAATTAAAAACCAACTAGCTCATCTAATTAGGGACAGAGGGAGTAAGAATTTGTTTGTTTGTGAATGTTATCTTGAAATCTTACATTGTGTAACTTAACCAACTTATAGTTTTTCTACTATTTAACGAAGTCGAAAAGTAACTTTTCAACGTACCTAACATTGTATAAATGTTTGACGAAGATAACAGTAGACCTTGGTTAATGCTTGGAGACTTCAACTTCATTATGCATGAATCTGAGAAGCGGGGGGGGTGTTATTCTACCAATTCACTTGTGCATGATTTCATTAAAAATAAGATGTTGGATCTAAACATGAAGGAAGTTTACTCTTTAGGCAACCTGTTTACTTGGTGTAATAGAAGATTTAAAGTCCCAGCAGAATAAATTTTTGAAAAACTGGATGGAAGCTCCATGAATGATAAATGGGTATCTTTGCTTCCTCAGACTAGAGTTACAAATTTAGGCCGTGTTTATTCTGACCACTGTCGAATTATTGTAAACTGTTTTCATCAACAAAATAATCTACATATCCCGTACAAATTCTTCAATTGTTGGCATCTCAGTCCAGATTTTAAGAATATTTTGACTACCTCATGGTCTAAAGAAGTGAAGGGTTCCCCAAGTTTCATTGCTTCTGGTAAACTTAAGAACCTCAAAAATGATATAACCTTCTGGAATAGAAACTCCTTTGGGAACATTAAAACAACAATAGGAAAACTTAATTCTGAAATTGAGAATCTACAATCTTTACCATATTCAAGTTTGACTGGTACTTTCATTCTGAATTACTCGAAACAACTTGATTATTGGTATGAGATTGAAAATGAATTTTATAAACAGAAATCTAGGCTTGACTACTTTCACCATTATGATAAGAATACTAGCTTCTTTCATAATACAGTCAAGTTAAGAAATATGTATATCACTATACATACTTTACAAGACGACAGAGGAAATTGGTTGGAGTGTAGGGAACAAGTGGTAAATCTCTTTACTAACCATTTTAAAGGTATTTTTACCTCTTCTCAGCCACCAAATATTTCTATTGATGAAGTGCTTAAGGATATTCAACCAGTTATAACAAATGAAACTAATGCCAGATTAACTGCTATTCCTATTGCTTATGAAATTCATGAAACCATCAAATATATGGCTCCATGGAAAACACCTGGACTGGATGGTTTTCCGGGAGGATTTTTCAGAGATAATTGGAATGAAGTTTTTTTGGAAGTAATAAATCACATCCAATCTTTCTTTCAAAACAAATTTCTTTTGAAACAACTTAACCATACTTTTATTACGCTAATTCCTAAAGTCAATAATCCTTCTTGTCCGAATGATTTCAGACCTATCAGTCTTACAAATATAATATATAAGATTATCTCCAAAATACTCACAAATAGATTAAATCTTTTGCTAGAATCCTTAATCTCGCCTTTTCAGTTAGCTTTTGTTGCGAATATATAGATTCAAGACAACATCTTAATTACTCAAGAAATCTTACACTCTTTTCGAACCAGGAAAGAATGAATAATAAATTTGGATTCATGGCGATAAAATTAGACCTCTCCATGGCTTTTGATCAACTTGAATGGCCATTTATTATTGTAGTTTTTAAAAAGTTGGGATTTTCAGATGATTGGTGTCAACTGATATCACAATGCATTACCATTGTTTCTTATTTAGTTTTGGTTAATGGGTCTCCGGGAGACAATTTTTCATCCAACTCGAGGAATTAGGCAGGGAGATTGTCTATCCCCTTACATCTCATCTCTTCATGGAAACGCTCACCCAACTCTTGTTAAAGGGAGAAAATGACAGACTTATTCAGGGCTTCAAACTTAAAAAAATAGTCCCTCGATATCTCATTTATTTTTTGCAGATGACTGTATGCTGTTCTCGAAAGCATCTTTGATCTATGCAAGAAATCTTATGAATATCATTGACACATTTTCAAAAGCATCAGGTCAGGCAATTAACTTCGAAAAATCAGGCTTCTTTACTAGCAAAAGAAAATGCATCATAAGCATGTTAAACTTCTAGCCAAGACTCTCGGAATTAAATTCTTAAACACTGCTGAAAAATATTTGGGTACACCCTTATTTGTTAACAAGAACAAAACTAAGTCATTCCAATTCTTAATAGAAATTTTTTATTCTAGACTTAGCAACTGTAAGAAATCAAACTTGAATGTGGCAGGAAGAACAATTGTTACGAAGCATGTTTAATCCAGTTTAGCGGTTTACCACATGTCATATTTTCATTTTCCTAAAAATATTACCTCTAAGATAGATTTTATTCAAAGAACTTTCTGGTGGTCAAAGAAAGATCCGAAAAGAGCTGCTTACTTTAGATCTTGGGATGACATTGGTAAATCAAAGCTTAATGGAGGTTTAGGTATTAAAAACTCTTATGTTACTAACAAAATTTTCATTGCAAAAATTGGCTGGAGAATGTGTAAAAATTCATATATTCTGCTAACAAGGTTCTTCAAGGATAAGTATTTTTAAAATCAAAATCTGCTGGAAATTGAAAAGGCTGCAGATACAGCTTCCTGAATTTGGAAGGGCATAGTAAAAGGATTAAAATTCATAAAAGATAACTTAGTATACAAAATAAATGATGGTAGGACAACAAATATCTGGACTTCTATTTGGTTGCCTTATAGCAGTGCTCCTCCAGTTCCTGCTAATCCAAACTATGTTAATTACAACTTTGTAAATGATCTTTTTGATGTGCAGACAAACTCCTGGAATTACAACCTTATTACTTCTTTATTTAACCAGAATAATATTAAGAAAATTCTTACTATTAGGATAAACATAAATAAGCAGGATGAAGTTATGTGGGCTCACACAAGAAATGGAAACTTTACTGTAAAATCAGCTTATAAGGTTTTTAGAAATGAAATCATAAATGATGAAGACGCTTCCTTTTGGAAGAAGGTGTGGTCTTTGAATGTACTACCGAAGATTAAATTCTTTATTTGGAATATTTTTTGATATATGCTCCCTGTTAACAGTTTAATCAAGCTTTATAACCCTACAGTTACATACATTTGTTGTTTATGTAACAGTGATATCGAAACAGAGTTACACATGTTTTTTCAATGTCCAGTTGTTTCCCGAATCTGGTTTGCTCTCTCTCTGCAGCACTTGGTTAGTGTAAACTATCAATGGGTTGATGATATATTTCTGGCTTGGTTTGACAATGATTTTGGTACATCCCCCTATGTTGTCGACTGGCCAAGTATATGGGGATATTGTAATGTGGTCTGTCTGGAAACTTAGATGTGAGGTGATGTTTAAGCACAACGCTATTGACCTAGGAAATGCCATTCTGAACACAAGAAGAGCTTTCAATACTTTTATGAACCCTACTCTTACACCTGCAGCTTTGAGTAGGCCTGACATCAAAATGCCTTTGAAGGAAGTTGACTTCTTCATTTTTATTGATGGTTCTTTTAAGGATCTAAACCTGGGTGTTGGTTTAATTTTGTGTGACAACGCAGGGAATGTAATTCAGTCAAAAGCGGACTTTGGACTGGTCTCAGGTGTAGTTGAAGATGAAGCAACAGCCTTAATTTTGGCTATCTCTTGGGCAGAAGAGAAGAACCTGTCTAAAGTCGGTTTTGTCACTGACTGCCTTCAATTAGTGGACTTTGTGAAGGAAGGCAAAGGTGAAGTTGGCTGGTGTGGTAGCGATCTCTTGGAAGATTTTCGGATTTCCCTTTTAAAGCATTGTAGTTTTAAGGTTGTGCATATTAGGAGACTCAAAAATAAGTTGGCTGACCCGCTTGCACGCCGGGCAAGAAAGTTCTCTCGGAAAACCACTTGGGAATCTATTCCTCCTTTTTTGATTTCTCCGTTAAGGAAAGATCCCATTTCAGACATTTGTAACTTTCTTCTCTGTTAATGCCATGTTTGTTTTCTTAGCAAAAAAAAAATAAATAAATAAATGTTTGACAATATAATTGTTTTTGCGTGAGGTAGTGCTAATTTAGTCGTGAGTCAAGTCTATGGATGTCGACACTATTTGATTGTTTGTTTTTGGCTCAGTCAATCTCTACCATTCTTTTTATGAATAGAGCATACACCACATAAATCCGTGTATAAATTTCAATGAACCTACTGCAGTAGGTTGCTAATTTTAGAGCTAGCATTTGACTCAAGGGGGGCATCATTTGCATCATCAGTGCCAGTCCTTGTAAGAATCAAAAATATGATGTAAACCTCTCCCTCCCTGGCCTGGACCATAAAAACGCACTTGCCTTCCTTCATTTTGCAACTTGACTTGGCTTTTCTTCTTGTCTCCGATACTGCCATGCTTGACTTGTGACACTAAAAAGCAGAACTCAAGTTGCAAAGAGAGCACCACCATATAAGTATGAGTACTTAGTTCAATGAATGGCAAGAGTAAAAGTAAAACCAGTTTCAGTTCTTCTCCTTTATTTATATTCTTTGTTTTCTTTTTCTTTTTTGACACTTCGAATGTGACTCGTAACAAATGTGTGTTTTCTTTAGAATCTCTTGCTATCAATTTTGGTACCTATAAGCCATGATGTCAATTGGTAATCCCAAATTCGAGAAACAAACAATAAAAGTCAGTAGGCACGTCTCAGTTTTAGACGATTGATTGATGTTGAAGTGAAACTGATCAATCAATGATCCTTTTCTTTTATCAGCAATCTTGTCTATGTGAATGAGTAATTCTAGACCACGGATAGTGGATGCTTATGTTGGTAAATGCGTGTCGATCTTATGTGCTTTCAAATGCATCATCAAGCCTTATACTCCCTCCGTCCCTATTATATAGGCGGAGTTTAGAAATTTTCTAGTCCCATTAGATAGGCGGAGTTCCAGTTTTAAAGTCATTTTTTCCACATATGCCCCTATTAATGATGCATGGGTATCATATAATTTAGTTTACATGTGAGATAGAGATAAATAAAATAATATTTATATTGGGACAAGGGAAGGATAAATTAGGAATGTAAGAGGAAATTTATGAAAACTAAATTTTTTCTTATTCTAAGAGAATACTACTTTTCCGAAATTTTTTCTTATTCTAAGAGAATACTACTTCTCCGCCTATATAATAGGGACGGAGGGAGTATGCATGACCACTCTAAGTACGTCTAGACAAGGAGATAGCTAGCCAACACTGATAGAATTCCAAGACTTCTGTAAAAACACATATACCAAGTAATCCTTCTGGCGATCATATCTATGTGAATATCACGAGTCGTACTCATGCACCACAGTTTTTGTAGTGTATCCTGATTTTAGAGATGCAAAGAAAAGGAGAGTGACAATCTGAATTTCATAACTGCAAGAAACTTATGTTATCCAAGATGGAAAATTTTGTGAGGCTGTTGAGGGTATTGGTCTTTCATGCTTAATTGGTACATCCAAGTCACTTAATATGTAGATGCAAATATCACTCCAAGCCTGGCCTATGCGAATCAGCATGTGTTGGTACTTCAATTGCACCAGCAGCTAGAATCGATATGAATGCAATCGCAACTATTTTCAGATTTTGCCAGAAATATTATTTACATATAGTGTTTGAATTTCGCTAAAGAAAATCGATCAGAATTTAGAATTTTAAGTCATTTTTTCACCACCAAAAGGCCATTTGCAAGTGGGATAATTAACGACATAGAAGAAAAACAGTAACAAGAATTTTAAAGAAACATAACACAATTCAAAAGCCCATTTGCAAATATCACTCCTTCCAATCTGCAGTTGTTACGTAGGGGTGAGCATGGGTCGGTATGGACCGGTTTTTACCTCATCCGCATCAAATCCAATCCACTACGGATTTCAAATTTGGCATCCGCATTCAATTCAACATCCAACAGATTTGCATCAAATAGATGCACGGATGAACGGATTGAGTGCGGATAATCCAATGAATTTGTATTAGTAAAAATTTATAATGAAAAAATAAAACCAATATAAATGACTTCTTATCTATCGAATAAGAAAACGTTGCCTCTGTCTGGGAACAGATCTACCGTCCAAAAGGTGTGGGACAAATCTGAGCGTTGATTATGAAGGCTTGCGACTTAGATTTTATTATTCCGGACAACATTCATTACGCGTAGGAGCAAGCCAAAACTATCCCAATCAATCACGGCTAACCTTCATGCCAAACTTCAATATATTGTACGTAAAAAACGCTATCTAATCTTAGCATCCCTAATTTTCACTTACGGTCGATTCTCTTTCAATCTCTTTGTTTCTAATCGTATGTGATCTTGATACACTGTTCTATTGATTTGATTCAATTAGATTATATTTGATGTGATTGTTAGACTCTGAAACCTAACAGAGGCTGATATTGTTGACTGCGTTTAATAATCAGGAAGCTACAGCTTGGCTCATACAAATAAGGTGTATCAGCGATAATTTCCTGTAAAAGTTATGAAACGCATCAAATATCGATTAACATGCGGCAGAAACAGGATAAAACATACAGTATGATTTATTCTTGGTGAAAAAATTCTTAATTACTAACCTTATTCAAATTAAGAAACACAAAGAAATCTTAAAACACCGATCATAATTCACATTACCTTAGGTAAACGAATTGAGAGATTAATACAAATTATTTGCATTGAATAACTCCCACAAATTACTATTGATGTCGGTATCTTGGAAAGAAACCGAAATGGTATTTAGGGCAAAAGGGGAGTATAACAGAATGTCGGTATCTTGTAAAGAATCTGAGAGGTTATTTAGGGCAAAAGAGGAGTAACATAATATGAGAAAGAGACCGGTGATGCATGCAGGTTAAGTTTTTTCCGTTGGTTCAGAGTCGGGGTTGGTCAGGACAGAGCCAGGATTAATCGGATTAGATTGGGCCAAAGCATAATCAAAGCCGTGGAATGCACCCGACCAATCTCGGCCATCCTTTGGCTTATCATAAGCCACCGGCCAATCTATCCGAAGAATTTAGCAGATGCTCACAATAATGTTAAAGGGCTAAGTACGAAATCCGAGAATTGACTTAATGGAAGAGAACAAACTACTTTTGATGAATTAAGATGAATTTTCCTTTTGATCATGTTTTAATTCCTATAAATCTACAAATTAGTTACATGACTCCAAGATTATATGTCTCAAATCAATCTACTAAGACATGCTCAATAATACGAGTATAGTTTATGTAGTCACTGGAGGAGTGTGGTATAGTTAAAGGCATTACCCAGGAAACGAATTGCTTCGCGTGTTTTCTTTCAATTGTTAGTGCACACATTACTAAAGAAACTTCGTATTTCGCCCCCATCAAAAAAATTCGCAATTAATGATGATTCAGTGGAAATTAGATTCGTTTAAAGCCCAAGTCACTGGGGTTTTGTGGCGAATTCGAAAAATGAGGACGGAAATGTTAGCGAATTCGTTTATAAAGTTTCACATAACTACCAACCATATACAAAAGCACTATTCTTTTGTAGATACATATATTTTTTTTTCCATTTAAATGATTCCATTTGTGTATATACAACAACATGCGTTTAAAGTGTACTAGTGTCCTTTGTTACTACAGGTATATTTTATGGATGATATAGATTTAGGATCTATATTCTACAAAGGTTCTCTAGCTGCACTAAAATTTTGAGAAGTATTAAGTTCAAGCATAGATTCATTTATTCTTTTTAGTGTTCAGTTATACAGTGCTATATACTTTCCTCAAGAGGTAATCAAAAAATTGATGAGTCAGAGTTCATTTTTGTGAAAGCAATCATGCTTTTCTTTACTTTCCTCAAGAGGTTGAGCCCCGGCCGTAGGCCGGGGTGATACCTAGTATAACCTATAGATTTTTTATATGTATATAAATATAGAAGTGCCATGGACAACACTCCAAGCAAACACCTTAAAATTTTCAAAATTATCTATATATTTTCTAGAAACTATATAAATGCCCTTAATCTAATGGATATGGATGTCCAACGTATTTTCTATGTTGTATCCGGGCCCAATCCGTAATCCGTTGGATTTCAAAAATCTCATCCGCATCCAACCCATTAGCAAATGGTCCAGGCCTCCATCCGCAAAAATATGGTTGGTTCCGATTAAATCCGCTGATTACGGATAAAATGCTCACCCCTAGTTGTTACCCTCTAGGCCTCTATACATCATTCTATTTTTCTTATTCTTGTTCAGTCTAAATTAAAGATAAAATCTCAAAAAAATTTTTTTTTGAAAAAAACATGAATTCTGCTTGGGCCCATTTGGCAATGAGAGACATAGCACCAGCACCGACAAGAAGGGAAGCATAAGATGACAATTTGGGGTGCACAAACGTCTGTTCGGTGCGGTTACATGCCAAACTGTTCACTTAATATTTGCCACTGCGGTTATCATTTTTGAAACCGTCACTAGTGGAAAATAGCAGTTTCGCGACCGATGAAGCAAGTCATAGATACGAGTTAAATGACTTGCTTTGGCGGTCAAAGAAAGGGTCGCTGTTTGAGCGTCTTTTTCTACTATGACGTGTCTCTGGGGGTCGTTGAGAATCTTATATCAACGACCAATTTTAACGGTTAATACTTTATGACTGACTACAATCAGTCATAGATATAAATCCTAATATAAAAAAAAATATTCAAATTGGCTGTCTAGCCTGACTGATCCAACTGGCCTGACTGAATCTGACTAATCCGTCTGGCCTGACTAAATATGACTAAATCTCAAATATCTCAAATTAGAATTCAAATGAAGCTTAAATAAGAAGAAAATCAAACCTAAATATTTTATTCCATTAAACATTCATTGTATTCATTGCACAACCCATAACTGAATACAATTGACATAAAGAGAGAAATGCGACTAACCAGCAAAACCATAAAGAGACAGCTAAAAAACACACTAAATAAAAATATAAGTACATAGGGATCTAAATAAAAACCACTGGATAATCACCAGAATTCTGATCTTCAACATCTCCTCCTCCATCAAAGAATTTCACCACCAGAACAGGTTTCAAAGCTAAACAACCTGAAAAACAAACAACAAAAATACAGTAAGGCATTGAATCGCAGTGAAAAGAAAATAGAGCGATTGTGCATAAACTACTTAAATGCAAAAACAGAGTATGGATACTACTTGTACATATGGAAACTTTCATATCAAAAAAATCAGAACTAGTATAATGGCATTCATCCACTTAACTGTCAAAAAAAAAAGCCTAATATATACAAGACCTATATAACAAACAGTACATGCATTAGTTTGTGCATATGAGAAGTATGAAATGAAATTGTTATGAACAACCATCTTTAGCAGATGCATTATACAGGTTCTACCAATGGTAAATAATTTCTTGTTTATGATGAAGCATATTGTGATGAAGTTAACATTGATGCATCTTTGGGTAGTTAACGTAAAAGGTGCATGTGAGGGTTAGAAAGCTTAGAACGATGGGGATAAAATCTATCCAGAAATATGTATGACCTTCACATGAAAAGAAACACAAGTTTCCAGCCTTCCAATCATGAACTGGCTTGCTAGGGTAATGCATTACTTGAAACAGATGAATGAATGTTCAACTTCACACCCATACCTTTCTCAGCTTCACACCAAACACGGAACAAAGTCCAACAACAAAAATTAAAACAAGGATTGTAACATTACCAATTTGGTAACTCTATGAACCAAAACATATGAATCTCATTTTAGTATTTCAACTTACACATAATGGTTCTGAGTTCAATGAAGGCACACTGAGCTTCCGCTTCCTCGATGAGACTGAAAAAGAAATATCATTTCTTAATAGATGAGAAACAAAAGTAATAACACAACACTGAAAATAGATCTAACAGAAACTACCTGTCAAATCATGGAATCCCAAGAGCCATTCCAAGAACTTGAGCTTTTAACCATACATAAAATCTCCGAAGCCTGTATTTATAGCAAGTGGCAACACCTTTTTCGCATTCGTCCCAGCCTATCTCCATTGTATCATACCCAACATCATCATTACTACAACCAAATCCCCTTTCAAGTTAAAACTTCAAAACATAAAAGTTTTTCATACCTGGTTTCCTAACCAAGAGCGCCGTCTATATGTATCTTGTCCTCTATATAGTTCCTGCCATATACACGTACAAGACAATCGTGACTATAATAGAAAAACAAAGTTCAAGAGTAGCTTCCATTGTGCATCTCCTCGCAAAGCTTCAAAAGCAAGTTAACCTATTGACAACTGATATTACTGTGAGCTCAGAATACTTGTCGTTCTTCAACTGTAATATTTATGCAGGTCCCCATAGTCTAGTGCAAGAAAGGAAAAGAGCACAAAGGATGAGGAGGCATATATGGAGAAATCAAACTGCAAAATCAAAAGCATAGGATAGAATTGGACCTAAAAATACCACTTTTGAGAAGCTCTCCTTCATGTCCACTAACCAACTGAATTAAGTTATAAAAGACGAACTGATATTATCAGAGCTCAAGATACTTGTCGTTCTTCAATCTGATATTTCTGCAGGTATCCATAGTCTACTACAAGAACGGAAAACTCAAATTAAACCCAAATGAATAATCTCAAATTCAGATTGGCTGACTGAATCTATCTTTCCTGACTGAATCAAATTAAAACCAAGTGAAAACTCAAAATTAGAATTCAAGCGAGAATAAAATCAAACTCGAATGAGGACCAAATTCAAATCAAACAAAAAGGAGAACCAAATTAAAATTACACATAATAATCATTCAATTTAACATTCATTGGGTTCAAATTACACAAAAAAGGATCAAAATCTTGAGTTCTTAGAGAAATTAACAGTCCCAAAGGCTCAGGTGCAGTAAAGCATCAAACTCTGTCATGACTTATGTTCAAAGGCTCAAAGTGCGGTAAAGCTTCAAATTATGTTATGACTTATGCTTAAGCAAACGGGAAGTAATGATGCCTCCCAACCTGTGCATAAACCAAATAAATATTATAGAAATGAATTCGTGTGAGTATATAGTGGGATAAATATTACGCAAGTCCAAGAGATGCATGATGTGTTTATGTAATTGACCTTCTGCAAATACATTAGCCCGCATTTCATTGCATGGGAATTCTGAATTCAGAATGCGCTTAGGCTAAGAAACAACCAAAATATCTAACAACAAATGGATTCTCAAATTATAGGTTCTAACTTGGAATTTCTAAAAATAGGTAAACGATACTGCTTTCTTACTTACAATCATGCTGACTAAGCTAATAGACACAAAACAACAGCAAAAATCAGCAAAAGTCATCAAAAGATTAATCGAGCTCCCCTACTCGGAATTGAGAACTTGCAACCACTTGTAGGAAAAATCAAAGTGGGTACTTGAATTTTAACTACACAGACATTCTGATTTTGAAATAAAGACCATGGGTTAATAACAACATTTAAATAATATTTTCAATGGCTGAGATGCAGTAAACTGAATTGGATTTGTTAATAGGCATTTACTACTCTGGTTATAGCTACAAACTAACATAACAAGCAACCCATTGAAAATTGGCATCGACACAAAGTAATATGCAACCCAAGTAGCACACTATGAAGTCTAAAACGTCGCATACCTACTCTGCAAAGCACGTCGGTGTTTTGATCGTTCAGACTTGGACATCTTCATATCTCTCGCAACTGGTTCAACTTCTTCTTTATCCTCACCTTCTACAACCAACACATCAAGTAGAATGTTATTAAGCACTTGATGTGCAGATCTCGATACTTAGGAAGATGATCTTACACAATTCAAGTTGATAATA
Source organism: Papaver bracteatum (assembly GCA_023529315.1). Classification (NCBI taxonomy): domain Eukaryota; kingdom Viridiplantae; phylum Streptophyta; class Magnoliopsida; order Ranunculales; family Papaveraceae; genus Papaver; species Papaver bracteatum. The sequence continues at coordinate 214,775 of JAJJWX010003387.1, read as the reverse complement.
TCAGAGAAACATCTTTCTCAGATTGATCTCCCTGAAATAAAGAACATGATTGAATGGTTATGATATGACATGAAACTATAACACAACTTGTAAACATTAAGGTAACTGACTCACGAATCCTCCCCTGAAAGATGAACGATGGTATTTTATAATTTAAGGTAACCTAGGAAAACAAATTTGAAAAGAAAAATCGATTCAAAAACCTACCTAACTCCATTAAGGATTTCAATTTTTGCCAAATGTGTAATCAACATAAAAAATATGAGCAGTCAAATGGAAATCAAAACTACGAAACAGATTCACAAAAAGTTGACATGGCAGGATATATGTACATGAGCAGGGATACCAAGCTTGAAGTATATTGAACTCTGCATTAGTATTCCGCAAAGTTTGCAAGATAGTATATTCTTCAAAATTAGGCAGATCTCCATCCATGCACCTTTGATAGATCAAAACAAGACAAGAAGAAATGTTAACAATGACAGTTGTGGTCTTTTGGAAAGCAGGTGAAAACATAATATTAAAAATGATAGGTTATAGGAAGTTAATCCATTGGACAATGGAGTTTCAAAAACTAAATTACCGTATGATCAGCCAGTAATCTCAATTGTCTTAGATAAATATCAATTTCCCCATACTTTCTCAACTCCTCAATCAAATCCTCATAAAAATCCCACAGTTCAAATAAAAATCTCTCAACATCACAATTACAAATCCAAACCCACAAAATACACAAGCTTAATACATCCATAAATTACAACAACTTATAAATCTTAATTATCGCTTACTGGTAAAAAACAAACAGAACTTCATTACAACAACTCAATCAAGCATCGTTGCCACCCTGCTATAAACACACTTATTATATCAAATTATCATTACGAAACAAGAATCATTGAAAACCTTTAAACCCATAAATTTTTTAGACAAAAAATAAAAATCCAATTTCACAGTTTGTACCTGAGAGACTCAGCTTAAGCAAAATCACATAAAAGTCAGTCATCTAACCCTTCTTCCTTTTTCACCTACAAATTCAAACAACCAAAAAAAAATCAGATCTATACCAAAAATATCTAGTCAAAACACAGAAAATCCAAACTCAGGAAAAAATAATATAACAATAAGTCATGATACCAAAAATTTATTCCCCAGATTTGTGAACTTACCTATTTTTCAGTTAGAAATTGGGCTCTCTGGATTCATTGGGTTGATGCTAAAAAGTAATTAAGCCTCCAACGAATTCCATAACATTGGCAAAAGATAATCCTTCCGCTGCCTTCTTCGGTTTTCAAGACCAACGAGTATCTGTGAATATTTGAAAGAGGGAAAAGATAAATGAATTCATAATTACCCAAATCAAAGAAGTAGATACGCAAATTTTTAGGTTATGGACATATAACACAAATTGGAAACACAAAAACAACAAAACCCATAACATCCAAATCGAAAAAACAAAAACTGAATACAAATGGAACCCTAGATTACAGCAAACTAACCTCATGAACCATTAAAACGATGTATCGATTCAATTGATTTCCATATTCAAAACCATTGAAATCTTTACACTGATTCAACTGAGTAAAATATCGTAATTAAGGGTTTGAGGGTTTAATTAGTGGTATGACCTTATTTCTTACGATTGGGATTTTTTTTTTGAGAGAAAGATGGAAACGAGTTATGTGGTGAGGTTTGACAATCAGTTAGAGATGCCGACTAGAGGTTTTAATTCTAGGGTTCTGTTAATTTTGAGCAGAAAATTTTTATTATAATTCTGCAGATTCGAAGAGAGAAAGATACGACAAAAGGAAAAGGGGAAGAAGAATTTTTTGGGTCTGCAGAGTTGAAGCGAGAAAGAGATAAGGATAATAAGTTGAGAAGGGAAAGAGGATATTAGGATATTATTATTCTTTCTTAGAAAATCGTGTCACATAATAAACTAGGTCCATCAGTCGTGGGTGTGAGTCGGACTAGAGGGTTAAATGGTAATTAATCAATGACCAACTTTAACTGCTCATGAATTTTTCCGTGTTTTTTTATATCAGAGACGGTCTTGACCGGTCCATGGTCAATTGACCGCCATTGAGGGTCGGGGATGTGGGTCAAGAAAACCCCATTTTCCACTAGTGCGTCACCGAACTATACTTTTATCGGTTCGGTTAAAAACTGATCCGATTCAGAACGGTTGAAATGGTTTTCCAATCAGTTTTAACCGATGCCAATTCTAATGAAGGGAAAAATATTTATAATGTTCTTCACCAGTAGAACCACTCCCTACCAGTTCCATATCCAATTGCTGCCATCTACTGCACTTCCCTGCAATTTCAATCAATCACTCTTCTGTCTGCTCTATTTCCTTGGTGCTTCAACTGCAAATAACAATCCACCAGCAATTTCAAATCCATCTCCACCTTTGAAGCAGCAATCAAAAAATAGTAACAAATCACCATTTTCTTCTTTATCTTGGCTTTAAGATCAGAATCAACCCATTTCAGCATAAACCCTAGTTTTCAATATCTAACTTCATTTTCTTCTAATAAGTCGAATTAATTCCATATTCACCCAAACCCCTAAGGTTTATTCTCGAATCATGCCTGAATCACTACAAATTGCTCCACCAAATCTCTATTTCTTCATCTAATTAACCAAAACAGCAACCCTCGATCTCATACATAACCATCAGATTTATAAAAGGATAGAGACGAGTGTATAGAAGTGGAAAAGAAGAAGAAAAAAAAAGAGCTGAGTGAATGAGTAGTTGATTTAGGGTTTTTGAATATATAGTCTATAGGTATAATCGTTTATACGGCTGAGATTGATCATTATAATACTAAATCTAGGGTTAGTATTAATTCGGTTAATCGATGCGGTTAGTGTGCGGTTATGGGTTGAACCGTTGACCGAACCGTAGATCTAACGGTTATTAAAATGAAAACCGTGACCGACCGTTGGATCATCGGTTCGGTGCTGTTACGGTTCGGTTGTTGCGGTTACGGTTCGATTTGCGGTTACGATGCGGTTAGTGTGCAGCCCTAATGACAATTGAAGCATGTTATTTTGCGGTTACTGTGCGGTTAGTGTGCATCCCTAATGACAATTGGAGCATGCTATTTTCTTGAAGTTTAGGGTCCATGAAGATAGCTTCCAAAAGGTCCAACAGACAAGAAATTTAAAGAAACATAAGATGACAATTGGAGCATGCTATTTTCTTGAAGTTTAGGGTCCATGAAGATAGCTGCCAAAAGGTCCAACAGACAAGAAATTTAAAGAAACATAACACAAATTTCTTAATTTAAAGAAACATAACACAAGGCCTCTATACATCATTTTCTTCTGTGCTTCTTGTTAAGTATAAATTCATGATTAACATTTCAAAAAACAAAAAAAAAGTTGGAAAAAACATGAATTCGCTTAGGCCCATTTGGTAATGAGAGACATAGCACCAGCCCCTACAAGAAATGACACATAAGTAGAAAACTGGAGCATGCCATGAAGATAGCTGCCAAAAGGTCTACCAATGACATGTAAATTAAAATCCCAGCCGCAGCGGCATTCATAACCCCTTGTACTATTAAAGCCGTATGACTAGTTTCGTTGTATACATTTGTGATTTCAATTCCAAGTGCGATACTCATGCTCATGCCCGACATTCAATTTGATATGCCCAAGTTTAAATTTGACATGCCTAGGATCAATTTTGAGCCTCGTTTAATTGGGGACCCCAAGAAACAATTAGGGGCCTGACCAATTTATACCCACACTAAAAATTATAGGGGGGTTCCAAAAGGGCGGTGAAAATTCCATTATGCCCTTCTCTAATAACTATAAACAAAACAATCATATTAACCTTTAACCCAAGGCCCCCAATTTCATTTCCTATCTAAACAAAAAAACTCTTCTTCTCCTTCCCTATTCCTCTCTCTGCTCTCTCCTCCCCGTTAACGATCCGATTTTTTTTCTTCTTTCAAGCATGGCACGATTAGCTTTTTCATCAAAAATATCACTTACTAAGGCGGAATCGGAGATGGCTCCAATCAGAAGGTATGTGAACTATAACCCCCTAATCTAACTTGGGTTTGTGTTTGATTTGATTTTATGATTGAAAAAATAGGCTTTGAACTGCAAAATTGCAGTTTCAGTTCTAGGGTCGTTATAGTAGAAGTCCGTATTCCTTAACCATTTTTCATCTGCATTTTGATATTATGAAATCAACTGCAAAATTACAATTTCAGTTCTAGGATCGTCAATGTCATGTGAATTTTTATTTGAATGCAAATAAAGGGAACGAATGAATCCTTTTTCCAACGCACTTTGTTGATCGGCCGACAAAGGGGAATTGTTCGATCCTGACAATCAACGTTGGTACGCTTATTACTGCAAACATGTTGAAAATTCCAATGCAAAGAACATGTTTGCTGAGATAGCTAAGGAAGGTAAGAGGAGCAAGAAAACAGGTAGCCAACTAGGAGAATAACGTGTTGAACATGGACAAGGTAGCCATCATCATCTTGATGAACAAGGAAGTAGAAGATGGTGGTTCCCCAGGGGGAAGTGCAACTCAGGGTCCTTCTAATAGAAGATGGAAAGTTAGCCGATCAGGGAGGTACTAGGGGTTACTGTCGAAATGAACTTATGTTTTATGTTACTTTTGACTTGAACTTATGTTTCTTAACTTTTCTTAGATGCAACTATTTTGTTCATTAGAGACTAGGAGTTTGGTTTGGATGGTTTGTTGAAACTATTTTGCTTTCCTAATATTTTAAAACGTTGTTGAGAAGTTCTTTGTTTAAAAGTTGGCTAGAATGAATAAGGACTCTGAAGCTGATAAGATTATATAATGTGGCAGCTTAAGGGTCATCAACTATATATATATAGCAGAATAATGACCCCTTCATAGTCATTATGGTTTTTGATGTCAGGAATGACGACTCTAATATATATATGAAATGGTTGGTTAGTGTCGTTACTGAATATGATTACACAAATGACGACCCTAAGAGTTACATTTACAGAGATTTTTTGGTTTTAGAGTCATCTTGGTATAAATAAAACAAAGTAACGACACTAAGTGACCTAACTATCTAGATGGAGTCGTAAATGTTTATCAGACCACCTTAACGATTTTTCATAACCTGGAAAAATTACAGGTTTAAGTCGTCATTGGTAGTGTCAGTAAAGTGACGACATAGGAGAGTCATTTGGGTATACACCCTCCGACTTTGACGACCCTTACACTGAGTTGTTCCATGGTGTGGATGATTCGACCACTTGGAGCAACAAACATACAGATTTAATCTTACCATTATCACAATCATGTTTATTATTTGAACCTTCACCAACATCATTTCCTCCACTTGAATCACTAATTTCTAAGAACCCTAAGTTTTCCCCCAAAACTCCTTTTTTTCTTCTCAACACACAAAAACATATAAAAACAAATCCCAATTTTTAACTCTTAAATCTGATTTTAACTTAAACACACTAATTAACTTAATTAACTAATTATTAACACTAATCATTTAGGGGTAGTTTAGACATTCAAAAAAAATGGGTAACGGGTATCCAAAATTGCTATTTCATGTCCCTTTTTGTCATGTAGTGCAGGGCACCTAATTGTTTTCAGGCCCCCCCAATTAAACGAGGATTTTGAGATGCCTAAGACCGTAGGGTTGTGCTTTCATGCCCATGCTCAACATTCAATTTGACATGCCCAAGTTTAAATTTGACATGCCTATGATCAATTTTGAGATGCCCAAGACCGTAGGGTTGTGCTTCCATGCCCATGCCCAAGATTCAATTTTCTATGCCCAAGTTTAAATTTGACATGCCTAGGATCAATTTTGAGATGCCCAAGACCGTAGGGTTGTGCTTTCATGCCCATGCCCAACATTCAATTTGATATTCCCAAGTTTAAATTTGACATGCCTAGGATTAATTTTGAGATGCCCAAGACCGTAGGGTTGTGCCTTTGTGCTCATGCCCAACATTTAATTTGACATGCCCAAGTTTAAATTTGACATGAATATAATCAATTTTGAGATTCCCAAGACCTAGGGTCGTGCTTTCATTCCATGCCCAACATTCAATTTGATATGCCCAAGTTTAAATTTTACATGCCTAAGATCAATTTTGAGATTAGCGCGAAGAATGCACACATGCAAGCAACATATTTGTTATTGAATTTGGCTTGTGTTATGCATCCACCAAGTCCAATACTTTCGAAAAAACTGATGGAAAGTTAATGCTGCTATGAGAGGCTTAATTGTTGAAGGACTTTGAGATACACCCACTGCTACACCTATTATCACATAGTGCACCAATATTCCCAATTCTATGTGCATGACCATGAGTCGCATGTTTTTTCCTTTATCTTTGTCTGTTATTTTCTTTTGAGTGTTTTTTTTTTCTCATGAAGCATGATAATTTATTAAATTAAGAAACAATTATACTTGGGTATGTTGTATCTTTTAGAGTCATCCATTACAATATGACTCATACATGGGGACGTTTTATACTCCCAAATTGTTGTTGATAAATTTCATATTTCATTGTTGTCCACTGTTTGGTTTGCCAATCCTTCTGCTGCATGATTTTCTTCTCTGTAGTTGTGCTTTATGGTGCAGTGTGAGATTTGGGCAAGTATAAGCTTGATTTTAGCTATCATATTTCTTAAGTACCAAGGTGGTTTCCGAATCCGTTTCAAACTGGACCTTTGGCTATCCTCGTTCTGTAGTCGTTGTTGACGTGATAAGCATGGCCCACGTTCCATTTGTGAGGTCGGTAGTTATACCCATAGGTTAGGCAAATTCCTAAGTGACAACTTCATCGTTTCATCATATAATAGCCTCTCCTTCTAGTCCGGGGTATCCTCTAGCTTCCCCCGTCTGTATTGATTTTTATCCAATCTAAATGAGGTTTGATCCATCCCACCAAGATTACAGTTGAATTGAGAACCCTATGTGCAGGGTTCGCAGATAGCTGCATTCCAGGTAGCACCAGTATGAGGTTGAGCTGAGTGAATGTTTGTGTATTTTGCGTATGTGGTGGGTTTGGTATTTCTCATTTGTTTTATTTTATTTTTCCATTTTTACAAGATAGAATATAATATAATATAATATAATATAAAATAATGGTTCCTAGAGCTATACCTAGATAAAATAGCCAAGGATTTATGCAGCAAAATCACTGTTGTTTTGTTGCTAAACTACGAATGAACCATGATGATGCATTACGAAGGAAGGATCATTCAATGGAGTTCTAGTTACGGATTTGTGAATATTTTTATGGAAAGTCCCTTGGCCTAGAAGGACTAGGTTTTTCTTGGATTCATCCTTGCAAAACGAATTGCTTTAGTTGTTAATCCTAACATGGATGAACTATAGTCTGTATTTGATTCATTCGATCTACAAAAAGAGGGTATGTAGGCATCCGCAACGAGTTGCAACATTAAAGGTCCGACACTTTGTGAGTCATATCATCTAAAATTGAGATGTGACTACGTCATTTTGTTAACTCATATCATCTGTATTTTTAGATATGAATGAGTCATTTTGTTAACTTATATAATCTGGCTCGACAATGCGAAGGAAGAGACGGTTGTTGCCATATTTGATAAGGTAGTTGCAATTATTAGAGAGCATTTCTCGGTCGAACTCACAAGTGTTGTTTTATCAAGATTGTTGTCGAATTTAGTTGTCAAAACTATATCTTGATTTCTAGTATACAATTAGTTAAGTCTCGGTCTAGGATAGAGGTAGTTGAGAATCGAAACAGTCATCATTTCCGTTCTACCGTTTGAAAGGGAAGATCAACCGAAGTTGTTGGAGAACTTCATCAAAAAAATGTAAGTGAAGACTGAGCGACCTATTTCTTAGGTTATTCACCTTCCTATCCTTGAGATGATTGTCGCATAACTAATTAGACTAGCTTGCATAGACAAGAATTTCGAGTCAAGAACTAATTATTTAGTTTACGAATTTATCGAAATATAATGAATAAGCTTAATGAACATTTGTTCATACTTGATTAGATTTCGGTGGAGAACAATTTATTGTTCAGAACCAAATCATGATTCAAGTTTATCATTTTAAAATAGTCTGGAACAGTTATATGTATCATTTATTATTTTTTCTTATTTTTTAAAAATAATAATACCTTTTGTTTTTCAGAAAAATTGATACTTTTATTTTATTTTCATTTTTGCACAAAAATGAAAAAAAAATGGTCAAATTGAAAAAGTAAACGTATCACTTTTTTTTTTAAAACGAAGGGAGTACAAAATATAAATTTAAAAAAATTGAAAAAATTGAACTTTTTTTTAAATAATAAAATATGAATAAGGGAAGTTTTGTTATTAAGAAAATATATGGATAAGGGATCTTTAAGATAACTAACTAGTGATCCCATTTTGTCTCTATTTGATATGCCACAAAAAAATTGGGTATGCCTCAAAATAGGCTTCTCTTTATGAGACTTCGATATCAAGAGCCCGACAAGAATCCCTAATAGCGTTATAGTCACAAAGAAAAAGGCTATCAAAGATTTCTTCAATAGTATGTATTCAGCCTGCATATCAAAATTCACAATCGGATATTTGAAGTGCACTTTTGAATAACTAGATGGGTGTATTTAAAGGTTTATGTAACATTACCCGGAAAATGCAACCACCAAGACCCATGCCTTCAAACATTTGGTGGAAACAATGCAACAACAAGAGGCTTTATGCTGCAAACATTGCTTGAAGCTCCCAAAGAAATCCCTATCACCACCGAGTGGACTACAATTCCACACTCAAGTACCTGTAGAAAAAACCAATAGCATCAAAACTGAATTTTTTGTCTTGCAAATGAAAAAGAAAATGGGACAAATTACTGAATCTGAATGAAATTTGAGGATTACAACTGCGATAACACGATAACGAGTTAACTGAGCACTGGCCACATCACTTTCCATAACAAAAGAATGTCCATGGTTACGGCCATGACCATGTGAACAGGAATTTCCATTTGTAATTTCCACATCCAATTTTTTTTATCTGGGGCATACATAGAAATTTTGGGGCATATTGAATAAGACAAAAAAATGGAATTGGAAATATTGTTTCTATAATGCCCCATATCCATCGATTTTTCGTAGTGGAAAAAACACCCTTCTATGATTAAATTTTATTAGTGTTAATTCTAATGATTAATTGTTAATGATTAGAGTTACTGTTAGTGTTAATTTGGGAGAGTAATTTTTTTTAAAGAGATTGTTAGGGTTATTATAGAATAAGAATTAGAAGATAACGTGGAGAATTTTTTAATTTTTTAATTTTTTGAGATTTTTGTGATTGTTGAGAAATGTGTGATCCAAATTCAAGTGAGGAAGTTGAATCTTCATAACGTAAAGCTAAGAAAATAAATATCTATCAATTACCATGGAGATTCGGAGATGGATGATTTCTTGAATTATGAAAATAATTTTACCCAAACTCAAACTCTATCTCAATCTCAAGATGATGATTTTTTGGAGCTAAATCTCGAAGACGAATACATAGATGATGAACCCAACGCTAATAATACATAGACATAGTTCTAGATGATGTTTAATTGTCCACTTTGTATCTTGAATTCACCAAAAGGTTGGATTTTTATGTGAGACGGTCATTTGATATTAACTTGGGAATTTCGTATTGATCATTCAATCACTTGAAAATTACTTGAAGATAATGATATATGTGAGATTACCATTTTCATCTTCTAAGGATGTTTCAATGATTGAAATGAGAGTTTAGAACAATTATCCATGTCTGGATGCAACACGGTTTGCATACCTAGTATGCGAACTATTTTGTAATGATTCAGGTCTGGGAACCTTGTTTGTGTACCTAGTACGCGAATTTTTTACCTGAGTTGGGTCCGGGATGGCTTTTTGGGAACCAATTTTGCGAACGGCTTGATAGGCCAAGGTACGGAGCTACTGTTCGTGAACCTGGTTTGCGAACACATTGGTTAAGTTCTAAAATCGGTAATGTATGATTCTCGTACTCATGGACTAAAACATTTATGAATTAAGGAATGAAATCTTTGCAAAGCGTGGCTTAATGTTCATAAACTGATTCTTGTGTAAATACTTTGTACGATTATGAATCAATATGATTTTTTTTTCAATTTGTTCATATATATTTTAATGAGATAGTGAACAATTGAACAACTCTATGTGAAACAAAAATATATTTATTTGATTATCTTTCATGATTGGTTGATCATCATATTTGATCTAGAAGTGTTAGATGCATATGGTTAAGACAAAAGTGTTCATATAGATAACTTCGATTAACTGTTATTGAGACAACTCAATATACACGTTTAGGTACGGTTACCCATATCTAAATGAAGGTATATTTAATTTATGTGTAACAAGCTAAGACCATCTAATGGAGGAGATTGATTGATTTATTTTTAAGAAGACTTAGCTTGAATCTTAAATTAGGATTTCATCTAACGGTGAATATTGAATGCTTTGTTACTAAGCTATCTTAGCTTTAATTGTAAGAAAACCTGATTTGAAAGGATATATAAGGTAGAACTCTAGCAACTGGAAAACATAATCGCGGCACTTTCTTGTGCCCTAGTTGCAAACTAGAGTCGATTCTCCTTTAACCTAGGTTTTTCCAAAACCATTATAGGTTAACGACCTGAAGACTTCATTTGGAATTCGTGAAGCTAGATCCAACTATTTTATTTGTAGTTATGTATTATGATCTTACTTGTTCTATCATATTGAGTTTTATCTTCTCTAAGTTTTACTTGAGATTTATCTCCGATAGGTAAAATATAAAAAGTAATCAGAACAGTTCTTCGTCTCAGACTCTTGTGATTCCGCAATAACTTTTTATGTTAATCAGTTGGATTATTTTGAGTTGATTGTTACTTCTAGGATGCTAATCTGGATTATAAGACCGAATTATCAATTGGTTCATGTTAACCTTGATTTATCAAAATATGGAATAAAAACCGAATAAAGAATAAACATATATGTGGGAGAAAAATTTGTTAATAAGTCTTCGACTTTGGGTTGTATCAACTCTTAGTTGTGGGTGATATCATCTAAGGGAATCAAGTGCACGGAATCTGGCATGGTTCTAGAGGCGTAAAAAACGCGAATGTACCTTAATCGGTGTGAGACTTGGTTAAGGCTCAACTACATTCCAGTCCGAAGTTAACTTGTATTAGGCTAGTGTATGTAGCGTCTTAATACATCGTGGTGTTAAAATACGGACTAGGTCCCGGGGTTTTTCTGCAGTTGCGGTTTCCTCGTTAACAAAATTTCCGGTGTCTGTATTATTTCTTTTCCGCATTATATTTGTTTATATATTTTGAAATATCATAGGTTGTGCGTAGTTCAATCAGTTGATAAATCCGACCTTGTTTGTTGATATAACTAGATTGACACTTGGGCATTGGTCTTTGGTACCGTCCAAGGTATTTCTCAAATCAATCAGGCTCGCGGATTTCTATCTGTTCGATTTGTTGATTGTGTTGAGAAATAGATATAAATCTCTTGGATATATTTTTTTGATTAGGTCCCACTTTTTAGTAGGTGCTCTCAGAATTATATTGGAGTTTAGTCCATACATATTTCTGAACGAATTATTGGTTGTGTTTGTTATACCCCCGCTTTATCAGGATTCATATTTGCTAAAACAAACGAACTCAATATGTCGTCTGAGGATTTTGAATGGGAGGATTTTCGCGCCAAAGTAAATGTCAAAGCTCGGCTGTAATGGGTGTGATAACAAAAGCTGAACATTTTGAAAAAAATAATCATGACTTACAGGACTAACTTATGGTTTCTGTCATTTGTGCCTTGAAAAAATAATCTTGGAAGTGGAATTGATGGTGAAATTGGATGATAACTCCGACGAAATGTATGTTTGTAAAATGAGGGAAAACATGGGACTTCCATGTCGGCAAGAAGCAAAATTGTTAGAGCATTGCTCGGTCGAAATCGCAAGCGTTGGTATCTCAATATTGTTTGTCAATTTAATTGCGAAAACTATAGGTCTTGATTTCTAGTCTAATTATAGCTAAGTCTCGGATTAGGATAGTAAGTGTAGTTGAGCTTTAGAGTTCACGGTGTTCATCTAATGAAGACGAAGAAACTACTCAAGGGAACTTGTGGAACATCATCAACAAAAAGTATGTGAAGACTTGAACTCATCTATGACTCAAAAGTCTATCTACTTTATCTCCTAGTTGAGACAAAAACTCATATTGCTATATAGACTTCAATTATACACATTTGATATTTCGAGCTGAGTTTATCTCGCTTATCTATTTCTCAAAATATGTGTTCGTAAGCGTTCTCTTTAACCAAGTTCATCTTTTATTCTTGACGAAAGTCAAAATATGATCATGTGAAAATTGTGTGGTAACATCTTACATGATTTGGGAGAGACAGTCATTCGATGTAGACCTGGAATGTTTCGTATTGATTATTTCAATAAATTGAAAATTGCTTTGATGCTAATAGTTAGTGAAAACAACTATTGTCATCCTCTAAGAATGTTTCAATGATTGAAATGAGAGTTTATATCATGTAACCATGATTGGATACAAACATAGTGTGTATTCACATTTGTGTAAAGTCCAAACCGGGAACCATGGTATGCGTACCCGTACGCGTACTGGTTGGTTGTTGGAAGTCCTGGAACTAAGTATGCATACCCGTACGCATATTGGCGGAAGTTCAATTCCGTCAATTTCTTCTGGAGTTTGAAAATGTAATGGTATGCGTACCCATACGCGTACTGGCAAAACTAAACTTAGTCCGTCTACTTAGGTATGCGTGACCATTTGCAAACTTAAGTAGGTTATGTTCTAAAATCGGTTTGTTCATGAACTAATACATTTATATAATAAGGAATTCAATCTTTTGTAAACCGTGGCTATGATGTTCATGAAATGATTCGAGTGAATCAAAATCAATTTTGCTTCAATTATGTCTTGTATACTTCTATTAGATTTAAGCAATTGAACAACTCTCTAACTAGTTTCATTTGACTAATTTGAACTAGTTGTGATAAAGATGAATAAGGTTGATATGAAAGTGATAATATGGCTAACCATTGGTTAACTATTACTGAACCAACTAAGTGTACAAGTATAGGTACGGCTACCTTTATCTAAATGATGGTATATTTCATTTGTGTATAAAAATCTAAGTTCGATCTAATGGTAGAAATATATTATCTTGAATCTAATCAGATTTTCATCTGACGGTTAATATTGAATTCTTTGTTACCAGGTAACATTGATTGAAAACCATGATTTGAAGACTATATAAAGGAGAACTCTAGCAACTGGGAAACCTAATCCCCACACCACTTCGTGATACTAGTTGTGACTAGATTCGATTCTCCTTTAACATTAGGTTTTTCCCATAACACTGTAGGTTAACGACATAAGGACTTGATTAAGATTGTGAATCCAGACCCGACTATTTCTCTGTAGTTGCATGTTCTGATCTTGTTGTTTTATATTGTGATTGAGTACTATTTTCTTTAATATGTGCTTGTGATTTATTCTCCGATAGGCAAGATTGAAAAGTAATCACAAACATCTTCGTCTCATCGTTTGTGATTCCACAATATATTGTTTAGTTAATCGATTAAGATTATTGTGAGGTGATTGATAATACTAGGCTTTTCTTTGGGAATATAAGTATGGTTTATCAATTGGTTCTTGTTCACCTTGATTTATCAAAAGACAGAACAAAACTCATAGGTTTATCTGTAGGAGACATATTTATCTATACAAAAGACTTTTCTGTGTGATACTGATTTGTTTATCAAGTCTTTTACTTTAGGTCGCTACAACTCTTAGTTATGGGTGAGATCAGCTATCATGTGCGTAGAATACGGCGTGGTTCAAGAGGCGTAAGGAACGCAACTATACCTTGATCAGTGTGAGATTGGTTAGGGCTCAACTACATTATAGTCTGAAGTTAACTAGGAGTAGGCTAGTGTCTGTGGAAGCTTAATATAGTATGGTGTTTAAATATGGACTAGGTCCCAGGGTTTTTCTGCATTTGCGGTTTCCTCGTTAACAAAACTTCTGGTATCTGTGTTATTTCTTTTATGCATTATATTTTGTTATATAATTGAAACATCACATGTTGTGCGTTGAATCGATCAATTGGTAAATCCAACCTTTGGTTGTTGATTGAAATTGACTCATCCTTGAACATTGGTCTTTGGTACCGTTCAAGTTATTTTCTCTTATATTCAATCGGGCTCGCATATTCCTATTTGTTTGATTTCATATTGAACTGAGATATTGAGATATATATCCTTGATGTACGTTTCTTAAGATTGAGTCTGACTGTCTAGTTGATTCTCTTGAAAGTGTATTGTAGTTAGTCCATACAAATTTCTAAGCGAAATATTGGGTGTGGTTGTTAGACCCCCGCTTTTTCAAAAATAATTATGAGCTAAACCTATGCAACAAGGAGGAGAATTATTAAGTATTATCTTACCACATTACAAGGCCCTAAAGTGCAAATAAGTAAGCATTCAAAGGGGGGTGAACTTTTTAGAGGAATGTGCACATAATTGAACTCATGTAATATCTAAAGCCCTAAAGTAAGCAAGTTTGGATAACTGAAAAATAATAAGAAGAAAAATCGAAAGTAAAAAAAAGAACTTATTTCACAGAAAAAAAAATTGTTTGTTTATAGAAGTCATTATAAAATTCTATAATTGTGTGACCTAACCAACTTGTGGTCTTTCTATTAGTACTTACCTAAGTCGAAAAGTAATTTTTCAAGGTGCATTACAGTTCACACTATAAATATGTTTGACAATGTAATTGTTTTTGCATGAGGTGGTGCTGGTTATGTCACAAATCAAGACTATGAATGTCGACATTATTTGATTGTTTGTTATTGGCTCAGTGACTCGAACCTCTACCATTCTTTTTATCAATAGAGCATACACCACACCTACATGTAAATTTCAATGAACCTACTATAGTAGATTGATTATTCCAATAGCATACAGCCACTTGTGTACGATCCAAGTGAATTTGGAGCTTGCATTTGACTCCAGGGAGAGGGGAGAGCATTATTTTCATCATCAGTGCCGGTCCCTCCCCCGGACCATACAAACGCACTGAAAACACTCAAACCTTGCCTGCTTTCGTATTGTAACTTAATTTGACTTTTCTTGTTGTCTTGGTTACTATTATGTTTGACTAAGACACGAAAAACTAGAAATCAAGTTGCAAAGAGGAGTGGTTGTGGTGGTTTAAACTCTGACGGGAGGGCACCATCACCATATGGTCCATAAAAATATGGGTACCTAAGTTCGATGAATGGAAAGTGTAAAAAATAAAACTAGTTTCTTGTTTTTATGTTCTTTATCTATTTTTGGCACTTCGAGTGTTGTTTGATTGATGTTGAAGTGAAACTGATCGATGATCCTTTTCCTTAAAAGAGTGCTCAACTCCCAGGCTCAAAATACCATCAGCAGACTCGCGGAACTGCTCAAAAGATCAACGTGGTGAATACTCAATTCCTAGGCCCAAAACTTGGTTAAATTGCACCCTGTGGAACAAGCCTGATTCTTTTAACAATTTCTCCAAGAGCAAGTGACATGGGTGATGATTCTTTTGACAATTTCTCCAAGAGCAAGTGACATGGGTGATGATTCTCGTTCAAAATGAAAGAGTTTTCTCAAATTTAATCAGATCAGGTGATACCATCAGTAGTAAGGCGCTCACTTTTACCAACATTGCTAATAGGTGTGCCAATTTGCTTGAGAGTATATTAAAATCCATATAGGAAAAAACTTCTATTACCTTTGAATTGGTACGCCCTCAAGCAATATGATAGCCCCCAGTTAGCAGCCATGACTTACACCCCAACTCAATTAAAATACTCGAACAAGTGAAGAAGTGTCCAACAGTGGAGACTGAGATGACGATCTTCAGCAGCTTGGGGAATAAAAGACCTTACATTTTTATAAATTTTTCCTAGAAGGATAAACTCTTTCACATTTAAAAATCCTCCTGATCACAATTTTGTTAGTAGAAATTTTAAGATCCTTTTTTAACAGTATTATTATTCTCATTAATTTTAGATTTTCCTGTATAAAGGAATTAGTAGTGTAGAATTTCATTTTATTTTAAAGTGAAGATATTTTAAAACCCGATAAAAATTGAAGCAGTATTTTTTTTTACTCGGCAAAGATTATAAATTCAAAAACACACAAGTCGTGTACAGGCGATTACAACCAAAGAAGAGCAGAAAGCCCACAACAAAGACACCCTAAGAAGAACAAAACTAAAATAAAGAGAATGACAAGACATCCCAAAAACTTCAAAAAGAGAAGAAAAAGAGAGAATCCTGCCAGAGCATTAAAACGAAACGCAAACCACCCCTAGTCATAAGAAGAGTGGAAGCGAACAAATTAAATTTTCTCAATGTTCAGGTGTTTATGATTGTCTGCAAGATTATCAAACATAGACTGTCGATCATTCTTAGACGAAGGAAAGCTCATTCCTACGGCTGAAAGAGAATCCATGATGGCGGTTGCTGAAACTTTAGTAGGATCATTAAGAGACTTAGACGAAACTTTCTTATTTGTGTTCAGCGAGCCAGTCGGAAATAAACCCGAAGCTTTGGCTTTAGAGTTCTGTCTTCTAATTTGCGCAAGAGTTGGTTCAGAAGCAGAAGGTTTAGATGGATTAGGGTAACTGACCTCGGCCTCAGAAGAAGCAGAAATAGACGTAGCAACCTCCTCTTCATCTTCTAGACCATGAAACTTGTTATGAGAATTTGCTCGGATAGTCGGAGCCACCTTATCAGGACCCTTATTTACTTTCTTATTCTTGCTAAATTGTTGAATGTCTAACTTCTTTTTTCCTTTGGTCTTAAGTTCTCGTTCTACTTTGTCCATCCTATCACTCCATTTTTCTACAACAGATTGATTAGATACATGAGTAGGGGGTGAAGGTGATACCGACGTCAGGTCTTTTTCAACCATAGCTTTAGACCCTTTATCGCTTTCAGAACTGCTGCACTCTGAGTCCTGTTCACTATCTGGATCCTCATTCTCAGATTGCAGAATCATCCCATCCACATTATTGAGAACTTCAAACTTGCCTGATCACCAAATCCTGGTTTTTGCAACGCCACAATTTTTTAGTGTGCAACGGATATAGACGTTGCAGATGGAGCAACTGAAATAGACGTTGCACAATAAAAAAATCCGTTGCACCTTTTATAAATTAACTCATAATAATAGAACGTAATTTGTTCACCGTTGATATAGTTTGTGATCCTACGGTTATTATAAATAGTGTTATTTTCAAGGGTTTTTATATAGTTATCTATTTTTATTTTATTTTTCTGTTTCTTATCTTCCTAGGTTCCTCCTACACTCTTTTTCTTTTCTTCCTCCTACTCTCCCTCCTGAAAATCTGATAGATCCAATCTCATCCCTCACAGATCAAAGACTAATCATAACCCCATCTCAAAATCAAAACCCATGTATCAGATTTCACTAAGATAATCGCTTCAATTTCCCCAAGTTCCATTCTTTCTCTAGAACTTCTCTTTACAAAATCAAAGAAATCTCACTTCTAATAACATCCTCTCAGAAGATTTATGGGTTTGGGGGAGTTTCATTCAATTAGTACAACCCTTTATCCCTTCGTACTATTAAAAACCCTAGATTTGGACCAAAATCGGTGAGCTTCTTTGATTTTATAGGGTTTTAAAGTTATGTTTTTGATTTCTTTATTACTCTAAGTTACTATTTGTTTCTTGTTCAGATCCATTTTGTGATTTAGGGTTTGATTTGGGTTTTTCATTTGGGATTAATTTTCTTGATTATGATTTGGGGTTTGTTTGATTTTTAGGTTTAAGTAATGGCGGATTTGATGGTGATTGATGGGTACCAAATGAGAAGTTCATTTTGTTTTTCCGTGCTAATCATGTAGGTTTGTTTCATATAGTTTTGGAATTGTGACATCTGATTTATGATTATTGTGATTTTGAATTTGTAGTTCTACCAATCTAGTCGTCTAGTTCTAATAGTGTTTCTTAGCCGGTCATTTTCAGTGGTTGTTGGACTTTAAGTGGTGGGTGGTGATGCTTTGGGTGGTGGATGCTGGTGTTCTGTGCTTGGTGGTGCAGAGAGCTTTGAAGTTATATATTATATACTTCTGTGATGGATTTGTGACTTAGCTTAAGTTAGAAAGGCTCACAGTATCCATTTTTTTTTGCATTGTTGCTTATTATGAGTATGGATTTCTTGCATTTCTATCAGGCAAATTGGGATTTGCATTTGTGAATACCTAATTGGAATTTGCATTTGCATTTCTGCGAAGTGATGTATGTGAAATACCTAATTTGTTAGGAATTGATCAGGACTCCACCAATCGAATAATTTTTGTAAGCAGACACCGCCTGACCTCAGTGCATGCATCTATTATTATGTTTACTGCAGCACCACATAGGTAGTTTACTTGCAAAGAAGAAAAATTACTTGTAGATTGTCCCCCTATTTATTTTTCCATTCTGTCTAAGATCACAGGTCTTCTTGTTTTACAAAACATAGAGGCAGGAGAGCGTGTGAACTAATTATGATAAGGAAATCAAGATGTATACATAATAGCCTCAAAAAGCAATGCAGCAAATTGGATCTGAGTGTCTTAGTCGATTACCAAAAAGAGGGGAAACTGTTTTGACACTAAAAAGAAGTTTATATCTAGCACTCACATGGATGGTGGAGGGTTCTGCGTATTTGTCAGATCTGTTATTATATCCAATGGAATGCTCCATTCAAAGGTCAGCCACTATTTTCTCTTTTTGTTACTCAAATTCATTTTTATATGGATAATTGTACATGACTGCCATATCATCCTTCTCCAAAATCCTTGTTTGTATAATTATATGAGAATGCTAACAGTGTAAATACTGCGAATGTGCTTGGGCTGGCATACAAATTGCATGACAGAAATGTGAAAACGTATATGTTTTATGGGAAAATAGAATTTGACTGCAATTTGGAATTCAATCTTTAAATGGAAGAAATATTGTGGCATCTGTTTGATGTCAAGTGGTGTTCCTACTTTCTTTTAGATCAGTTGGTTTAGAAAGTTGATCTGCCCTAGCGTCAGTTTTCAGCCAACCTATTCTAGCAGACATCAGTCAACCAAACTGTCTGATGGACTGCTATGAAGTTCGTCCTAAGTGTTACTTTAGTCTCAAAGTTTTGCAAACTTATTTTGAAGTTCATTCCTCCATTACGCATAAATGGTTTGATTTGTTTATTAATAACCACTTCTGTAGATAATTTTTAGTGAGATGTATAGCAATAGGTTGCACCGTTTTACCTTTATGTGAATGGTGATTTTCTTTACGAGATTATATAATCCTTGCTTGCTCTACATAATTTCCATTAGGCTATACCAGTGGCCAACATTGTTAACATTATTTAGTGGTCTGGAGTTCTTCCATTTAGCACTCGAGATACGTTCGTGTTCCATTTATCGTGGTTAAATTCCTCTGTATTACTGTTTTACCAAACATTTGAATCACGTCATTAGTGAATTTTTCCCTGGTTTTTGGTGTTTTGAGGTTAGTTGTCCAGTATTGGTGCAGATTTGGTGAAGAGAATGCCAATCGTTGAGCTTAACTATGGAATTTATATGTACATGTAACACTAGGAATGAAGCTGATGCTTTCTGTATTAAGTTATTGTTTCCTCGGCCACAACAAAACTCTTCCCTGCTTAGGATGGCAATTAAAGAAGATGGTCATTGTCGTAGCAATCGACATCTTGAGGAAGGAGGTTCTAAGGTCTGCTAAGAGGGCATCTGGTCCAAGTTTTTGCAGGTATCCATATGACCCGTGACCATTTTTGTTGCATCACTAGAGTAACTACATCAAAAATTAAGAAAACATGTAATGTAAACTTCATTTTTGCTGAACGTATTCTACATTTTTCAATCATGGTACAGTTTTTTGCCCGATATTTGTTTACATATTTTTCCTTATTCGATTATCTGCATCGATCTTCGTTTACATTTTTCTCACATATTTTTTCTATTTTGTTTTAGGGGGATGGCATTAGGCATTGCCCTTACAGTGTATGGGAGGGAGGAAGAAGCTGACACACTGATTGAGCAGATGACTCGGGATCAAGATCCTATCCTCCGTTATGGTAGTATGTATGCGTTAGCAATGGCCTACATGGGAACAACAAACAACAAGGCCATTCGCCAGTTGTTGCACTTTGCAGTTTCTGATATTAGTGACGACGTAAGGAGGACATCTTTTCTAGCCCTTGGATTTGTTTTGTCCTCTGAACCTGAGCAGGTTGGTATTTTTGTCTGTCTAATACTATTCATTATTTCTGTAACTTTGCTTCTCTGTTTGTTTCAAGGTTTCTCAAGTTACCATTTCTGGAAAACGCTGTAGTTTGTATCCGTTGTTTTTGATCCTAACTAACACGAAATTTATCACGTTGTTGTATTTCCAGACTCCACTAATCGTATCCCTGCTCTCTGAGTCTTACAATCCACATGTTAGATATGGTGCTGCAATGGCAGTGGGCATTTCATGTGCGGGTACAGGTTTGAGTGAGGCCATCTTGTTGCTGGAGCCACTCACATCAGATGTTGTTGATTTTGTTCATCAAGGGGGCACTTATTGCAATGACCGTGGTGATGATTCAAACCAGTGAAAATTGTGATTCTCGTGTTGGGTCTTTCAGGTATTTTTTATTACTTCGCCCTAGTAGACTGTTTTTCTTTGTAATATTGTACTAATACTTGATGCCACTTTTTTTTCTTTATATTTTGTTTTTATTCCTTGGAACTCATTTGTATCGTGTTTTATCTTAGGCGCCAGCTCGAAAAAATTATTCTTTACAAGCACGAGGATACCATGAGAAAGATGGGAGCAATTTTAGCTTCTGGGATTCTTGATGCTGTGGGTAGAAATGTGACCATCAGGATGCTTTCTAAAAACAGGCATGATAAAGTCACTGCAGTACTTGGATTGGCTGTCTTTAGCCAGTTTTTGCATGATATATATGAATATATCAGGTGTCGGAATCCGTCGGAATTATCGTCGGAATTCTAATTTTCACATGGAAGTATCGTCGGAATTTATTTATTTTTTTAATCTGTAAACGGATTTGCAACGTATATAAGTGTTGCTCAAATTAGAGTAATACATTGCCTAAATTAAAGTAACCGTTGCACAAATTAAAGAACACGTTGCTCAACAAACGTTGGTAATTTATTTTACCAACGTTTATATATGTTGCACAAATTAATTTGACCAACGGATTTTGGTGTTGCACCAAAATTTGCTACGCCATATTCCCAACAGATATTAGCATTGGTGAAATTCATTTGCAACGTGTATATCCGTCCCAAATCGGATGTTTTGGTGTAGTACTTAGAAGGACTCTCTGAAATAACCCTTTCAGCCGCTTCTTCCATTAGCTTAAGAGCTTCTTGTTGAACAATACTCTCTGTCATTTCTTTAAACTTCTCTAAATCAGTAGCCTCTTTCTCTTTCTCCATATGCAAGACTTGATCAGCCGATAAATCCTCCTTACTCCGATTACCTCTTTTTTTTCTTATTGATGATGATGGTCTGTTCAAAACTTTTATCAACCACTTTGTCTTCATCTATGATTTTTAAAGCTCCCCTGCACTCAGCAATCTGATGCCCTAAGATCTTGCAGTGATCACAGAATTTTGGGGCTTTTAGAATCACCACTTCTTGATAGTAACCTGTAGGACACCATTTTGATTTCACCCATATTTTATCAGGTACATGTTGAGAAAAATCAATCTCAACTAGCACACTTGCATAGAAGCCAAATTCTTTCCTCAATGTGATTTCATCCAATTTAATTGGTTTGCCAATAGTTTTACACATAGCTAACAGTATCTTCTCAGTCCAGTACTCAAGACGTAAACCCTTTAGATGAATCCAAACCATTGAAGTTGTGTATTTTTGCCTTTCAGGATCAAAATTAGGAACCCATTCTTGAGGTCTAATGGCGTGAAGAATACCTTTACCCCCCACCACAGATTCAAGCATCCATGGACCTTTATCTCTCACCAATTCCTTATCTTCTTTGTTAGAAAAAATCATGGTAAAGTACCCACGAGACATTGGAATGAAACAACAATTATTCTTCAATAGCCACTGTGTTAACAGATTTTGCTTTGCATCTTCAAATTTCATATTCATCTTCTTCGAATCAAATCTTCCAATTAAGCTGTACTTCATATCATTCTCAGATTCTTCCAATAAATCATCGGTTAATTCAATCCCTGGGTAGCCATCATTCCCCGCATGAATTGGTTGAGGAAGCGAATCGATGTTGATTCTCGATGGTTCTTTACTTCGAATCACTCTTCCAGTAACAGCATCACGGTATCTTGAAACACCGAGGTTATTTTTGATGGATTCCCCCATCCCCTAATTGATGCTCAAACCAAAAATCAGATGAGATGGAGGAAAATTTTCAAACCCTAGGAGAGAGAAATTCGCTAGGAGAGAGAAATTTTATACTAAAGTTGAAGCAGTATTGCTTGTGGTTCCATTATTATCAATGTTCTGAAAACCGGTCCGGATGTCGAACCGGAAAAGTTACCGGGTCAGAGTCAAATGGGTCAACCAGTGGTTCAACTCGGGTTCACTCGGTCACATTAAAGAAGACGGTTTTCTGTAAGTTTGCTGGGCTGAGCGGCCCAGAAAGGTGACTGGGTCACCGGTTTAAAATGGGCAGACCGGCCGGGCCGGGCCGGTTATCAGAACATTGATTATTATGTGCCACAACTGCGAAGGACCGGGAATGCCCAAAAAAGATTGATTATTTTGGTATGCCCAATTGGCTCCCAAGCCTAAAAGTTGCAAAATATTGGTTTCCAAGCCCAATTTACCTTGCACACTTAAAAATTATTTTGCATCCTTTTTTTTTTTTTTTTGATGGGAAGATGATATATATAAATTAGCAAATATTGTACATAGGATTTACAATTTCGTTTCTATCAAAGATGTTAGATATAATGCTAGATTCCTGAATTTTTTGTTGCAATTTCGTGGACATATTATTTTGCATCCCCTTAATGAGTTCCGTCACGGCCATGAATATGGTCCGAGTCTTACAGTAATAAATGATTAAAAAAAGTAGAAAGTGTTAGCAACCGGTTCAAGAGCATTTCTACTGATACCATGTTTTAAAGTGGTGATGAAGTCAAAGATTATCTAGATAATTATGTTATTAGTTGTCCGGATAATCTTTGACCTGATCACCACTTTACTGCAAAATTGCACTCACTTAATACTGTTACCGGCATGAATACGGTCCGAGGAAAAATTACTGAAAAAAATAAAAAGCGTAGCAATTGGACCGAGAGCCTTTCAACACTGATACTATCTTGTAAAGTGGTGATCAAGTCAAAGATTATATAGATAATTATGTAATAAGTTTTCCAAATAATCTTTGACCTGATCACCACTTTACTGCACAAACTTCAGTCACTTTCTCTCCCAACAATCTTCATATCTTTTGTTTAGGGAAAAGAGATACTTCTTACCAGGGAGATGATCTCATTACGGTCACTGGCCCATGCGAATTAGCGGAGTTATGAGCATATTCTTGTACTCCAATTGCACCAGCAACAGCTAGAATCGCAACTATGTTGTATTTAAGCGCCTCTTCCTCACTGGCCCATGCGAATTAGCGGAGTTTTGAGCATATCTACTCATACCGCAAGAACAAGAAACGATAGTTGCACCCCTGGCTGAAGTTTTGATTCTTTTGAACACATTTGAAGCACAAAGTTGAAGCAGCTTATTCATGGTGCTGATGATAATTGCTCATCAAGAAAAAAACATGGAGTAATGTATTCCTAATCTAATCATGTTAATATTTATACCGCAAGAAGCTGAAACCAGCGAGATTGAATCAAGAAATTAATGTTCATATCATGTTGACATTATCTCAAGATCCTTATCTCGTCTTCATTTTTACTTCGTATTCTCAAGGTCAACACTTGAAAATGTCGACATATTAAACTCATGCCCCCCTGCTATTTGTTTAAACTACAAAATCATTTTCAGATTTTGCCAGCAATCAGTGTTGGAATTTTACTTGGAAAATCAATCAGATTTAAACTTTTTAAGTTGACTCATTTTTTCACCACCAAAAGCCCATTTGCAAGTGGGATAAGGACGTTGAAGAAAAACAGTAACAAGAATTTTAAAGAAACATCGCACAAAATTCTTAAAGGATCAGAAAATTTCCTTCCAATCTGTAGTCGTTACCCTCTAGGCCTCTATATATCATTCTATTATCTGCTTCGTGTTAAATCTAAATTCATGATTAACATTTAAAAAAAAAAAAAAATTTTGAAAAAAACATGAACTCTGCTTAGGCCCATTTGGCAATGAGAGACATAGCACCCTCCCCTAAGGCCTCTTCCTATGCACATGTCAAAACATGATATTTGGCATATATGCACCCACTATGGGTATGCCAAACTCATAAGACAATATGTTATTTCTGGCATATAGGCATACACGACAGAGTTTCCAGCGAGCGATAGAGTCTCTGTCGCTCGATGGTCATTAAATCGACAGCGATAGTCAAGCTGTCGCTCGCTTCTATGATAGTCGCTTATTAGCTCTTCATCCAACGGCTACCATTCCCCCCTATAAATACCTAATTTCAATCCCATTTTAACTCACACCAAAATTTCTAAATCTCTCTAGAATTTCTCAATCTCCAATACTTTTCTGATCTTCTAATCCCTCATAGACCATGGCTGAAAATGCGAGCATGGATGATTTCATAGCAAACTAGCATGCTGTGGAAATTCAAAGAGTTCGAATTACGAGCAGAGTACCAAAATTTACAATTGCAGAAGATGAATGTATTTGCAGAAGTTATGTTCATTGTATTGAGACTTTATTCTCCAATGAATCTTGTCAAGTTATTTTCTGGGATAGGATTTTGAGGAGATTTGAAGAACAAACAATGAACCCCAACAATTGTGATGTTAAAGGGTTGAGTGATCGCTTCACTATAATCAGTCGTCAAATTACTAAGTATCTTGCTTTACTTCAGCAAGAAGGTCCAAATCTAAGGAGTGGTGAAACCTATTTAGAACTTAAACAAAGGTGACGTGCGGAATATCGTCGCATCTACGAACAAGACTTCGAATATGGAAGTTGTTTCGAGATTTTAAGTTTTTTGCCCAAATATTGTCCAATTTTTAAGTGGTAAAAGTTATATGTCAGTTCCTAAAATTTCTTAATTGTCCACTTATTTGTCAAGTCCTAAAAGTTTAATATTTTCACTATAATTAAAATTCAAGATTGGATTACGAATAAAATTAAGCTTAACTTTGAACAATACTCAAATTTTCAAATTCAAATTTCTTAATAGTAATTTTTACAAGACATAAAAACTAGACCATATAAGTTCCAAAATAAATATAACTAGACTTCAAAAATAAAAATTTGGGACAATGTTCTTCATCTTGTTAATCTTCTTCATTTCACCAAATTTCCAATCAATGCGCTCATGAACGGAGTTTCCTTTGTTTATCTTCTTCTTTGGCTTCAAATTTGTTTTGCCTTGATTTTCCTTGCCTTTAACCTTTCTTTGCCTTCTCTTAGTTGCGGTTTTGACTTGGTTGAGAGTTACATATTTATAGCGATGAAGAACTAGCCGTTAAACTAGAGTGAATATCGATGTCGATATTGTGAATATCTCCAGCGATAATAACTTTATCGCCAACGATATTCACAATATCGCTCGCTAGGAATTCGACCACTCAGCGGTTTTCCCATAGTGGCACAAATGGTTTGCCATGCCAAACACCATTTTTTTGGCATGTGCATAGGAATAGGCCTAAAAGAAGTGAAACATACGAAGAAAATTGGAACTTTGTATTTTCTTGAAGCTTAGGGTCCATGAAGATAGCGGCCAGAAGGTCTATCAATGACATGTAAATTAAAATTCCAGCCGCAGCGGCATTCATAACTCCTTGTACGATTAGAGCCGTAGGGCTAGTTTCACTGTAAACATTCGTGATTCCAATTCCAACTGCGATACCACCAGGTGTCGTTAGCGCGAAGAATGTGTTAGAAAAAATGTTTTGTTTTAATCAAAAAATGCATGGACCATGTTTTGATCCCAAGACCTATTGCTCCCTAGATGTTTTTTCATGTGAATGAATAAAACATTAGTCCCATATAGACTAAAACACTAAAAGTTTTAGACTTAAATAGCATTGGTTTAGCCTTAAGGGCATGGCCCTTTGGGTCTTTAGACCTTTGTGTATGGGGAAAGCCCTAGACTATGGCAAGGTTGCCTAAACCTTATTGCATTTCTTATTGCCTTTCCCGTTCGCATGGTGCTTCGCACAGAAGCACGCACGCTCGCTCGGCTCGGCTCGGCTCGGCTCGGCGAGGGCGAGGGCGTGGGCGTGGGCGTGGGCGTGGGCGTGGGAGTGGGTGTGGGTGTGGGTGTGGGTGTGGGTGTGGGTGTGGGTGTATCCGACCCATCCTTTCTTTTTACCGAAAATTTACCACACGCTTTCTCCCACACATGTAAAGAATTTTATTCTTTGCCTTCTCGGTTTTGGATATCCGACAGCCTCGAGAAGCATCTTTTTTTCACGCGTGTCACACGGTTTTCTTGACACCTGTGTACACACTGTTTTCCTCGAGAAGAATCTCGAAAATTTTGAATGCGTTTGCACCTTTTCTTTTAACGCGATTTTTTACCTTACTTTTTGTAACGTTCGAGATGCGTGTTTCACGGATCTTGTCGTGCTTTGATTCAATTGTCTTCCAACGTTTCAAATATTTTTTCTTGCTATAAATACGAGATGTAAACTTCATTTGTAAACCATACCTTTCATCGAACTCTTCTTCTTTTGTTTTTATTCTTTTCTTTAGCCTTCGAAATAATTAATTTCTTTTTTAAGTTTCTTTTATAAACATAAAATCGAGTTCTTATCTTAAACAAGTTGTAGTTTACAGAAACATAATTTTGTATTACTACTTCTTTGTTTACAGAAACATCATAGTTTACAGAAACATAAATTAGTTTTTATATTTATCTGAAACTGTTTGAGTTTCGATTTGTGTTTTTTGTTTTTCATTTTTGCTGCCAAGTTCTAAGGGTTCTCTCTGTGTATGCTACACATAGAGGAGAACTAACAGTAGTTGTATCCTGGAGGTAATTTGTTAATTGCTATAGCATCTCAGAGGAGTAGCAGGCAATATTACCTTTAGCTCAGCGTATCTCATACGTGCCTCTACTAATTTTATTGAGTTATTTGTTACTACTAAGTATTATTTCCAATTTGCATTCGATTATTGTAATTAATTCCAACAATCTAAAGGTAATATTGTGCCTTATTGTAATATTGTAATACTGTAATATTCTTTGTTGTAAGAACATGGGAAAGAATACTGTAGAAAAACCACCAAAGTTCAGTGGTAAGGACTTTAAGAGATGGCAGTCTAAAATGATATTCTTCCT
This sequence comes from Papaver bracteatum, assembly GCA_023529315.1. Taxonomy (NCBI): domain Eukaryota; kingdom Viridiplantae; phylum Streptophyta; class Magnoliopsida; order Ranunculales; family Papaveraceae; genus Papaver; species Papaver bracteatum. The sequence continues at coordinate 187,198 of JAJJWX010003387.1, read as the reverse complement.
AAACGACCAAAGGTTAGATGGATATGCTTTAAAAAACCCTCGAGAAAACTTCATCACCGTGTGGTAATGAAGATAAATTGGAAGGATGGAATAGGAAGAATTATTTGTGCAAGAATCATATTCTTAACTGTCTTGATGACTCATTGTATGACTTCTATAATGCAAAAGAAGATTTTAATGCTTTTGATTTATGGGAAGCTCTAGAAGAAAAATATCATGCTGAAGCTGCTGGAAGTAAGAAGTTCTTGATGGCTAAGTTCTTAGAATACAACATGACTGACGAAAAAGCCTGTGGTAGAACAGGTTCGTCGAACTTCAACTCCTCATCAGCGAGATTCTTGCTGAAGGCTTGACTTTTGATGAAGCTCTACAAGTATCGGCTGTGATTGAAAAGCTTCCACCCTCATGGAGCGAATACAAGAGGAGGCTGCGACACAAGACTCGTGAAATCACCATGGTGGAGCTTGGCAAAAAGATCCAGGTTGAGGAGCTGATGTGCAAAGAAGGACAAGAGCATGATGTCGAGCAAAAACATGTCCAACAAAGCTCATGTTTTGGACGATAAAGTCGCTTCAAAGAAAACTCCTGGAGAATCCAGCAAAATGGGTAATAGACGTAACAGACGTCGAAAACCAGAGGTAACAATTTTAAGCCTAGAGGTGGTGTCACTAAGCACACCATCAAAGGCGACTGTTTTAATTGTGGTAAACCTGGACATATGGCTAAAGACTGTAAGGCCCCTAAAAGGATCAAATATGATCCAAAACAATAAATAAGGCAAACATAGTAGAGGACTCGGATATTTCACTGGCATGGTGTCTAAAGTCGACCTTGTCTCTAGTATGACTAATGTGAGAGACTGGTGGCTTGATTCTGGAGCCACCAAGCATGTCTCAAAATTCAGAATGCTTTCTCCTCCTATGCCATAGTAGGAGATGATGAGAAATTGTTCATGGGAAATTCTTCCACCGCGAAAGTGGTGGGGAAAGGCAAGGTCGAACTGAAGCTAACTTCAAGAAAAACTCTCGCATTTAATGACGTATTCTACGTCCCAGACATATGCAAAAATCTCATCTCAGAAACCATCCTGCTAGGAAAAGGTTTTAAAATTGTTGTTGAGTCCAATACTGTTGTGATTTCTAAGCATGGTGAATTCGTAGGAAAAGGTTATGTTACCGATAACATGATTAAGCTTAGTGTATCTGATTTGAAATTGAATGTTAATGCATCTTCTTCTGTTTATGTTTGTGATTCATCACATGTTTGGCATGATAGACTTGGGCATGTTAATTTCAAATCGCTAGAAAGACTTGCTAATTTAGGTTGCATACCTAAAATAAACTTTGATAAAAAACAAAGATGTGAAATCTGTGTTGAATCTAAATATGCAAGAAAACCATTTAATAAAAGTGTTGAACGTAGAACAGTTCCTTTGGAATTAATACACTCGGATTTAGGAGACTTGAAATCAACACCAACAAGAGGTGGTAGAAAATGGTATATCACTTTCATAGATGATTACTCACGATATCTTATCACAAGTTCATCTTCTTAGAAGTAAAGATGAGGCCTTAGAGGCTTTCAAGTTTTATAAACTTGAAGTAGAAAACCAAAAAGGAGTTAAAATTAAAACTCTTAGGTCAGACCGTGGCGGTGAGTATGTGATACCCATAGGTGAGTTTTGTAAAAATAATGGAATCATTCATGAAACAACTGCACCATATTCACCCACGAATCGAATGGTGTAGCCGAAAGAAAAATAGAACACTCATAGATATGGTAAATGCTATGTTGACAAGTTCAAGGTTATCTTCGAACTTGTGGGGGAAGCTATCCTCTCTCGCTTGCTATATTTTGAACCGAGTTCCATTTAAAAAATCTGATAAAACTCCTTATGAATTGTGGAATGGTAAACAACCTTCTTATGCATACTTTAAAGTGTGGGGGTGTTTGGCCAAGGTGGCCATTCCTCATCCCAAGAAAACTAAAATAGGTTCTAAAACAATTGACTGTGTTTTCATAGGATATCCTGAGCATACAAATGCTCACAGGTTTATGGTCATTAGTTCTGACCACAATAACATTGGTCTGAACACCATAATGGAATCAAGAGATGCTGTGTTTTATGAACACATATTTCCTTTAAGGTCTGGACCTCGGAAAAGGGTCCATGATGACCTCCCGGATGTTCCATCGACTAGTCAAACTCCAACTTTGGAGTATGAGACTGAACCAAGAAGAAGTAAGAGGGTTAGAACTGAAACAAGTTTTGGCCCATATTTTTTGACTCTTACGGTAGAGTCTGAACCCCAAACCTATAAGGAAGCTATGACTTCTCCAGAAGCTCCTTTCTGGGAAGAAGCTTCATTAAATGAATGGGAGTCCATTCAGCAAAATGAAACTTGGGAGCTTGTAGACTTGCCTCCTGGAAGTAAATCCATAGGTTGCAAATGGGTGTTCAAAAGGAAACTTAGAACAGATGGAACTATAGATAAATATAAAGCTAGGTTGGTAGCTAAAGGCTATAGACAACAGGAAGGAGTATATTTCTTTGATACCTATTCACCAGTCTCTAGAATCACCTCGATTAGAATGTTGATTGCTATTGCTTCAATTTATGATTTGCATGTACATCAGATGGATGTTAAAACTGCTTTTCTATATGGTGAATTGAATGAAGAAATTTATATGGATCAACCTGAAGGCTTTATAGTAAAAGGTTATGAAAACAAAGTATGCAAGTTAAACAAATCTCTTTACGGTTTAAAACAAGCACCTAAACAGTGGCATGAAAAATTTGATCATGTTATGATAACTAATGGTTTCAAGGTTAATGAATCTGATAAATGTGTTTACATTAAATCTGTGTATGATTCTCATGTTATTGTTTGCCTATATGTTGATGATATGCTCATATTAGGCAGCAACCTTGATATTATTAATACCATTAAAAGCATGCTTAGAGATAATTTTGACATGAAAGACTTAGGCCCTACTGATGTAATCTTAGGGATGAAAATCAGAAAGACGTCTGATGGATATAGTCTTAGTCAATATCATTATGCTGAAACCGTATTAAAGAGATTTAATTATGAAAATGCTAAACCTGCGTCTACTCCATTTGATCCCACTTGTAAATTGAAAAAGAACAAGGGTGAGGGTATTGATCAACTTGAGTATTCTCGCATTATTGGTAGTCTTATGTATCTTATGAACTGTACAAGACCTAATATTGCTTACTCTGTGAGTAGATTAAGCAGGTATACTTGCAACCCAGGGAAGGATCACTGGAATGCTCTCTTCAGAGTTTTACGTTACCTGAGAGGGACCTCAAACTATTGCTTAAGTTTTGGGAAGTATCCTGCTGTCTTTGAAGGGTATTGTGATGCCAACTGGATATCGACTCGGAAGAGTGCAAATCTACTAGTGGGTACATCTTCTTGCTTGGAGGTGCGTCTGTCTCATGGAAGTCTACCAAACAGACATGTATAGCTAAATCCACTATGGAGTCTCGAGTTTATAGCCTTGGAAAAAGCTGGAGAGGAAGCTGAATGGATGCGATGTTTCCTGGGAGGAATTCCACTGCCCAAGCCTGTGTCTTCAATCGCCATCCACTGTGACAGTAAAGCTGCACTTGGTTGCGCAAAGAACAATGTATACAACGGAAAGTCTATACATATACGTAGAAGACACAAGACGGTGAAACAACTACTCTCTACTGGTATTATCTCGATAGACTTTGTAAAATCCAAAGATAATCTTGCAGATCCTTTGACAAAAGGTTTAACGAGAGAGGAAGTTAAATCCACATCGAGGGGGATGGGACTTAAGCTCATAGAATAAATCACCATGAAGGATACTCAACCTTGTGATTGGATTTCCAAGATCAAGGTTCAATGAGACAACTAATTTATGGTGATATTGAGAAAGCACTATCTTTGTCCCTCCCTATGGTGTAATCGTGCGATAGTCTTTGCAGAAATTACGGATGATCTTTTGCGATCTTAATGGGTACCATGGCTTTGATTAAAGCGGGGTGTGGCAGGACACTCTTTATGGACTCACCTTTGTGGATGTTGGAAGTGTGGCCGCTTCCTATGAGAATTTGAGCTGATTCTCTAGAGACATTCATTAAGTCCGGGATTTTAGCCCACGGCCAAAATGGGCACAACCGCAAGAGCTTGGCAGTTTGTTTTCTTCTGTTGAGGCATCAAGTGTGGCTGTTATTTATGAATTGCATTCTTTGTTGGCGGTTCAAGACATTGCGTTCACCGTATCAACAAGCAGTTCAGGTAACCTCTCACTAAGTTAAGGTTCAATCTTTGGGACACCTTAGCCTATTTTGTTGCCTTATGTTTTATCGTGTTTTATCGACATGTTTTATTATTCATGTTGGGGATTGTTAGAAAAAATGTTTTGTTTTAATCAAAAAATGCATGGACCATGTTTTGATCCCAAGACCTATTGCTCCCTAGATGTTTTTTCATGTGAATGAATAAAACATTAGTCCCATATAGACTAAAACACTAAAAGTTTTAGACTTAAATAGCATTGGTTTAGCCTTAAGGGCATGGCCCTTTGGGTCTTTAGACCTTTGTGTATGGGGAAATCCCTAGACTATGGCAAGGTTGCCTAAACCTTATTGCATTTCTTATTGCCTTTCCCGTTCGCGTGGTGCTTCGCACAGAAGCACGCACGCTCGCTCGGCTCGGCTCGGCTCGGCTCGGCTCGGCGTGGGCGTGGGCGTGGGCGAGGGCGAGGGCGAGGGCGTGGGAGTGGGAGTGGGAGTGGGAGTGGGTGTGGGTGTGGGTGTGGGTGTGGGTGTGGGTTTATCCGACCCTTTCTTTTTACTGAAAATTTCCACTCGCTTCTCCCACACATGTAAAGAATTTTATTCTTTGCCTTCTCGGTTTTGGATATCCGATGACCTCGAGAAGCATCTTCTTCCACGCGTGTCACACGGTTTTCTTGACACCTATACATACTGTTTTCCTCGAGAAGAATCTCGAAAATTTTGAATGCGTTTGCACCGTTCTTTTAACGCGATTTTTTACCTTACTTTTGCAACGTTCGAGATGCGTGAATCACGGATCTTGTCGTGCTTTGGATTCTCTTCCAACGTTTTCGAACGAACATTTTTTCTTGCTATAAATACGAGTTGTAAATTTTTTGTAAACCATACCTTTCAAACTCTTCTCTTCTCTTCTTATTCTTTTCTTTAGCCTTCGAAATAATTTTCTTTTTTTAGTTTACTTTAAACATAAAATCGAGTTCTTATCTTAAACAAGTTGTAGTTTACAAACATAATTTTGTATAACTACTTCTTTGTTTACGTAAATTATTTTTTTGTTTAATGAAACATCATAGTTTACGAAACATAAATTAGTTTTTATATTTATCTGAAACGGGTTGAGTTTCGATTTGTGTTTTTGTTTTTTCTATTTTTGCACATGAGGAGAACTAACAAGTTCTAAGGGTTCTCTCTAGCATCTCGTATGCTAATATTACCTTTAGGAGAACTAACTAAGTTTATTGAGTTGTATACTATCTGGAGGTAGTTTATTTCCCATTTGTATAATTGCTAATAGCATCTATTTATAGGAAGAACTAGCCGTTAAACTAGAGTGAATATCGAATATTACCTTTTTATCGCTCACAATATCGCTCGCTAGTATCTCATAGTGGCGTTTGCCATCTAAACTAATTTTATTGAGTTATTTGTTACTACTAAGTATTATTTCCCATTTGCATTCGATTATTGTAATTAATTCCAACAGAATGCACATAAATCTGTGTATAAATTTCAATGAACCTACTGCAGCAGGTTGCTAATTTTAGAGCTAGCATTTGACTCAAGGGGGGCATCATTTGCATCATCAGTGCCTCTCCCTCCCTGGCCTGGACCATTTTGCTAACTAAAAATACGGACGCGAAAACACTGAGCCTTGCCTTCCTTCATTTTGCAACTTGACTTGGCTTTTCTTCTTGACTCCGATACTGCCATGCTTGACTTGACACTAAAAACCAGTTAATACCAGTTCTTCTTCTTTTTTTTTGAAACTTTGAATGTGACTCGTAACAAATATCTAGATATACTTTTAGGTACTTATAAGCCATGATGTCAATTAATAAGTCGAAATTCGAGAAACAAACAATAACAGCCAGTAGGCACGTCTCAGTTTTAGACAATTGATTGATGTTGAAGTGAAACTGATCCTTTTCTTTTATCAGCAATCTTGTCTACGTGAATTTTGATAAATGCATGTCCTATTTGCTTTGAAATGCATCATCAAGCCTTATATACATGACTACGTCTAGATAAGGAGCTAGCTAGCTAACACTGATACAATTCCAAGACTTCTGTAAAAACACATACATATACCAAGTAATCGTTCTCGCGATCCATGGGAGATATCCATGTAAATAGCATCATAGTGTGTCCTGATTTTAGAGATGCAAAGAAAAGGAGAGTGACAATCTCAAAATCAGAACACATCACCAAGAAAATTATTTCCCTTTAACTCGTGAATGCGTCAATTCTAGGTGGAACATACATTATCAGCGGTAAAATTTAGGTGAGTAACCCTATTAGGTGGAACATGCATTTTCAGCTGGTAAAATTTAGGCGAGTAACCCTATTAGGTGGAACATGCACAACGAGTGAATTTTCTTCCTATTAATGAAAACATTTTTCTTGTAGCAAAGGAGAAGAGAAGCGAAACTTGAAAAATACTAGTACTAATTTATTGGGAGCTAGTAGCATCTCAAGTTGCATTCATTCTATTCATAAGAAGAAGAATTCAAAGAGGAGGAATACAAAACACTACCACGGGAGTTCACATCCACGGATTTTGGATCATTATATTGGTATATATACCAAATGCGATCCAGACTCCGTGAATAGTGAACACCCTTGGTAATGTGTCCATGGAGTAGTAGCATCATTTAGTGTTGCAGTAGTAGCATCACAGATTCCATTCATTCTATTCACAAGAAGAAGAAGAATTCAAAAGAGGAGGAATACAAAAAACACTATCACTGGAGTTCACATCCACAGATTTTGGATCGCCATATTGCTATACACAAATGCGATCCACAATCCGTGGATGCTGAACACCCTTGGTAATGTACTATGACAGTTTATAGTTTTTGAAGGAAAGTTGATTCTCCTGCAGTAAATTCTAGTCTACTGAAAAGTACCACTTGTTGGCTTGCCAAGCCTTGGGGGTATAGGCATGACCCGTATAAATCTCAACCATTTCTCACCCTCTTCCTCACTTAACAATTGAGCTTTAAAACCCCAGAGCAGTAGTACCTGAGCCATCTCCAACTAATATCAAGAGGTTACTGTAGCATTTCTCTTCGGTCACTATAAGCTATTATGGTGGATCTCAAAACCTGTTCATCCTATTCACAAGAAGTAGAAGAAAAATTCAAAGAGGAGGAATACATAACACTATCATGGGTGTTCCCATATATGGATTATGGATTCCCCTGTAAGCCCTACTGAAAATTACCACCAATTACATACCGACTTGTTATAGGCACGGCCCATGTAAATCCCAACCATTTTTCACTCTTTTCTCTTCACCTAACAATTGAGCTCTAAAACCCCGGAGAAGAAGAAATCAAAGAGGAGTAGGAATATACAACAACATTACCACGGGCGTTCATATTCATGGACTATGGATCAGTACCATTACTATACACCGATCTGATCCAAAGGCCATGAATGGTGAATACCCTTGGTTTAATGTGCCAGGACAGTTGGGGCCTCTTCACTTAACAATTATTTGAGCTCTAAAACCACGGAGAAGAAGAAATCAAAAAGGAAGAATACATAACATTACCACGGGCGTTCATATACATGGATTATGGATCAGTACCATTACCAAACACAGATCTAATCCATACTCCGTGTATCGTGAACACCCTTGGTTTAATGTACTAGCACAGTAATTTAGGATTTCTTCACTTAACAGTTTGAGCTCTAAAATCCCAAAGCATGCAGCAGTAACCTGAGTCATCTCCAACTAATATCAAGAGGTTTATTTAGCATTTCTTTTCATTCCATATTAACTGGTTTTGCTATTCCTACACGTATGCTGCAGGTATAGGCAACGAAATATGGAGCAAGAGTGCAAGACAATGCCAAAGGGTCTTAGAATGAAGAAGTACTTCATTCAAGGACCTGACGGGACACTTATTCATGATAACTAATATATGCAGGCAAATATGCATGAGATGAAGACTGAAGAGCCAGAAGCTCCTGACAGTGATTTGAATCAAATTATTCAGCACAATACAAGGTTATCCCCCGAAAAAAAGAAGAAACTCAAGAAGATATTAGGCAATACGAGAAACGCTTTATACATGGAATGGAATAAAAATGAAAAAAGTTCCATTGCCGGGATTTGAACCCGGGTCGCCTGGGTGAAAGCCAGGTATCCTAACCGGGCTGGACTACAATGGAATGCTGCTCAGATTGCTCTAATTAACTTCTCAATGGCATACAGCTTCTTCTTGACCGCAAATAGCTTTTAAATGCATCAATCTCTCTTAAATGCACTGGCTAATAGCTTTTACTAGAGGTGTAAAACGTGCCGGCCCGGCACAGCCCGGCACACGAAGTCGCGTGCTTCACGTGCCATGTGTCGTATCTTGTCGTACAACGATTTAACGCGCGTGTTGTGCCTTTGTGCTTTACTAGTCAAAAGCTAGGCACAAAGATGTACCTTATGGGCACAAAGACACGAATAAACGCGGCCGTGATGTGCGTGCTAGCACACGTCTTATAAACAATTTGAAATCACTTAATGTATACATTAAGTTTGACATTATCACAAGAATTTAATTAGACAACATACCATTTGATATTATTTCAAGTAAAATTAACAAGTTTATTCAATAAAAATAAATAGTCCATCAAATATAAAATTTGATTATCGTCATGTAAATTAATGTTCTAGTTAAATATAGATGACGATATTATAACAACGATATTGAAATATATTTTCCAAATATTAAGATATTATATGTGTTGTTATAAATAAGTCAGTATAAAATGTTAAAAACTAGCTAGAATAGTGACTCTTTTGTGAAATATACAAAAAATGTGATGTATTATGCCTTGTTATATGGTGTACTTATACATATTATGATGTGCTTTCTTAACGTCTTTGTCAATTTGCACGTGTGCGTTTATCTCTGTAGCGTCTTTGTCTTTGTACATCGTACCAATTATTCAAACCCAAAGACGTCCCATTTAACTAACGTCTTTGGGCCGTCTGTGTCTAAGTCATGTCTTTAACATGTGCTCAAATTTTAGCGTCTTTGTCTTTCAGGCTCGTCGTCGTCTTTGCAGCCCACTTTACACCTCTAGCTTTTACGTCTAATGCAATTAAAGGATTATGAGTAATTCTTTGCAGCTAAGAAGACAAGTCCATGTAAGATGAGTTGCAATTGTACAAACCCTCGAGTTCACACAAAAACAAAATGAGTATGACATTGAAAAGTAAAATCTGGTCCTCTACACGTTCTAATTCAGTTTTATTAGATAAACCTAATTCATGATTGACTTCTCACTCAAAACAAAATCCCCTAAAGAAAAGAAAAAAGGACAAACTCGGGCATCATCCATTAGCTTCAGCTTCCAGTTCTAGTAATTAAGTTTAATAGCATTGTATTGGAAACATTTTTAGGCAACAAAGCAATATGGGGAAGATATCCGAACAAACTTACTGTAAAGTTGATACCCAAGCGCGAGCAGCACCGGGAGTTTCAGCACAAAGATAGTACTCATTTTTCTGCGGTGGTCCAATATCTAGCAAACAGTTGTTAAGATGAAACAGAACAATTCTTAAGGAACTAATATCAAGCAGAGAAGTTTCTACAATTAAGATCCCGAAAATCAGATCACCATATTGTTCTAGATTCAAAAACTGAATAAACAAAGCTGATCATCTGTATACGGTAAATAAGCTCTTACTCCGTGAGGATACAGAAATAACAACCATCGTACTTTGGCAGTCCACTGCAACATGTAGAGAAAGGCAACTTATCTTACTGGAAATTCACGGGGGATAGTGTAATTGTGCTGTTTGCATCAAATATAATGGATCCCTTGACAACCGTCTCATTTCTCCGAGTCCTATAGCGTCACAAACAGATTGTTATAACACAATAGAGTACTTAGTTAGAATAACACACTACTGATACTTTACCAAACAACGTAACTCGAAAAAACATCATACTTGTATTCCATTTTTCCAGTGGTTGGGTCTAAGATCATCCATCTCTCGTTCCATTTCCTCAACTGTTCATTAAAGAAACAACGAGTCGGAAACAAAACACAATAAGCAAAAAAAAAAGTCCAACACTTGAGTGAATCAACCAATGCCCCACCTCCTCAAATGGAAGAAACTCAAATTCAGATACTACAAGGCAATTTAAAGGGGCATATGTCTCAACAGTCAACCCAGGGGTGAGGCAGGTAAATTAGTTGGCATGAAGTTTGGTGTGCTCTCATGTTGAATATCTATCTTATTGAGCTAAATCAAAATTAGTAGCGTTAGGTCATCAAGTTGAGCTCAAAAATGAAGAAATTCAAATAGAAATTGGACCATTCAAATGAAAAACCCTAAAGAAAAACAAAGAAACCCATTATTTACCGCTTCAGAACGTTTAAGGGTTGGACCTTGCAATAGATTCTTGCCAGAACTTGATGTAAGCTGCTTTTTAAGCTTCTCCAAGCTATTTTCAGTTCCATTTGAAAGCATTCGAAGAAGAATTGAACAAGAAATCAATCGATTAGAAAGTGGTTTTGAAGAAATTGGGGGATATTTGGGGAAATTATTAGGGTTTGATCGTTCGGTGTGATCGAAACAATGTTGTTTGTCCACTCTCAACCCTGTTTTGTAACATGTAAAATCTGTTTCTAATCAGCCAAAACGTTAAAGATTGTTTAGAATTTGCTTTCGAAATACTTTTGCGGCAGGGAAAAATAATTTTCATTTGTCAAGTTTTTTCTTTTTACATGAATAAGGAGCAGTTTTATGTAAATTGATTCAATGTAATTTATCGTTTTGTGAATTGGTACATGGGATTCAAGGATTTATGAAGATATTTTATTTATTTTCCTAAAAGTTGATTTTATTATGTGTAGAATGTTCTGGTGGCTGAATCTTGCCAACCTCACAAAACAAGAAATATGTTCCTTGGAAAGCTCTACTGTTTGTACCCAAAATTGCTTCTGGACACGAAACACGATGAATTGATAGTTTGGTGAGTATTTTGGGTTAGGGGTCGATTAGAAGAACAAAAAGAAAGACAGAGATTTAACGTGGTTCGGCATTATTTGCCTACATCCACGGACGAATCCCCATGGGGAGTGATTTTGTATTGATAGTAAAATTACATTGTCCCCTCATCCTCTATTGGCTACCACCCTATTTATACAATTCAATATTTAATTCCAATTTAAACTTAAATGGAATTAAATTCTCATTCAATTCTGCATGAAACTGCTGGAATTAATATTGCATGCCTTCTGAATTAATTCACATGAAGCCTCCATGCATGGCTCCTGACATCAATCTTCCATGCATAACTCCTGGAATTAACCTTCCTTGCAAGGCTTCTTGTATTGATTTGTGTGCCTCCCGTGTATTTTATACACGGTACAAACATCTCCCCCTCTTAACCTCCAACTTGTTGGAGGTTAAGAATTTTGTTTTTCCTTCGCGTCGATGACGTAACTCGCCAGTCGCCCCCAAGATTGAGTAGAGACATTACAAAGACGCCCCCAACTATGACAACCTGCAATAAAATTAGCTCACGTGTTGGGCGAGACTTTTTTGCCACGTGGTGGACTTGTGATGCTCGATAGATAGTCGAGTCTTGAGTAGAATGTAGTGTGTGCTTGCGGCTGGGGCAAGGCTTTTTGCTCGCAACGTAACAAGGCTGGCGCTTGCTGCTCGGGCAGGCTGGCTGTTGTTTGTTTTGAGTACGAGTCTTTGGACCAATATCGGGCATTGGGCTCGTGGTTGAGACGAGACTTTATGCTTGCCAAGGTGCAAGTATTTCATACTCGCGTGCAAGACGAGGTTTTATGCTTGCGATAAAAGCAAGACTTATGTGCTCACATGCAAGGTGAGGCTTTAGGTGCTTCCGAAGTGATGCAAGGCTAAATATTGAAGGGTCAATGCAATCCTCATCTCGAACTCGATCATGTCGCTATCCACGAACAACGAACTTGATCATGTCGTTATCCACGAACCTCGAACTCGATCATGTTGCTGCCCCAAGTGCATATAAAAGTTTCTCGAACACATTTTTTTTTTGCTTCCATGTTGTAGGGAATTAAAAAAGGTTCGAACGTTTCGTCATGATGCTTTATGGATTTCACTAAGCTTTAGCCTCTCATTTGCGTGTGTTGTCCGTGCTGATCCATATTGACCAGTACGAGCTAATTTATCGATTCTTGAAGTTTTGATGTCTTTGAATCACTTATGAGTTGGCATGTATGAGTATATTGGGTATGAGACGATGAAGTCAACCAAATTCTTCCTAAACTTTGGTTTTTGGTCTCGTGCGATCACGGTGGCTGCATCCAGTGTGATTCTAATTGAACATCTACGATAATTCCACGTTGACTCCAAAGTAGTTGAAACATTGTACAAGAGATGACCTTTGGATTTTATAGATGTTCCTCTTATTTCATGAGGAAATTATGGAACTAAGAAATATTCCAATGGAACCTCAACATCTGTATGATTTGAAGCACGACCAGAAAATAAAGAAAAAGTTTATTTTTCTCCTATGTGAATTCTTTTGGTTTCTTTTCCGCCAGATACTTTCTTTGGAATTGTTTCACGGACGCGAACTCGACTTCTTTCACGAACATAACTTCAAGTTTTTTTTTTGTAATATTGTTGGTTCTGTTAGAGCACGAGGATCTTTTCTCGAATCCCCTTAGTCGACGCCAATGTTTGTACCCAAAATTACTTTTAGGCACAAACACGATGATTTGATAATGATAATTAGGAATTAGGGTAAAATTAGGGCTAGCAACGAATCAAAGGAAAAATAAGAAAAACAAAGAATTTAACGTGGTTCGGCATTGTGCCTACGTCCACAGATGAATCTCCCTAAGGAGAGTATTTTATTTTCTTGATTTTCCTTACAATGGTTTTCTCTCTAGGATATTTTTCCTCCTCCAATCAGAATTACATTTCCTTCTCTTTATACAATTGTAAATCAAAGTCTCCCCTTAATTATCAGGTAGGAATAAATTGTATTAAGTTTCCTTGCATGCCTCCTGGCCATAAACTCCCCTACATTAATTCTGCTTGAAACTCCCCTCCTGCATTAATTCTGCATGAAACTTCCCCGCATGCCTATTGACTTGCCCTGCATTAATCCTGGCATTTATCTGCCATGCATGGCTCCTGGTATTGATTTGCGGGCATCCCGTGTATTTTATACACGGTACAAACATCTGCAAATCGGGAGATTACTGAGTTAACTCAGTAATGGAAAATTTTCAAAATTATAATCTTTAATCATCCTTTCTCTCTTGTTCTTAATTTGGTTTTTCATAGATCCTTTTATTTTCTTACTTTTCTGGCATGAGTTTTCCTAAGTACAACCAAAATCTCTTCCCTTAGTGCATAATAATTTTTTCTATGCTTTACTTTGTTAATTCAGTTCTTCTCTAGGTTTGACTCTTGAAATTTCTTTTAAGCTCTTTTTTTGTTTTTTGAGTGATTTCTGAATTATGTTCTTCTAATTTTGCAGGATTCCCTTGATCTTAAACATGGTTTCAATACAATGTTGGGTTTTTATCTACATTATATGCATCATATTAACAGTATTTTCAAATCCCACAGTTTTGAGCAAGACAGTATTGTTAAAACAAGCAGTATTGCCGAAATATACAGTGTATAATCGAAGTGTGATGCAGTATGATCATCTAGATTATCAGATTCATTATATGATTTTGAAACACGTTATAGTCATCTCGTTTCAACCGATTCAATCGCTTGAAACTCAGAAAATTCAAAATCAAAATCCCCCCCCCCCTCCCCCTTAGAACTCCGTAAATACATGAATTCTCATTATTCTTCGGGAGGCACTCAGTCAATCCATAACAGAATAACTTTCAATACACCCACAAATATCTTCCTTCTATTCTTAAGGAAACAAAATATTTTCTTTCATCCTTATCAATTCGAAAAATATATATATATAAAGCCATATCATAACCCTTGTTTTTCTCAGCACAAAGAAAACATAAACCCTAGAGGAAAACATTATACCTATGAAAGAATGAGTTCTAGCAGTATTAGCAGCAAAGTGAATGACATTACTGAGAAGATGAAAAGCACTGTGATTAAGAAAGCACATGGCATCTCAACCAGAGGTGCCATTGGTTCTTCCAAACATATTTCTGAAGCGGCTGAGGAATGGGAAAACAGTCTTATAGGTACACTTATCTTCAATAATGAGGAGATTGAAACTGGTGCTGTCAAAGATGAGCTAAATCTTTTATGGAGAAATTACAGAAAGAGAGCTACAAGAGTTGTAGGACACCACTTATATGTCTTCAAGTTTAACACTTCAAGAGACATACTGGATGTCCTTAAGAAATCGCCTTGGAATGTTCAAAGATGTCTTCTTGCTCTTGAAAAGTACACTACTGAGAAACAATACCAAGATTATACCTTCTCTACACAAGAATGGAATGTTCAGTTTAAGGGGCTCTTACTAGAGCGCCATCATGTTGATGTTATCACTGAAGCTATTGAGGATCTTGGAAGCAAAATATCTACCAACCCTTCCAATTGCAGACCTAGATCAGGGAACATGATTACTGCAAGGATTGAGATGAAGCTAGACTCTCCACTCAAGAGACGAGAATGGTGGAACACTAATTCTAGTGACATTGTCTGGATTAAATATCATTGGGTTAAACAGCCACACGGTTAAACAACCACACAGCCTATGTCCCAAATGCTATACAGTGGAGCATAATGAAGAAACTTGTGAAGAAATTACTGAAATCCTAAATGAAAGAGCAATGACACAGGAGGAGTATGAACAACATATTGCTAAGAAGAATGGGGAGACTACTGAAAAGACTGGAGATGCAGCCATTAATGAAGAGTATGTTCTAGTTGAGAACAACATAGAAGACAATGAAAACTTGGAGGAAGGAAGAAACACCAAGAGAGCTAGAAATCAACCAGATAACATGGTAGGAAGCAATCCTTCAATTTCAGGCCCAATTGTTGCCACCAGTGTTGGTAGCACTCCTAGTATTGATCATATTGTTAGCAACAACACTCACACTGAGCTCATGGAAGGCATTTTCATGGACTTGCCTCAAGGATATGCAGATGGCACAAATTTGGAAACCATTCAAGATCAAGGGAACATTGCAACTAAGGTAATTTACTGGTCTTACTGTTTTAATTTTTGTTTTATCAATTTTTATACTAGTTGTTCAAATTATTATTTTTTGTCCATAGATATCCCCATAATAATTCTCTCTTATATGCTTTAAATTCTGATAAAATGAGAGTTTTAGCTTGGAACTGTCAAGGTTTTAATAACAAAACCACTAGAGATCATCTTAAGGACTTAATCTATAGGTATGACCCTGACATTATTTTTATATTTGATGCTAAGTTAGGAGTTGATAAGCTGTCTAGATTAATTAATCCTCTTAAATACCCAAATAATAAGCTTGTTTCCTCTAGAGGCCTTCCTGGAGGTCTTATACTTCTATGGAAAGATGGATTCCATTTTCAGATTGTTAATGCAGATACTTGGATTATAAATTGCTTAGTCCATGAAGATCCTTCTAAGCCAGAATGGCTTCTCACCTGCATGTATGGTTCTTCTTATCCTGAACATAAGGAAAAACAGTGGTCTTACATTAAGGATCTTGGACAAACCATTCAACAACCTTGGGTGGTAATAGGTGATTTAAACTTGATCTTTAACAATGAAGACATGATTTCTACACAAGGTAATTCTTCTTCAAGATATGCTGCTTCTTGTACAAGAAACATTGCTTCTTCTTTAGGAGATTCTCCTTTTGTCAATATGATTCATGAAGCTGGTTTGGAGGATATGGGGTATATAGGCAGATCCTTCACTTGGTCGAGCAATGTTCATGGTACTGGTATGATAAAATCAAGACTTGATAGGGAAATCATTAATAGTGAGTGGGTTTTACATTTTCCTGATGCTAAGTTATTGCACCTTCCTCAACAGGGATCTGATCATTGTCCCATTTTACTTGATTCTGCAATCTCAAATGAAGATAGAAGAAGAACTGGAAGTATTTCCAGTGCTATGAAAGGGATAATACCTTGAAAGATCAAGTCATTGTTGCATGGAACCAAAATATTTCTGGCTCTCATACTTACCAACTTTCTAAAAAACTGGTGTTTACCAGAAAATTTGTTTCCATTTGGAATAAGGAAAAATTTGGTAACATACAAAGAAATATTCAACTTCTCCATCAACAACTTGAAGCCATTCAGCAAGAAGTATATCCTAATCATAATACAAACTCTCATATTCAACAAGTTGAGCACCAAATAGAACATTGGCATCAAATCCAAAGTGAGTTTTGGGGTCAAAAAGCAAGAGATCAATATTACTTGGAGATGGACAGAAACACTAAATATCATCACACTAATGCTAATAGGAGGAGATCAATAAATAATATAGCCGCTTTAAAAGATAGTAATGGTCACTGGTGTTCAAGCAGAATAGAACTGGAAACTCTACTCACAGATCATTATGGTTCTATGCATACTTTTGTTTTCCCTGACAGAGATAATGCAATCCTTGATTGCATACCCTCCACTATTACTTCTCTTGATAATGCTGAGCTAATGCAAATACCAAGTGCAGATGAAATCTTTAAAGATTTGAAAGATATGAAATCTTGGAAAGCACCAGGTCCATATGGGTTCCCACCTGGCTTCTTCAAATCTCATTGGGATATAGTTGGGAATGACGTTATTCATATGGTACAATAATTCTTTCAAACATGATACATTCTAAAGGAGTTAAATGCCACCAATATTTCTCTTATCCCAAAAACCAAGAACAAGCAATTTCCTTCAGATCTCAGGATAATTACACTTTGCAATACTTCCTATAAGATTATCTAAAAAATTCTTTCTTCAAGAATGAAAAAGGTAATGAATAAAATAATTTCACCCCTGCAAGCTGCTTATGTCCCTGACAGGAAAATTTCAGATAATATACAGTTGGCTCAAGAGATCATTCATACTATGAGAAACAAAAAAGAAGAAGAAAAATATCTTGCTCTCAATCTAGACATGTCAAAATCCTTTGATAGACTTGAGTGGTCTTTTTTGAAGGATGTTATGCTTAGAAAGGGTTTCTGTGAAGAATGATGCAATCTTATAATGTAATGTGTTAGTACCACAAAGATCTCAATTCTTCTCAATGGTTCTCCTTGCCAAGATTATTATCCTACAAGAGGTATTAGACAAGGTGACCCCTTGTCACCTTATCTTTTCATTATTGTCATGGAAGCTTTCTCAAGACAATTATATACAGCTGAACAGAATCATAAAATAGAGGGGATTAAAATAGCCATATGTGCTCCTTCTATCTCACACCTTTTATTTGCAGATGATTGTCTGCTGTTTGTCAAGGCTGATTTGGTTAATGTCAATAATCTTCTTCAAATAATCGAAGGCTTTGGAGCTGCATCAGGTCAAATGGTCAACTTCAATAAGTCCAGTGTTTTATTTAGTACAAGTGTTCCACAAAGATTTTGTACAATTCTGTCAAGAAGACTTAAAGTTTCAAGCATGAACCCAAATGAAAAATATTTGGGTATTCCTTTACTTATTGGCAAGAATAAAAAGAAAAGTTTCGTTCATTTACAAGAAAAAATCAAGAATAGGCTTTCTCTTTGGGGTGGCAGTACTTTGTCACAATGTGGTAAGTCTCAGATGATAAAAACTGTTACAAACACCATTCCTGGTTATACAATGAGCTTCCTACATATTCCTGTTGATATCGTTAATAATATCAATGCTTTGCAAAGAGATTTTTGGTGGGGTTTTAATGAGAAGAAGGGTACTTACACTATTTCATGGAAGTATCTTAACAGGCATAGGGATATTGGTGGTCAAGGTTTCAGGGATTTGAGAATTCTAAATCAAGCTCTACTTATTATGGCATCATGTAGAATATGCACCAACTCAGATGCCTTATGGGTTAAGTGCATGTCTGCAAAATATTTTCCTTGTACAAGCACGTTACATGCTAGTAAAAAGAATGATTGTTCTTGGGCTTGGAAAGGGGTTCAAAAGAATATTGAGTTCATTAAACAACACAGTTGTTGGAGATTAGGTTCAGGGGATAAAATAAAGATATGGCTTGATGTTTGGATTCTACACCCATTCCAAAGAAAAAAGCTGTAG
Source organism: Papaver bracteatum (assembly GCA_023529315.1). Classification (NCBI taxonomy): domain Eukaryota; kingdom Viridiplantae; phylum Streptophyta; class Magnoliopsida; order Ranunculales; family Papaveraceae; genus Papaver; species Papaver bracteatum. Next base: position 168,716 of record JAJJWX010003387.1, on the reverse strand, counting down.
ATAGTGAAAATTATGTTTGGGTTAAAAAAAATTATTCATAACAAACATAAGGTAGTGGAATGTTGATTTGGTGCAACATCTCTTTCAAGCTGACATTGCAGCTCTTATTCTGCAAATGAGAATTCCACATACTTCTGCTGACAAACTAATCTTGAGACTAACAAAAAATGGCAGCTTTACTCTTAAATATGCTTATAACAAACTCTTTGAGAACACTTTTATTCAGAATACAAACATCAGTTGGAAGTATTTCTGGAAAATCAACACTTTGACAAGGGTTAGACATATGCTTCGTACCAGGGTGAGATTAACTAGATACAGTGAACATTTTTAAATGTTATGTCCTTTCTGTGCTCAACATGATGAAGAAATAATGCATGTTCTCTTCAGTTGTTCCTTCTCTAGGGCAGTCTGGATGTCAGTACCAGGGGGTAGCAATGTTCTCTTAGTAATAACTAATAATGGGTTTGAAACTATGTTTCAGACCTGGTATAATCACAATATGGTGCAACCTGACTGGATGAACATGGCAATGGTGGTCACTTGGAGCATTTGTAATGAAAGATGTGAAGTAGTTTTCCAGGACAAGAAAGCTAATCCCAAAACTACTTCTAGCAAATCCAGAAACTTTGCTCTTTATATTGGAAAACTTCATGAGGCAGGCTCATCTTTAAATAACATATCTTCTATATCCTCATTACCCCCTGCAATATGGAAGCCTTATGTTGCACCTTATATCACCCTGGATTGTGATGCTTATTTTGATTTAAACACTAAACTAACTGGAATTGGTCTGGTTTTACGTGACTTTGCAGGAAACTGGAGAGGAAGTCGTGCAAAATACTATGCAGGAGTAGCAAATTCATAGCAAGCCGAATGTATTGCTCTCTTGGAAGTGGTTATATGGAGCAAGGAGTTACAGATATCTCATCTTGTGCTACATACTGACCTGAAGAACATTGAGGGGTATATCAACAACAACTCTCATGTCATTGCCTGGGAGAATGAGTCTATTCTGCAAGATGCTAGAAATTTTTTAAACACCAACATAAATAGTTGGAAATGCTTTTTTATTCCTAGAACATGTAATAAAGCTGCTGATGAGCTTGCAAAATTCAGCAGAAAATTAGAGTTGAGAGAACATGGTCTGAAAGACCACCCTCTATTATTGAAACTCAATTGTTCTTTGATTCTTTGAATCTTTTTGATCAATAAAATTTCAGATTGTTTGCAGAAAAAAAAAAGAATGTTCTGGTGGCTGACCCACCGTTTGAACACGAACAAGATAAGTTAAAGCCGACAAGTTTTACCTCACCGTTTTGATAAGGATTATCTCCGGTAAAATTTTAATTCATTGAAGACACATGTTACTACACGTGGCCTTAATTGTATCAATATGACTGTTTTCAAATATAATATAAATAACCCACTTTGGTTCGATGTAAATGGTAATGATTAAGAAGAAATGAATCTCATTTTTCCCTCTCCATATCTTTCTTATGTCCACTGTATAGCTAATATATTTCATTTGTAGTAAGGATACATTTCTCCGAACAGTATCTATTAGCCATAAATGATTGGCATGACTGGCTATTCAACCTATAAGAATTATAACACATTATCAGCATGAATTCCTCGGTAACTACGGTCGATTCATTTGGCCCTTTGGTGGTGAACGATGATCAAAAATCATAAGTAGAAGAGATGCAACGATACCGAAGATCGGAAGAGATCATCATTTCTCTTCCCTCTACTAATTTTTGTCTTTAGCTTTTGTATTAAGCTAATACTAATTACTTATATATTCTCTACTGTGAACAGGAGGTATTAGTTGATGACTGTTAGATCATACCTGTGTGAAGGACCCATTAATATACTTATCTTTTCTAAAGATAGATGCTAATAATTTTGGTAAGTATGTATTCGTCACAAAGGTAAGAATTGTGATCCCGAAAATTTGATGATTTTCGTTTTTCATTTAACTATGGTACTAACGGTTTTAATACTAGTAAAGTGAGAAATTATTGCATCCCTGAAGGATAGCATAAATTTGATTTTCTCGGCCTTGATAATCTCAAGAAATTTTGAAATATTCCAACATAAGATGGAATATGTGTAGCATAATATGGATGCAAAAGGCGCGCTCCGCTAGCCGGTCGGTCCCAGAAGTGACCCATTATAAAGTGCTATCCTGTTTCTATCAGCGTCCCCTGAAGTGACTTGTGACTGATATTGAGGAATTTTCCTATAAAGGGCGTATCCATTTACACCCTTGTAAATTAAAAATAGAGATTTTTTATTTTCTTTCCTACCGTATATGTTTATGTTTCCTTTTATTTTTAAGTTATGTTTATTTTATTTACTAGTTTTGTAAATTATTGATTTCTGAAGCAATCCATGAGACGTTGACGACTCCAAAAGCAGTCCAACATGTAATCTGTGGTTTTCTGTTGTAATCCATATTAGGCTCCAGAAGTGGTCTATGGGTTCCAGAAATAAGCCATAAAATTTTGGGTTCCCGAAGTAGCCCATGGTTACCAAATATTTTTGTTGATGACTACTATTTTTCTCTCGTCTTATCTTTTCCAAATGATATGGATTCCAGAAGTAATCTATCCTGTAAAGATATGGATGATGGAGATATTTGTCTCAAAGACAGCGGAATAACAAACACAAATTTTCGAACCAATTTTATAACCTTGCAGAGGTTTTGCGAAATGTAAAATATCATTTCAGGTTCGAATAGTATGATAGACGTCTACAGAAGAGTGTATATCATTTTATCTGGTGGTGTAGTACTTTCCTTATATTCTATCAGGTTCCAGAAGAACCTGTTGAGTTTTAGAAATATTTGGTATTAAAACCTTGAAACGATAAATGAGCATTTCTATGGAGTATTTTTTTTTTTACTTCATCTGTTTTTGTGCCAGAAGCACGTTCTAAAGGAACATAAGGCTCTCTTTTATGGGGTGTGCCATAGGAGAATTCGAACCGTCGAATTCCACGTTGTCATTAGCCAGAAGTTTAATGACCCTTGAATTATTCATGCTCGGACATGTGTGTGGTTTGGAGTCTTTGGACACCCAAATTCTTCTACCAAGATGAGTAGAACGATACAAAATTCTCATGAACATCCTTTACAGAATATGAAGCTTCTGTCAAATAAGGATGTAAATCGTGTAGTTTTTTCTCTGAGACATTTGTTTTTTTTTTTAACTGGCATTAACAATAGCCTTACGGTAACCAGCTGAATCACCAACATTCTTGCAAAGAGGATTTAAGGTGGCATTTTGTAGGACTTATTTGTCTGTATTGTGGAAAATTTTTAATACTTCACTGTATTAATAGATGCATCTTCTAGATGGTCTCTTGTTTATATTGACACGTAATGTTGGATTTGTCGAACCATTTGTGTAAATTATGTGGTTGCCTATCCATTTTGGACTTTCTAAGTAAGTCAATTTAACTTGATGGAAACTTCACATGGTTCTGATGCTTTGCCTCAGTTGGTATTATGTCGAGCACAAAATTGTACATGTGCGCACTCAACTCAGTATAGTTGAGCATCTTTAGTTGATTTCTCGACCAGATGTTTTCCATCAATATTGTTTTGGGAAGAAACCCTACATTTTAAATTTATGTGTTTGGTCCATAGTGTCACCTAACTATATATGTTGGTTTTGATTCATAAGACATTTAAAACTCTGAGTTGGTAATGTCTTATTGCAAATGAGACCGTACTCCCGCCGTTAGGGGGAGGAAGTAAACCATTATAAGGAACGACGTAAAATGTCCCATCTCTTGTCGAGCCTGCAGCTATTATTGGGATACTTATTTTGTGGTTTAATTAACACCCAAAAACTATCATGAGTAAAATTTCCTTTGAAAATCGGACAAAATTATGGAACCAGAAGTTTCCAGAAATGATATAGTAATGTTTCCGCCGTGATCAAGAAAACTAAAATGCCACCAAAAGTTGGCATGACAACATGCCACCAGAAGTTGGCATGATTAAGGTTGATAACCTTTAAGGTTCTCCCATTTTAATTAGGGGGAGAAATGTCACTACTAGAAAATTGTGAGAATTATGTAGATAACCTAAAAGGTTTTCCCGCCTTAACCAGGGGGAGAAATACTGCCACCTGAATATGGAAAGTATTATGTCAACAAATTTAAGGGTTTTACCTTGAGGCCATGAAGATGACAGACACCACCTAAGGGTTGCAGTAACCAATGTCGACATTTAAATAGGTTATCTAATTACGTTTTTATTCTGATCAAATAAAGTTTGGCTGCCACTAGAATTAGCGTGAAACATCTCATTTGTTTTCTCATACCAAGATTTTGGATGTAATTGAGGTGTTGGATATTACTCATGATTAAAACAAATAACTGCAGTAGATCTGAGAAAATATTGTTCGTCACTTACTTGAGAATGCATATACAAGAAGTTGCTACAGCATGTTTTAATTATGCATCTCGAAATGACCAAGTCATATGTTAAAACACGCTTGAGGCCTGAAAAACTGCCTCATATATGCCTCTTAAAAGAGAGTCCAATCACTTTTCTAATATGTAGTGCTCTTGAAGAGAGACTACAGATAGTGCTCGTGGAGACTATCATAATATGATCCACATTCTCTAAGTTTGAGACTCCTTATTGAAGATGAGGTGATGATAATGCCCCTGAAGTTGCGCTGGTACCAGTTTGTAAAATTTTCTTGAATATGCATGCACCATAGAATGTGCTAAATCGCATATGATTGTCGATTAATGTTTACAATAGTGGTTGTGTACCCCTCTGCAGAGGAACATCGGCATTTTGATTGGTAGGCATATAATTTGTTCCTCTATAACTAAGATAGAGGATGAAATCTCTCTAAAAATCGTAATGTTCGGATCCGACTCACACTGTAAAATCATGAGGCCTGAATATTACAGGTTGGTGTTTGAGATGAAGCGCATAGAGAGTAATATAATCGCTCAAGGTATGATTTAGGGGTTTTTCCTACTGAACCCCAAGGATTGGTTCGGTAAAACTAAAGGTATTCTTCTAATATGTATGCAATTTAGTGTGGTAGTACCTGAAGGACTCATATTGCATTTTGTTGGCGATTGTAATGAATCCCTAAAGGATTAGAGTTTCTGAATCAAGAATCCACCTGACCTTGTGAACTATGTTAGGTTTGAAATAAATCATTATCATCACATAGGAGAAATTTGTGAACAATACTTATATGTTTTTTATGTTCTTGGTATAAGGTTAAAATCCGATTGGATTGATGATATCATTCTTGGCTTCTTAAAGAGACCTTAGTAGCGCTAAAATCAATGCATGAACTATACTATGAGATCTTATTGAAAAGTAAAACATTTGCTCGACCTGAAGTTCGAGATCATGCTAGCATAGCCTGTCTGTATAGACTAGAGATATCCAATTTTGATACTCATGATACTTGTTGTGCTACTAAATTAGCAGCATTACTATGAGATTCCCCAAAAGAGGGAAGTGATCGATCTATCTGATATGTACGTTGAATTTATGGTCCATAAGTACCATACATGGATATAATGCATGCATTATCTTGTTTTTCTAACTTTTGTTTTGCCGGTTATACTTTTAAAGGCTTAAATTGATTCTACGATATTTATGAGTTTACAAAAGGTCTTTAATTGTTATGCCTGAAATTAAAATTGAAAACTGAATTTGGTGTGCAATGATGGAGGATTTAAATGCGAGGTGTACATTTCTAGTAGTGCACTCGACGCAAGACATGCAGTAAATCCTCCATAAACTGCAAATGGTAAAGCAGTTTTATGAAGGCTTGTTTATGGGAGAAAATCGCCTCTGCCGAATTTGGTAAATTCGATGGTGGAGAGACTGGTTTAAACCCTTAAATAAATGTGTTGCACGTGAGCACTTTTGATTCGAGATATCAATCTGTACAACTCTGGCCTAAACCAAGAAGATGGTCGTTCCAGATTTTCTTTCGTCACAAAGTGGAAGAGAAGGGTTGATTTGGGGAGGATAGCGAATAAGGGTGATGAGACTAGAGAGTTCTTGCTAGATAGTATCTCAACTTGTATCAGAAGTGTAGAAGCTTACGGAAGCTTGCTGGTGATGGAAACTTTTGAGAGAGCTTGCAAAGTGGCTATCTGATAGTATTGTATTTTGCCTGACCAATACTTGTTGTTTTGGCAGAATAGGTGAGACCTATTTATACAAGTGAGATTGGACGTACCCTGGCCTCATTAAGGAGTAGATTAATGGCGCAAATTGAATAGAGGAGGTGGAAACCGCTGGGGATTTATGGTGAAAACGTTTTCACAATAAATTTTCTTATTTAATTGACCGTATTCATTCTTTTGCACGTCGTTCTTATTGAGAGCGTTGTGTACGCTACACGCTGTGACCGCAAAACCAAAACCCAAAGAAAGCATCCCCCATTTTGTGTTGATGTCTCGAGAGTTGGGCGCAAGTGGCAATGCCAAATTTTCTAGTGAAGCGTTGCGGCATGTGCCAATGGCATGTGCGGAATTTCTCGAACTCAAGTTGTACTTTGAGTGCGAATGGCAATGCCAAAGTCGCTTGGTGGAGCATTTGTCATGTCTCAATGGCATGTGTGGAATGCCTTGGCCTAGATTTGTACTTTCAGTGCGAATGGTAATGCGAAAGACGCTAGCGGAGCATGTGTGGCATGTGCGGAATAACTAGGAAATTGGCAAGCAAGTTGGGGATAAAAGTGGCCAGTGGTTGCGTGTTGGCATGTTCCAATGGCACGCACGTACACTTTGTCCAAGTCACGGGCACTACAATTGGATAGCGGCTTGGGATAAAAGGTGGCTAGTGGTAACGTGTTGGCATGTGCCAATGGCACGTATGGCCACCTTGGCCAAGTCGCGGGTGCTACAATTGGATAGCGGCTTGGAATAAAAGGTGGCTAGTGGTAACGTGTTGGCATGTGCCAATGGCACGTATGGCCACCTTAGCCAAGTCGCGGGCGCTACAATTGGGTAGCGACTTGGAATAGAAAGTGGCTAGTGGTAACGTGTTCGCATTTGCCAATGGAACGTATGGCCACCTTGGCCAAGTCGCGGCCGCTACAATTGGGTAGCGGCTTGGAATAGAAAGTGGCTAGTGGTAACGTGTTGGCATGTGCCAATGGCATGCACGGCCACTTTGGCCAAGTTGCGGGCGCTACAATTGGGTAGCAGCTTGGAATAGAGAGTGGCTAGTGGTAACGTGTTTGCATGTGCCAATGGCACGCACGACCACTTTGGCTAAGTTGCGGGAGCTACAATTGGGTAGCGGCTTGGACAAGAAAGTGGCTATTGGTAACGTGTTGGCATGTGCCAATGGCAAGCACGGCCAATTTGGCCAAGTTGCGGGCGCTACAATTGGGTAGCGGCTTGGAATAAAAAGTGGCTAGTAGTAACGTGTTGGCATGTGCCAATGGCATGCATGGACACTTTGGCCAAGTTGCGGGCGCTAAAATTGGGTAGCGGAGTGGAATAGAAAGTGGCTAGTGGTAACGTGTTGGCATGTGCCAATGGCATGCATGGCCAATTTGGACAAGTTGCGGGCGCTAAAATTGGGTAGCGGAGTGGAATAGAAAGTGGCTAGTGGTAACGTGTTGGCATGTGCCAATGGCACGCACGGCCACTTTGGCCAAGTTGCGGGCGCTAAAATTGGGTAGCGACTTGGAATAGAAAGTTGCTAGTGGTAACATGTTGGCATGTGCCAATGGAAAGCACGACCACTTTGGCCAAGTTGCGGGCGCTAAAATTGGGTAGCGGCTTGGAATAGAAAGTGGCTAGTGGTAACGTGTTGGTATGTGCCAATGGCATGCATGGCCACTTTGGCCAAGTTGCGGGCGCTAAAATTGGGTAGCGGAGTGGAATAGAAAGTGGCTAGTGGTAACGTGTTGGCATGTGCCAATGGCACGCACATCCACTTTGGCCAAGTTGCGGGCGCTACAATTGGGTAGCAGCTTGGAATAGAAAGTGGCTAGTGGTAACGTGTTTGCATGTGCCAATGGCACGCACGGCCACTTTAGCTAAGTTGCGATAGCTACAATTGGGTAGTGGCTTGGAATAGAAAGTGGCTAGTGGTAACATGTTGGCATGTGCCAATGGCAAGCACGGCCACTTTGTCCAAGTTGCGGGCCCTACAATTGGGTAGCGGCTTGGAATAGAAAGTGGCTAGTGGTAACGTGTTGGCATGTGCCAATGGCATGCACGGCCACTTTGGACAAGTTGCGGGCGCTACAATTGGGTAGCAGCTTGGAATAGAGAGTGGCTAGTGGTAACGTGTTTGCATGTGCCAATGGCACGCACGACCACTTTGGCTAAGTTGTGGGAGCTACAATTGGGTAGCGGCTTGGAAAAGAAAGTGGCTATTGGTAACGTGTTGGCATGTGCCAATGGCAAGCACGGCCACTTTGGCCAAGTTGCGGGCGCTACAATTGGGTAGCGGCTTGGAATAAAAAGTGGCTAGTAGTAACGTGTTAGCATGTGCCAATGGCATGCATGGACACTTTGGCCAAGTTGCAGGCGCTAAAATTGGGTAGCGGAGTGGAATAGAAAGTGGCTAGTGGTAACGTGTTGGCATGTGCCAATGGCACGCACGGCCACTTTGGCCAAGTTGCGGGCGCTACAATTGGGTAGCGGCTTGGAATAGAATGTGGATAGTGGTAACGTGTTGGCATGTGCCAATGGCACGCACGCCCACTTTGGCCAAGTTGCGGGTGCTACAATTGGGTAGCGGCTTGGAATAGAAAGTGGCTAGTGGTAACATGTTGGCATGTGCCAATGGAAAGCACGACCACTTTGGCCAAGTTGCGGGCGCTACAATTGGGTAGCGGCTTGGAATAGAAAGTGGCTAGTGGTAACGTGTTGGCATGTGCCAATGGCATGCATGGCCACTTTGGCCAAGTTGCGGGCGCTAAAATTGGGTAGCGGAGTAGAATAGAAAGTGGCTAGTGGTAACGTGTTGGCATGTGCCAATGGCACGCACGGCCACTTTGGCCAAGTTGCGGGAGCTACAATTGGGTAGCGGCTTGGAATAGAAAGTGGCTAGTGGTAACATGTTGGCATGTGCCAATGGCACGCACCGCCAATTTGGCCAAGTTGCGGGCGCTACAATTGGGTAGCAGCTTGGAATAGAAAGTGGCTAGTGGTAACGTGTTTGCATGTGCCAATGGCACGCACGACCACTTTAGCTAAGTTGCGAGAGCTACAATTGGGTAGCGGCTTAGAATAGAAATTGCCTAGTGGTAACATGTTGGCATGTGCCAATGGCAAGCACGACTACTTTGTCCAAGTTGCGGGCGCTACAATTGGGTAGCGGCTTGGAATAGAAAGTGGCTAGTGGTAACGTGTTGGCATGTGCCAATGGCATGCATGGCCACTTTGGCCAAGTTGCGGGCGCTAAAATTGGGTAGCGGAGTGGAATAGAAAGTGGCTAGTGGTAACGTGTTGGCATGTGCCAATGGCACACACGACCACTTTGGCCAAGTTTCGGGCGCTAAAATTGGGTAGCGGCTTGGAATAGAAAGTGGCTAGTGGTAACGTGTTGGCATGTGCCAATGGCACGCACGACCACTTTGGCCAAGTTGCGGGCGCTACAATTGGGTAGAGGCATGGAATAAAAAGTGGCTAGTGGTAACGTGTTGGCATGTGCCAATGGCACACACGACCACTTTGGCCAAGTTTCGGTCGCTACAATTGGGTAGCGTCTTGGAATAGAAAGTGGCTAGTGGTAACATGTTGGCATGTGCCAATGGCACGCACGGCCACTTTGGCCAAGTTGCGGTCGCTAAAATTGGGTAGCGGCTTGGAATAGAAAGTGGCTAGTGGTAACAAGTTGGCATGTGTCAATGGCACGCACCGCCACTTTGGCCATGGCCAAGTTATGGAATAGAAAGTGGATATGGTAATTTGGCATGTAGCTTTGAAATAGAAAGTGGCTAGTGGTAACGTGTTGGCATGTGCCAATGGCACGCAAGGCCACTTTGGCCAAGTTGCGGGCGCTACAATTGGATAGCGGCTTGGAATAGAAAGTGGCTAGTGGTAACGTGTTGGCATGTGCCAATGGCATGCACGGCCACTTTGTCCAAGTTGCGGGCGCTATAATTGGATAACGGCTTGGGATAGAAAGTGGCTAGTGGTAACGTGTTGGCATGTGCCAATGGCACGCACGGCCACTTTGGCCAAGTTGCGCGGTTTGCAAGCCTAGGGCCCTATTTTTGGCATGTTCCAAATGGTATAGTGGATTAGTTTGGCATGGTTGTCTGTGAGTGCAGTATGTGGTTTGGTTTTGGCGTCGTTGCCATGGTGCGCAGTATGCGACTTCGTTTTTGCGTTGTTGCCATGGTGTGTAGTATGCGACTTGTTTTGGCGTAGCTGCCATGGTGCACAGTATGCGGCTTGGTTTTGGCGTCGTTGCCATGGTGCGCAGTATGCGGATTGGTTTTGGCATCGTTTCCATGGTGCGCAGTATGCGGCTTGGTTTGGCGTCGTTTCCATGGTGCGCAGTATGCGGCTTGGTTTTGGAATTAGGGTTCTGTGTCGAAAATCCTAATCTGGTATTTTGAAAAAATACCCCCATTAATTGTTGACACCTGAATTAAATGCTCGTAGTTAATGTGTTGCTGTTAATACTAGGTCATGGGGTTTTACGATTTTACCCCTTATCTAAAATCCACCATCGACATTAAGTCCCCTTCTTAGCTCGGAATTGGAGCTTTGTTGCGAGGTAAGCATAAGATGGTGCCAAGACAAAATCCAAAAGAGAAACGGGTGATTTATCTGACCTTTTTTTTTTCTGAGATGCGGACTGGATTCGGAATCCTCGTCCTTGGAAGTTTTGCATGGAGCGGGAGATTGGCATAATCTGGCGGAAATGGACGGTTGGGAAGCATTGTGCTGCTGGCGCGAGTTGAGAAGATGTGTGTGCGCTGGCTGGTGGGGCTGATGGGAGACAGACGTGATAGCTGGTGTAACTTGGGAAGCATTGATAGGTCGGCACGATTGGTGGGACAGGCGTGAATTTTGGAAAGTTAGCGCGAATTGACAAACTGAGCATGCTAGCCGGCGGGGCCGGTTCAACCGAGGGAAGAATAATCGCTTGATGCAAAATTTCCTTACGAGTTGAATTGCCTTCTTTGTGCACGGCTCTGATTGGGGATCCTTTATTGATGTGCGATTTCCTAGGGCCGTTATATCCATGAAGCGCGCCCTTCCTTCTCACATAAATATTGCTGGCAAGATTTTGTTGTCTTCTCCTTCTCTACCGGTCGTATAGTGAGCCGACTACACCATTTTCATACTTTTGCGATGGCATCCCATGGTGACAATGGTGATGGTATTGTTGGTTTCTCCTAGAAGCATCATAGGATTAATGGAGCTCGATCTTCTTACAAAGAGTCGTTGGGTAGGATCGGTTCATTACTTTGCGAGATTAGAGCCCTCATCCAAGATATACATGTTGTTCTTCCGGGTGATGCACGCAAAAAGGCACACGTCCCCATGGATTCTGACTTGAGCGAGTCAAGTGATTTTCCTGTAGGAGCTGCTGAGGAGAATCTTGGTGGAAACTTTGTTGATGACGTTGGTGCTGCTGGAGGAATCACGATTGCGCACGTTGAATCCACGTCAGAGATGAAGGGGAAATAGGCGTCGGTTGGCGCTACTGGAGAGGTATCCGGATGAAAAACGGAGGTCGTTGCTGCTGTTGGCGCGTCTTCTTTGTGGAACCTTTGTTGTCCGGAATATTGCGGGGGGAAGTGTAGAAAGATATCTTAACGAGGCGGATCTTCTTTCTTTCGTTTCTCTTGAGGCCTAGTCTCCCTTTAATGTCTTGCAATTTTCCTTTTATTGTACCTTGTGTTGAGCCTCCGTGGCTTGGTCTTGTAATAATTTGTGAGCTTGAACATTCCGCCTAAAAGATAACCGTTCTGTATTCTGTGTTTCTTCTTTTCTCTCCTTTTTTTTTCCTTTTGGGTAACGGGTTTTTGAATTTTGGGTTGATCTTGAGAAATTTTCAAGGAAAAAAGAAGGTTCCTTTATTTCACTGGAGAGGATATATTAGATTGCTCAACAGGAGCGACAATTGAAATTTTGCTGGATGAATGTAAGTGATGCATCCATCCTGAAGCAATACATAGTAGTTGTGAAAAGGAAAATTTCTAAAGAGGTATTGAGGAGCATGCGTCAGGAAATTAAATGTCTTGACCTTTCATATGTTGGCAGCCTCCAACCAGCGTGAATAGATCACTATGCCTTCCAGTTTATCCGTGTTAATAAGTTTGCAATAGCCACCCAAGAGGATGTCGGCTACTAGGTATGGTTCATCTTCCTCTTCTTCGGGAGAACTTTTCCGACTCGGTATCTTCACAGTCATCTTTCCAACTTGAAATGAGGCAAATCTGATTACTATATCCCCTATCTGGAAAGGATTGGGTTGTGGTACAATCGCCTGGTGGTTGTTCCCGTAGTCTTCCAGATCTCTGGTGAAACGCTTAAAAGGTTCGGCGGTCCATTCGCATCTCTTGACAGTGTTGTGCTCGACAAATGTGTCGAGTCCCTAGGGCGGTTTGCGGTGAGAAATGGTTGGTGATAAAGAGAGTGTCTTAGTCAGGCTTACTTGAGTTTGGAGTTTGGCAGGTGGTTTTGGCGACTCCTTTCCCGGTATTAGAGTATTGTCGGTAAGATGTTGACAGGGTAGTAAGTTAGCCGGCTTGTTGGATACCCTCTCTGGAATTGACATGGGAAAGGGTGATGCTCCTAATTCCGTTTTGTTGTTGAGTACCCACGGGCGCCCCAAAATAATATCGTAATTTAGATTCTTGACGATGTGGAAAGTCCCGCGCGTTGCGATATTTCCTATGTTGATCCCAAGATTAGCGTAGCCAAGCGCATGCAGGTGATTCCCCTCGTGGTATTTCATAGCCGATGGGGAGTGAGTGGACTCTTGTTTTGTTACTTATGCCGCTTTCAGGGTCTTGAACGTAACAATGTTGAACTCTGAGGCTGCGTCAATGAACGTGTTGTCAAACTCGGCGTCCTTTAAGCGGGTCATGGTGAGAAGTCCCCAGTTATGCTTCTCGGCAGGGACGCCTGGCGAGATCTGTTCCTCAGGTGTGTTTTTTGCGGCAGAGTGGAGTCGTTTTCCAGATACTATGTGGTTGAGGGATGCGAAAGCATCTCGACGTTGCTCCTTGGAAAAGTAGAGGATTTCGCATATGTGCTGCATCATGGACCGCACTGTTTCGTGTTTAGAGTCCCCAGAGATTTCACAGTTTCTTATGGGAAGAGGATCTCTATGTACTCCTTCATTCCTTAGTCGTAACTCCCCTACTTATATCCTTTCTTTGAAGATGCTTTTTAACCTGTTGTAGTCGCTGGTCGGATGACTGACAAATCTGTGGTAGTGACAAAATCTGATATTTGCCATCTCTTCTTCAGTAGGTGGGAGCCGAGGAGCCGGTAGCCTGATGATACCATCCTGGACCCATGTTTCCAGAAGTTCGATTACTTCCTCCATCGGAAAGGGGAAGTTCGAGTATTCTCCCCTGGCTTCAGGGCGACGATCAGAAGGTTTGGTTTGGGCATTTCGTGGGGCATCCCTTTACGTTGGGGCCGTGCACCCAGGGTGTTGATCCGTTGGAGGTGTTTTCCTCTTTCCTCTTTCATCCACCACACTTACGGAGGAGGGGCTGGTGTTGTATGGCTTGTTGATAAAACGCGGGATTCTTCGAATTTCTCGTGTATCTTCACTGGGAGGCCTAGTTCTTTCCAACAGGGCTGGAACTGTCGTGGCTGATCGTTTAGCAGCTTCGTGGAGTTCGGAGAAGGTTTGGAACCGTAAGTTTTCCAGTAAAGCCCGATAGATGGGAGTCATGCCATTGATGCACAAATTTACTAGTTGCTTCTCAGTTGCACTCGGGTCGTGGCAGTCTAGTGCTTGAATTCTGAATCTCTTGACGAAATCATTCGGATATTCGTCATTATGTGGGAACATTCTTCCCAGATCCGAGAGATTGACTTGATCGGACACAAAGAAATACTTCTTGTAAAAGGACGTAACCATTTCACCCCAATCGCGGATGTTGCCTGGGGCGATGCAGTTGTACCACGTGTACGCTCTTCAAGTGAGTGAATTTGAAAATTCTCGCAGGTGGAGAACATGGTTGTATTCGTGCTCGGCTAGCGCCTCTAGAAATCGTGAGACATGTTCCCTTGCGTTGACGGTTCCGAAATAAAAGGCAAAATGAGGGGATGAGTATCCTCTCGGGAGGGGAATTCTATGGATTTCAATTGGATAAGGAAGTTGGTGTTGATGTACATCCGTGTCGTTCTTGATTCGGTTTTGTAGGAGTCGTTCCCGGTCTTCACGTGTTACGAAGTCCAGTGGGAAATTTCCTTCCACTGGGTTCCTGATGCGGATTTCCTCGCTCACGTTGGTGTGCTCAGTTGCGGTGCTAATTCCAAAATCATTGGGAGAGCTTGACCTCGGCGCTGTCTGGCGTATCCCTCCTGGGGGTGTGACATTAGCATCTAGGTTGTCGGAAGCGTCTGCTCTTGATTCAGGCCACCGTGGCTCCCGTGGAAGTTTCTCCGTCAAGGTTTTGAGGAAGACGAGCACATCTTTCTGGGTTGAAACCATATTCGTTTGAGCCCTAGCTAGAACCTCGTGCCTTTCCATCAAATCCGTGATTGTGAAATAAAGTTTTCCTCCTCTGTTATCTCGTCCCGGCGATTGAGTAGATGTTGTGGATCGAGTGGTTATCGGAGGTGCCGTGCCTGCTGAAACACTAGTGGTGGCAGCGTCGGCATGAGCCCTGATGACTGGAGGCGTGACACCTGAAGGGCTTCCCTCAGTGCTGTTTGAGTTGGCGGATGGTGCAAAGACATTTGGAATGGAAGTATCCCTGGCCCTGGTAACAGGAGGTGTAACACTTGGAGGGGCCTTTCCCATGCTTCCAAGATCGGCAGGTAACGTAGAGGCATTGGTGGAAGGAGCATTTGTGCTAGGGGTGGCTTCTATGTTGGCGCCTTCAGAGTTTGTCGCGGACACAGATCTTATTTCTACCATGTTGAGCGAACGGTAGAGCAGATTTTGAACTAAAGATAAGTTTTTGTAACCGAGATATTGAAACTCCCGCTGTGGTCGCCAATTGTTTATGGGAGAAAATCGCCTCTGCCGAATTTGGTAAATTCGATGGTGGAGAGACTAGTTTAAACCCTTAAACAAATATGTTGCACGTGATCACTTTTGATTCGAGATATCAATCTATACAACTCTGGCCTAAACCAAGAAGATGGATGTTCCTGATTTTCTTCGGTCACAAAGTGGAGGAGAAGGGTTGATTTGGGGAAGATAGCGAAGAAGGGTGATGAGACCAGAGAGTTCTGGCTAGGTAGTATCTCGACTTGTATCATAAGTGCAGAAGCTTGCTAGTGATGGAAGCTTTTGAGAGAGATTGCAAAGTGGCTATCTTATAGTATTGTATTTTTCCTGACCAAGACTTGTTGTTTTGGTAGAATAGGTGAGACCTATTTATACAAGTGAGATTGAACGTACCCTGGCCTCATTAAGGAGTAGAGTAATGGCGCAAATTAAATAGAGGAGGTGGAAACCGCTGGGGATTTATGGTGAAAACGTTTTCACCATAAATTTTCTTATTTAATTGACTGTATTCATTCCTTTGCACGCAGTCCTTATTGCGAGCGTAGTGTACGCTTCACGCTGTGACCGCCAAACCAAAACCCCAAGAAAGCATCCCCCAGTTTTGTGTTTATGTCTAGAGACTTGGGCGCAAGTGGCAATGCCAAAGTTGCTAGTGAAGCATTGCGGAATGTGCCAATGGCATGTGCGGGAAGTCTCGACCGCAAGTTGTACTTTAAGTGTGGATGGCAATTCCAAAGTCGCTTGGTGGAGAATTTGGCATGTGCCAATGGAATGTGCGGAATACCTTGGCCGCGATTTGTACTTTGAGTGCGAATGGTAATGCCAAAGTCGCTAGTGGAGCATGTGTGGCATGTGCCAATGGCATGTGCAGAATGCCTTGGAAATTGGCTAGCAAGTTGGGGATAAAACTGGCTAGTGGTTGCATGTTGGCATGTGCCAATGGCACGCACGTCTACTTTGGCCAAGTCGCAGGAGATACAATTGGATAGCGGCTTGGGATAAAAGGTGGCTAGTGGTAACGTGTTGGCATGTGCCAATGGCACGTATGGCCACCTTTGCCAAGTCGCGTGCGCTACAATTGGAGAGCGGCTTGGGATAAAAGGTGTCTAGTGGTAACGTGTTGGCATGTGCCAATGGCATGTATGGCCACCTTAGCCAAGTCGCGGGCGCTACAATTGGGTAGCGGCTTGGAATATAAAGTAGCTAGTGGTAACATGTTAGCATGTGCCAATGGCATGCACGGCCACTTTGGCCAAGTTGCGGGCGCTACAATTGGGTAGCGGCTTGGAATAGGAAGTGGCTAGAGGTAACGTATTGGCATGTGCCAATGGCACGCACGGCCACTTTAGCCAAGTTGCGAGCGATACAATTGGGTACCGGCTTGGAATATAAAGTGGCTAGTGGTAACGTGTTGGCATGTGCCAATGGCACGCACGGCCACCTTAGCCAAGTTGCGGACGCTACAATTGGGTAGCGGCTTGGAACAGAAATTGGCTAGTGGTAACGTGTTAGCATGTGCCAATGGCACGCAGGCCACTTTGGCCAAGTTGCGGGCGCTACAATTGGGTAGCGGCTTGGAATAGAATGTGTCTAGTGGTAACGTGTTGGCATGTGCCAATGGCACGCACGACCACTTTGGCCAAGTTGCGGGCTCTACAATTTTGTAGCGGCTTGGAATAGAAAGTGGATAGTGGTAATGTTTTGGCATGTGCCAATGGCACGCACGACCACTTTGGCCAAGTTGCGGGCGTTACAATTGGGTAGCGGCTTGGAATAGAAAGTGGCTAGTGGTAACATGTTGGCATGTGCCAATGGCAAGCACGGCCACTTTGGCCAAGTTGCGGGCGCTACAATTGGGTGGCGGCTTGGAATAGAAAGTGGCTAGTGGTAACGTGTTGGCATGTGCCAATAGCACGCACGACCACTTTGTCCAAGTTGTGGGCGCTACAATTGGGTAGCGGCTTGGAATAGAAAGTGGCTAGTGGTAACGTGTTGGCATGTGACAATGGCACACACGGACACTTTGGCCAAGTTGCGGGGGCTACAATTGGATATCGGGTTGGGATAGAAAGTGGCTAGTGGTAACGTGTTGGCATGTGCCAATGGCACGCACGACCACTTTGGCCAATTTGCGGGTGTTACAATTGGATAGCGGCTTGGGATAGAAAATGGCTAGTGGTAACGTGTTGGCATGTGCCAATGGTACCCACGGACACTTTGGCCAAGTTGCGCGGTTTGCAAGCCTAGGGAGCTATTTTTGGCATGTGCCAAATGGTATAGCGGCTTAGATTGGCATGGTTGCCTGTGAGTGCAGTATGTGGCTTGGTTTTGGCGTTGCTGCCATGGTGCGCAGTATGCGGCTTGGTTTTGGCGTCGTTGCCATGGTGCACAGTATGCGGCTTGGTTTTGGCGTCGTTTCCATGGTGCGCAGTAAGCGGCTTGGTTTTGGCGTCCGTGCCATGGTACGCAGTATGCGTCTTGGTTTTGGCGTCGTTGCCATGGTGCGCAATATGCGGCTTGGTTTTGGCGTCGTTGCCATGGTGCGCAATATGTGGCATAGTTTTGGAATTAGGGTTCTGTGTCGAAAACCCTAATCTGGTATTTTGAAAAAATACCCCCATTAATTGTTGACACCTGAATTAAATGCTCGTGGTTAATGTGTTGTTGGTAACACTAGGTCATGGGGTTTTACGATTTTGCTCCTTATCTAAAATACATCATCGACAAGGCTGTATAAATATTTGCACTACCAACCGCTTTAAGAAATCATGCTTCAGGGGGGGTGTAAACTCGTAGAATCATTGGTTGGACTTAAACGCGATGTACTCTTTTTCCTTCGCCAAGGTTTGTCTCGCTGGATTTTCCTTGTCAAGGTTTTAACGAGGCAGCATATGCGTGTTCAGCACCATAATCGGGCGACATCCATTGTACTCTTTTCCTTTGGTCTGGTTTTGTCCCACGTGGTTTTCCAGATGAGGTATTTAAAGAGGCAACATGCTCTTCAACGTCGGAATTATTCTGAATTTGAGTGCTCAAGTTTTGTCCCAAGGGGTTTTCCTGGCACATGCGTTCAGGTTTTGTCCCAAATGGTTTTCTTGACGCAGACAATTAGGTTTTGTCCCAAGTGGTTTTCCTTGCGCAATCCTAACAAAAGAGGAAATTTTGGGGGCGACCAACCTCATTCGAAGCGCAGGTTTTTCCTGGATGGTTTTCCTGGCACAGTTTCAACAAGAGGAGAAAATTCGTGACGACCATGATCACTTCCAAGCTACCTGTGTTGTACTCCTTTTCTTTCGACCAGTTTTTGTCCTACTAGACTTTTTCCTGGCAAGGTTTTGACAAGGCACATATTTAAGCGGTGGTCATCCAAGGGGGAGTATTATGTGTAGAATGTTCTGGTGGCTGACCCAACATTTGAACACGAACAAGATAAATTAGAGCCGACAAGTTTTACCTCACCGTTTTGATAAGGATTATCTCCGGTAAACTTAGTCCTTAAGTTTTAATTCATTGAAGACACATGTTACTACATGTGGCCTTAATTGTATCAATATGACTGTTTTCAAATAGACTATAAATAGCCCACTTTGGTTCGATGTAAACAGAACTGATTAAGAAGAAATGAATCTCATTTTCCCATCTCCATATCTTTCTTACGTAAGAAGAAATGAATCTCATTTTCCCATCTCCATATCTTTCTTACGTCCACTGTATAGCTAATATATTTCAGTTGTAGTAATTGGCAAAAGTCAAAATTAATGGAGAAGTTATGGCATATGTTAAGGAGATCAAAATTAATGGAGAAGTTATGGCATATGTTAAGGAGTTTATTTGCTAATGGTGAAATGCTGAAACTAACTCGGATTGGAGTTAATAGAGACCGAGCGCAAGTATGCTTTTTCCCTTCAGGTGGCGATGGAAGAGGGTGGACTAATTTTGCTGAAGCCATTAAGTTCTGTTTAAGTTTGGCTACCACCTTTCAACAGATTAAGCAAATTACACCTCCATTACCCAAATCTCAGCAACAACGAAAATTTAGCAACATATGGAGAGGAGCTTTGATCTGTGAGACTCAAAATACATCAACGGATCAACCCCTTGGATCAGAATTGCACAAATCATCAAATCACTCTTCAAACTTCAAGGATCTGTTAGTTTATCACCCATTTCCACAACGAAATCTCAATCTTTGTTCTTTGTTGAATCGGAGTACAAAAAACAAGAAATATTGTCCAAGCAACAATGGGACACTGATGAAGTGAAACTTCGTTTCTCCGAATGGAACCCAAATGCTAACAGCCTCAAATCCCTATCTGTTAGTTTATCACCAACCCAAATACTCATACTGGGTACAGTCGGTCCGGGACGGTACGGGACTGGGATAGGACCGTGTACCTGTACCTCCCTAGCCTCGGTTCCTATTTTTTGGACCGGTACCTGTACCCCCTTCCTCGATTCGGTACAAAAATAGGTACGGTTCCGCCGGTTCCGGGACGGTCCGTCGGTCCGGCTCGGTTCCTGTGCACCCTTAGTAAGGATACATTTCTCCGAACAGTATCTATTAGCCACGAATGATTGGCATGACTGGCTATTCAACCTATAAGAATTATAACAGATTTAAAGTTTTTTTCTTGGAAGTTGCTTTTGTGCCTGAGTTGGCGGTGCTTTGTTTAATAGGTTGGCAGTATCAGGGTGCCAACATGATGTTTATGGAATTGCACGCACATGTTACATAGAATAACGATACTTCAATCCTGCAATGCAGTTATTGCCAGCGCAAATTTTGTTGAGTCAACTGGCTAGATAATAATAATTTATATTGCCATTGTAACTCTATTAATTACTCATCTGAATCATGTCACGCGATTGGGGATGGTTTGGGTAATCAAAACAAATTTCTGACTCAGTTTGATTCTATAAATACGACCATGTTATCGACATGATATATCCCGCAACTAAGCTACAGGTTTATCGATCATAGTCATACCATGGCAAAAATCACTTCTTTGTGTTTCTCTCTTGCTCTCCTTTTCATTTCGAGTATTTTGATCATGAGTTCTCAGTAAGTTTCCTTTTTTCTTCTTTATCCTCTCTTTTTCTTTCGTTTGTGTTGTTAATTAAATTTGTTGTTGTTGTTGTGATGATGTATAGAGGTGTGAATGGCGTCCTCGTATGTAAGGACCATGCCCTCAAGCTTGATTATTGGAAGATGTATGATGTAAGATGCGTAGCAGATTGTAAGAAAATGTTTGATATTAATAAATTAGTGGGTTTCGAAGTGTATGACCAGTGGACTCCCAATCCCAAATGCAAATGTTGCTACGCAGATGGCAATAATTTAAGTCTTATTACCGCCTGATGAATCCGTTTACCAGTACACCGCCACCATGGATTTCTACTATGATCATGTATTTGCTCATCAGATCTTATCAGATCATGATGTAATATTAGGAAATTGTATCGGTATTGTGTTTTCCTTCGTTGATCAGGCATCATGTTTTTTTTTTTAATCTTTTTTGGTGGAGTAATATTGTCTTTGAACAGCAGTTTTAATCCAAGAACAACTGCTCCATGTGTAGAATGGGTTAAAATTTTCAATTTTGGATATTAATATAATTCAACAACTTATATCCACCTTGAAAGGCTCGGAAACATCTATCGACAAGCCATCAATCCTCTCAGATATTAATTTGTGAATATTTCGAAAATTTGTCGTGTTGAGGAGTTTGCCCATAGAAACTCCTTAGTGACTAATCCACTGTTAATTTTAGGCTCTATTGGAGGAAATGTGCCATGTTGTTCCATTTCGAATGCGAGTTCGGTTTGCCTTCCGAATCAGACACCATGCAAGACGGATTTCATCCAACTCAGAGAGTTCGTTATGAAATGGCTAACGGTTGTTCCAGAGGCTCGTCGCCTTGCTTTCCTGTTAACGTTCAGATATTAGCGTGTATTCAATAGTTCATTTATAATTTGCTTTCAAAATACTTTTGCTGGATTTTTTTTTTCCATTTCATTTCTCAAGTATTGCACATTTAAGTCATTTGGCGTGCACAAGGAGCAGTTTTATGTAAAATTGATTCAATGTAATCAATAAAACTTGTTTGTTATCATGTACTAATCATTATACGAACCGATACATGAAATTCAAGGATTTTTCAAGATAGTTTACTTTTTCCTGAAAGGTGAGTTAAATGTTTTTTCCTGGAAATTGCTATGTACGTAGTTTTTCGATTTGTTTTCTGCCGAGGTGCGCTTTGTTAAGCAGTTGCAAGCATTTTTGGCGCAGTAATAAGTTGGCAGTGTCGGGTGGGTGGTCTTATGGCATTGTGCGAACATGTTATATGCAATAGCGATCCTTCACTATCCCTGCAGTTATTACTGTCAACACTATGATAATGCAACTTGATTCGTGAGTTATTATTATTATATTTTTTGATCGATATTTGTGAGTTTTTTTTTTTTTTTTTAATAAATGTTTTATTAATATTTTATAATGAATACAAAGTTTTTATATAGACAAATAAATGTAAATGTAAATACTTTTAAAAAATAATAAAAAAATGAAAATTACATAAAGCTTTTGGTTGGTAGCCTAGCGACAAGCTGGGCGCAAACTCCTCTCTGAATAGCAAGGAAAATTATTATTATTTTCATAATTGAAAAGATAAATATATTAATTAAGCAAGATAATACATTAGTTCCACAATTTGTGAGTTATTAGTTAGCTAGCTAATTAATCAATGGAGCTAATTGGGTTGGTGATATTCATTCAGTAATAAGTTGGTTTGGCCATTACAGTTTGATTCGCTTAGAGCAATCAAGAATTACAATGTGCCCGATAATAAAGTTCTTAAAAAGGGCAAACAAGTCTTGGAGGAATGGTAAGACAAAGAGTTTTTATATAGACAAATTGTTGGGAAATGCGAACAACAAAGTCGAACATGTATGGTTAGTAGATCTGTAGTGTTTGTTTCTACACATGTGTACCAAGAGCTGTCAGAAGAACAACTTGATCCTAATGACTATGAAGCAAGATGCAGAAGATATGTGGTAAGTTTGGTTTTTATGCATATTGATATAAGATTATCATATTTAATTTCATTTTCACTGTACTTTATCCCAACTTGATCCCAAATGCAACTGTTGTTACGAAAATAATAATAATTTAAGTCTCACCGCCTGATGAGTCCATTTACCAGTACACCGCCACCATCGACATCTACTATGATCGTGTATTTTCTCACTTATTACTGCGTTGATGTAGACCGCCGCCCTGCGACGACTACTTTTTTTTTTTTAGTTTGGATATCTTCATCGTAGTAGAAACTATCTTTAATGGAAAAAGTTGTTGTATTTCTGGCTTTTAATAGATCTTCACATTATTTCTTGCTGTCGCTCATTCTGCCCTATTGTGAACAATGGTTTACACTTTATAGGATTGTTGTTGTTATATTGTATATAGTTCCAAAACCAGATACTCCATGTGTAGAAGGTTAGAGCAGTTCTTATGGGATGAACAAACTCTGAGTTTGTTCATTTTGCTCCCACTATGGCATGAACAAACATGAAAAATGGATGTTCAAATCATCAAATCTGTTGCTTTGAACATTGAGTCGTAACATCCAGCGCGCGTTTATTGTAAAGACGGGCGTCATTGCTGGCTACGCTGGCATCCGAAGAAATAAAACCAGCGCTATGATTTCCAGCGCGCGTCTTCATATATAGCGCCGGCGTCTGTATCAATAACGCCAGCGTCAGTCACTATGACGCCAACACCTCAATCTGAACGGCTGCAGAAACCTTTGATCCAACGACTACAATTTCTGAAATCTATAAATACTCCTCATTTGAACTCCAAATTCACACATTCTTCCCTCTCAAATCATCTACAAAAATTCCTCCCAGAGTTCGTTTTGTTAAATTCACTAAAGAAGAGGATTTAGCTATTTGCAGAGCCTACGTTTTTCAAACACAAGATGTTGCCACTAATGTTGCTACCGGTAGGAATGTATCACAATCGACGTTCTAGCAGAAAGTTTTTGAAATGTTCGCTGCTGAAACGATGGACATTAATAGGCGTGATTGTCATGGATTGGCGCATCGTTTTAGTGTAATTATTTGTAATGTATCGGAGTTCACCACTCAATTAATGGAGAATCACAAAAATAAGCTCAACGGTGAAGCCGAACATGAAGTGGAACCCAGAACTCTAGCGATGTGGCTAGCATCTCACCATGATCGTCAGTTCGAATTCCATGCTTGTTTCAACATTCTTAGGGTGCTCATCAAATATGATCCC
Organism: Papaver bracteatum; assembly: GCA_023529315.1. Taxonomy (NCBI): domain Eukaryota; kingdom Viridiplantae; phylum Streptophyta; class Magnoliopsida; order Ranunculales; family Papaveraceae; genus Papaver; species Papaver bracteatum. The sequence continues at coordinate 145,221 of JAJJWX010003387.1, read as the reverse complement.
TACATCTCCCTAGGAATTCCACCACCCGCCGAGAACTGAAGTCGCCTATGTATTAGTTGTTTTAATCTGATGTATTTATTTTATTCTCATATATGGTGTGATTGTTCAAGAACTTACTTACTTACATCCAGGCTCCACTTTTGTTTATGGTGATGTCTTCGAAAACATATGTCAACAAGCCATTACTCCTCTTGAAGATGATAATTAAATATGGATCGTTGAATTTTCTTTTTATAATGAATTTTTTTCCCTAAATTTGTCATGTTGATAAGTATGCCCAAAGCAACTAACAACTGACTAACCCGAATTAGACATTATGCAAAAACAAGAAGGAAATTTTAGAAAATGCCACATTTCCAATTTCCAGTTTAAGAAAGTGACACTATTTTTTTCAGAATTAATAAAATACCACAACCGTTACATTTTCCGTCAGGGACTACCAAACCAGTCTATAATAGTTGAAGAAGTCAAGAAAATATTCATCTTTACCTATTTACCCTTCACGATCCTTAAGACATCCATAAAAAAATATAAGAAAATCCGATCTCATTCATGTCCATTAGATTCCACTGGTGCTAAACAACGCCGGTAGAATTGACTTGTGGGTGAAATGTAATTTTTGATGGACCGGCCTACTACTGTGTCTAGGCACTCGGTGGTTGTATTCGGAATAATAATTTTTTAAAGATTTCATTAGAACAAACAAACTAGTCATTAAGTATCTTGTTAATCACAAGGAAACTACACTACCTCATCGGGATACAAATGTCTCTCATGATTAACCAACTCGCACTCCGCTACTACCCATCAAATTCCTATAGACTTTATCATGTCCACCAAAAATTCGGTTTTTTTTTTATGGAAAGCCATCAGTGAAGGATTACCAACCTTCTCACTCTTACATCACATCCATTTGACCAACTTAGACATATGCCACAGATGCACCGCTGATCCAGAATTAGCAAGTCACCTTCTAATTCACTATCCAATGGCAACTACCTCCTGGAACACTTACTCACTCATCTATCAGTTTCACCAAACTCCAATCCCCCCCCACCCCATTTTCACCATAACAACCATTTCAGAATGTTTTGTATCGATCATTCGATCACTTGAAATTGCTTTGATGCTAATAGTTTGTGTGAGACATCTATTCTCGTCTTCTAAGAATGTTTCAATGATTGAATCAGTAGTTTAGAGCTATTAACCATAATTGGACATAGCAAAGTATGCGTACTTGTATGTTAACTATTGCAAGTTATTCCAAGTCCGGGAATCAAAGTATGCATACCCGTATGCGTACTGGTTGGTTAGTTGAAAGTCCGGGAACTTAGTATGCATACCCGTATGCATACTAGCGTAATTCAAGTTTCGAAATTCAACTGAGTTTTGAAGGTATGCGTACCCGTTTGCATACTGGCGAACCCAAACCAAGTTCGGCCACTTAGGTATGCGTACCCGTTCGCATACTTGAGTAGGTTATGTTCTAAAATTGGTTTGTTCATGAACTAATACATTTATATAATAAGGAATCCAATCTTTTGCAAACCGTTGCTATAATGTTCATTAATTTATTCAAGTAAATCAAAATCGATTTTGCTTCAATTGTGTCTTGTATACTTCTATGAAAATAAAAACAATTGATCAACTCTAGAACTAGTTTCATTTGAGTCATTTGAACTACTTGTGATTGAGATGAACAAGGTTAATATGAAGGTGTTCATATGACTAACTTCGGTTAACTATTGTTGAGCCAACAAGGTGTACATGTTTAGGTACGGTTACCCAAATCTACATGAAGTCACTTTTCATTTATGTTAACAAGCTAAGTTCGATCTAAAGGTTGAAATATATTAGCTTGAGTCTAAACAGGTTTTCATCTAACTGTGAATATTAAATGCTTTGTTACCAAGGTAGCATTAATTGCAAACCCTGATTTGAAGACTATATAAGGAGAACTCTACCAACTGGTAAACCTAATCCCCATACCTCCTATGTGATACTAGTTGCGACTAGAGTCGATTCTCCTTTAACCTAGGTTTTTCCTAAAACCATTTTAAGTTAAAGACTTAAAGACTTCATTGAGATTGTGAAGCCAGACCCAACTATTTTCTCTGTAGTTCGTGTTCTGATCTGCATGTATTCCATCATGTTGAGTATTATATTCTCTAAGATTTGATTGAGATTTACTCTCCGATAGGCAAGATAAAAATTAGCCACAAACATCTTCGTCTTATCGTTTGTGATTCCACAATATCTTATTTTTCTACCATACGATTAAGATTATTGTGAGGTGATTGATATTCCTAGGATGTTCTTCGGGAATATAAGTATGGTGTGTCAATTAGTTCCTGTTCCCCTTGATTTATCAAAAGACAGAACAAAACTCATAGGTATTTCTATGGACAAAGGTTTATTTATTCAATAGACTTTTCTGTGTGAGACAGATTGGTTTATCAAGTCTTCGATTTTGGGTTGTAGCAACTCTTAGTTGTGGGTGAGGTATAATCGAATCAAGTGCGTAGAGTCTTGCTAGGATTCATAGGCGTAAGGAATGCGACTGTACCTTGATTAGTGTGAGATTGGTTATGGATCAACTACATTCCAGTCCGAAGTTAACTTGTAGTAGGATAGAGTATGTAGAGGCTTAATACAGTGTGGTATTCAAATCTGGACTAGGTCCTGAGTTTTTTTTTTCATTTGTGGTTTCCTCGTTAACAAAATTTCTGGTGTATGTATTATTTATTTTCCGCATTATATTTTCTATATAATTGAAATATATATTGATTGACACTTGAACATTGGTCTTTGGTACCGTTCAAGTTGTTTCACATAATAATCAAGATCACGAATTTTTATCTATTTGATTTGATGATTACATTGTGAAACAGAGATACAACTCTTCCATTGATTGAGTCTGACTGTCTAGTTGATTCTCTTGGAATTATATTGGAGTTTTTTCATACAAATTTCCTAAACGAAATATTGGGTGAGGTTGTTAGACCCCCCACTTTTTCAATATTATTTGTGTTAATGATGATAGGGATCGAATTAAAGGCGAAAATAAATCTCTAGTTGCACGGGATCTGTTCTCGCTTGCTTGTTGAGAGCGATGTGGATTTAGAATAGGTCTTAAGTGTTGTTGAAAATGCCAGGGTTGAAGAAGCTAAGTGCGATAGTTTGGAAATTGAGCATGTTGAAACCCTTAAAGTAATTATTTCTCAAAAAGAAGGTTTTCTTGGAAAATTTCCTCAGTTGGAGAATATAATATTTCTAATCGTTTTAATTGTGCTCAATGCGGATATCCTTTAATTTCTTTGCAGAGACTGAGAAGAAACATCTCCAGGAGATTGAAGACCTTTCCGAGAAATTGGAGGCATTGGAGTTGGCATTTTCTTCAAAGAATTCCAAATACTCCAAGCTCAAGCGTAAGATGACGGTTTTCTATTGCTAACACCAAGACGAATAATTTCCATGAGCAAAACAAGCACCCTCAATCCATTGTCGATCAAATCTGCAACAAGTACGTGCTTCCCCTATTTGATATCAATTTTGTTGAGGTTTCGAAAATAAAAAGATAGAAGACGTCTCTGGAAGTGATGATGAGGAATATGAAGAAGAGTGATAAAGGCATTTATGTGTCTATTTTGATCTCAATTTTCTGTTTTTTCAGTACCCATTTTTGTACTTATTTTGGTATTTTATATTTTTGTAGGTGTTTTGGGAGAAATAAACATGTGCGGAGAAATTGGCTCGAAAAGTGACCGCGGGAGAAAATTACTAAATGAGGTGGATAAGGGGTAACCTAATTACTAAGGGGAACCCAAGTTTTATCCGTACCCCAACAACAGGATAAGGGGAGACCATCTTCTTTATAATTTGAAAACAGAAAAAGGAGGGGAAATGGTTTTTCATGAGAAGAATTTAGGGTTCGATGATTAGATGGTTTTTAACGAGATTCAATCGGATATTTTGATCTAGATTGACTATACTTGGCCAAACATCATTGGTATGGATGATTAGATGGACTGAATTGGGCTGGATCATCGGGAATTCACTTGTTTAAGCCAAACAGAGAAGGGAGATTTTCAGGCACGATTTGGATGTGATTTTGGACGAGTTAAACACGGTTATCAATAGTTACCAAATAAACAGGATGAATGACATGTTTGGGAGTTAAAATAGGCATCAAATCTTCTCATATTTGGTTACATCTCGTTAAACATGGAATGAAGGATAACTCGGGTTTAGTGTTTTAATTCGTGGAAATTACGTGGGAATAAGGAAACCATATATCCTATGAGATATGATATTGTATCATAGATAATTCAGGGACGTTGGATTGAATCAAACATCACGTAAGAAGGAAGAAAAAAAAGGAGAGAGAAGTCTGTAACTTTGCTTAGAAGAAAAGAGAAGAGATTTTCAGGATTTAATCTCCCTATTATGTGTAAAAGGGTATATTCGAGTTCTATAGAGAATTACGGATAGTTTGGGGTAGAGCAGAGGCATAAAATCACGCTGCAGGAGGAGTTGCAGCAGCAGCAGCAGGTGAAGAGGAATAAGAAGAGTTGCAGACGACAGAAAACAAGTGTCATTCTCAAGAACACGAAGAACAGACACATATAGTCAGTCGTTTATTCTGCTACATGTTGGATTTATCGCTTACTATAACAGTGACTTTGCAACACTTATATCATGTTGCAATTTCACTGCTTTATTGTTTTCCACCTCTTGTAAACATTTTTGAGCTATGAAAACCAATTTTGAGCGTGTTTATGCCATGATGAGCTAAACCCCATCACTTGGATGACGGAGGAAGCTGGATTTCATCTATGTGGTAACTTGAATTAATTATTATTTACTTTTTGCACTGTTTATTAATTGTTTTATGATTTTTATTGAATGATTGTTATTTCAATTGATGGGTCATGCTTATCTTAAATGATTTGATGTTCCATGCTTTAGATTTATAGTCATTTCTTTAAAAAATCTATTTTGGTAAATATTAAGAGTTAATAAATTAAATTATTTGAGCCATAATTATCCTAGGATTATTTTATGAACCACATGAATATGAGAAACATTAAAATGCTGAATCCTAGTAACTCTTACTCTTGTTACCTTCTTTTTCATATTTTTTTTTTGCTATTTTTAGTGTTTTATTTAAGTAAGTCTAAAATCAACAACTTCCCAAGTCCGAGAATCAAACCCCTTTTACCACTGTAAAAACTACATCAAAGAGGAAATAAAGGGCGAGCACGGAGAAGAAGAAGAAGAAGAAAAACAAGATCATTCTGAGGATGTAATTCTATTTTGTTAATCATCGCCTTTTCATTGTTCAAATGTAATTCTATTTCATTTTGAATTTATTATCATTGCCTTATTTTGTCTCTGCAATATTTTTCCCTACATTATAATAATGAACATTGTATAGGTGTTTTTGGGTTTTTATCAAGGTCTTATTATGCCTCCCAAAGTAGAGGTCTTACTTATCCTCCTCTTGTGTTTGGGTCTTATGTTTACCCCAAAGGATTAAATTTGGTCGGTCGATGAAATCGCGGGAGACCATTACCCTTTAAAGTAATAGTCTATTGATCTCACCTTATCATATCTTTCATATTGTTGCATTGGTAGGATTTCTTCGCGCGACAATGTGACAAGCCTAAATACCCCCGTGAGTAATAGCCACATGACATTGCCGTATTTGACATAATTCAGCTCCCTAGTGGAGGGTGTCATCCCTTATCTTCCTCTAATTTACCCTTCAAGGAAGCGTATACCCCTAACTGGTTAGGTTAGGCTCCTCCCATCCGGTTTTACCAACAATCAGTTGTTTTCGTGATATCTTATCCCTCCAATGATATGGATTATGGTCATGAGACCACACCCTAAGTGGGATTTCTTGAGGACCAAGTTTATCGTAGCCAAGACTTGTTAATTAAGGATGGACGAAATGCTCCAGACGCCCCAGGCATCCTTATCTCAACCATGTACCGTCTCCATGATCGTATTTCTACACCACTTGACATAGAACATATTATCCCGAGTTGTTCGCCTAGGAGCCTCTGTCGGGTAGGCTTTTCTTTCGCCCCTAATTTTATGTCTCAAGGTTGCTTTCCCCGGATTCATGTATTACTAGGTTTTCCCCACTGTGATGCATGTTAGGTCTTATGAGTTTACCTCTTTCATATTATGTGAACTAAGGTGTACGCCATCAGTGGATGCCTATCCTTCCTAGTTAGAGGTTTTAATTTATTTTGGTCTCATTTGCCTCCTATTGAGGTTTTATTATTGTATTTTTCTTCTATTTATTATTTTTGGTGTATGTGAATGTTTAATCATCTGAAGAATAAATCTTTCATTTTTCATTTATATCTTTGATCAGTACATTGTTGAATTTTCTCTTCTTTTCTTTATTCGCGATGCTTACATCTTCGTTTCTAGAAGTATTTTTTAAAGTAATAATATGAAACATATCTAAGACATGGGAGAGGAAATTTGATGTATTGATATTCTTTTGGGAGAGTATGGTCAGTACAAATGTGTAAAAACCCTAACTTGGCGAGCAAATAACTTTCTCTCTCCTTAACTTTACAAACAGACTCTAAAATCTCTCTTCTATAATGACTTATCGCCCCTTATATATAAGTTACATAGTGGATGACAACTAATATGGATAATGAAGTACAACTAATAATGCTTGACGTTATTTCGGATCTTATAAGAGTGATCCTATCGCGCTTTCCTTCACATGTTTCATGTGACTCTTGTGATGTCATCGCATGTGTCAGTAGTGACATAATGGATTTATTCTCTTCTATCTTGATACCACGTTGTCTTTTTCTCATTCTCATTGGTTAAGCGATATTTTATATCCACAATGTAACCTTTGGATGCGTGGATTCATCAAGTTGATGAGTTATAAGTGAAGAAGATGATGTTGGTGAGACAAATGCACTACACTGCACCATTTTTTGTCTTCTAAAATATGCACCACGAATAAAATTTTATTCTTATAATAGTCTGAGGGATTTTTTTTTAGAGACATCCTTTGGTTGGACTTGAAACCACGACCAAGGTCCATGCGATTAACAATACCGGCTTGAGAAAAGATTGTATGTTGTTATTGGACTTGAATAACCTTTAATTAGTAACTCTCGTAAAGTTTGGTAATCCACTGTAATAGCTGCAAATCATAGCATGATATCACTACACCATATTTGCCAAATAGAAACTCAAAATAGCAACGGAAATGTAGCATTTGGTAATTTTCAGTTGCGAATTTCTGTTACTAAATATTCGCAATAGCCATATGTTGTTGCTAATCTCACAACTGCTTTTCCTTTGTTGCTATTCACAACTGTATTTATTTCATGCATGTGAGCTAAGTGTGTGGCAGTAAACAGCCGGAAACACTTTTTTTACTGATTTTTTTCACGCATGAAAATCGTCTGTGTGCATAATCGATATTATCCTTGGAAAATATCTTCTCGTCCTTAGAAACACAGAAACACATTGGTCATCTATTTTTCTCTCACTCTTTGTGAACTCTCACGCCATTAATCCGAAGAAGATTTCTTCCACCATTGAGACTCTCCCCACCTTGAATCCAAGTTTGTATATTTTTGTATTTCTTTGTTTATATCCATTAATGATGTTATTTCTGTTAGGGTTTGGTAGATTAATAGTTAGGGTTTTGTGTATTTGGTGTTAAATCGAGTTTTCCCGTGTCTATATTCTCTAAATATTAATTAATATACCTCCTCTTTCTTTTCAAAGTTGAATATACAAGATTTAAGTATTGATATTTAAACGCAATCACGAGTTATTACATAGCAGGAAAGCGAGCAACAAGCTGCGCCGCAAGCCCTTTTTGAATAGCAAACTCTATCCTCTTAAACACAAACTCTCTAAATTAAGACCTTAATTTCGTTGAAAATAGATACCCTTTTTTCGGAGGAAACTAGTAAATCTTAATTTCATTTCAGATTTCGAAATAAATTAGGGTTATGATTTGGGTTTTTTTTAGGTTTTCTCTAAATCGTGTTTGTACAGATTTTCAATGAATTTTATTTTGATTTCATACAAAGTTCTTTATGTTGGGTTTGATTTTATACAAACTTTATCAGGTAAAGTTAGGGTTTACAATTTTTTTTCATCTTTATCATTAAATGTTTGATTTTCTGGATATAATGAAGTTCGTGTACTCTTGAATTTGTTAATCTCAGTAGGAAATTAAGATCAAATGAATAAGGGATGGGGTGTTGGTGTTGTTGAATGAACGTTTAAGGTATGAATAAACTATAACTGTCTTTATTTCAACTACTTCTACACAATACGATGACTTATTGATTGATTCTTCTGCCATTGATTCTATTTTTAGCTTGTCAACCTCTATATCAAAATAATTAGGGTTCTATTTGATTTTGATTTCATATCTATGTAGTTACTGAGAAGTGATGGGGTTTAGAAGTCGTTAGAGACTAAAATTATGCTTTGACTGAATCTATAAATCATCATTGAGGTTGGGTTTTTCAGAATGTTTGTTAATTTAGAGTAGAAGCCTTGCTTCAGGTTCTGTTTAGGTTGTTTAGAAATGTTTTAGCTTGCTTGTAGGCACGTTAAATTCTTGAACTGGTTTGGTGATATTCCTTGATCATCCTTACAATTTTGAGTGACGATTTCAACTTGGTATTAAGTATTCCAGTTGATTTTATATGTTATAAGCCATCATGTTCGTTTGAGTTTGTTCTTCACCTGAGTATACCTACTTTCAATGAGTTAAACACTCTTGCTTTTCGGAGTAGACTCAAGTTTCTACTGTTAATGTTTAGAGCTTCTTTTAGTACTTCTATTTTGACTTCAAATGCTATAATTCGTGTTATAGGATAGGGTTATAGTTAGTGTAGTTTCTATGTTGTTCTTATAGGATGATTTCTTTTGGTTTGTCATTATTTTAATCTAGCTTCTATGTGTTTAAGGTGTTTCTTGTATTGGCTGGTTGTCGACATAGCTTCAGGTTTGATTAGCGGTTTGAGGTGGGAATCTACATTACTCTTATGCAACCATTGATGTCTTTTACATAACTATGCCTGTACACTTAAACTATGCTTGTACACTTCAACTTTACACTACTCTTATGCAACCATTGTTGATATCTTTTTGTAGGAAGTCCTATGTTTTTAGTTCTTGAAGGTGAAGTGTTTAACTTACAACCTCACTTGTGTAAATTATATGTAAACCTATCTATCATAACCATTGTAACTACATGTCCAGTAAAACTAAATATGTATAATATCTCTTTTAAAATCTTAAGATGATCATGTTTTCAAAACCTATTTCTTCTTGAAACCTTGTAAATGTACTTGTTGCATTTGTGTGGTTCCTGTATACGTATATGTTTGTAGTTTTGCAGGAGTATAAGGTCAACTGAAGCTAGTAGCCACCCGGGGGAATATCAATCCCTGGTAAGTTCATTTGATTATGACTGGATTCAGTTTACTGAAATTTGCTAATATTAACCTTCAGATCACACTTTGTTGCGAGGTATTACACTTAATGATCAGCGAGCTGCGGGATTATGCCGTTTATGACCTTTCTCTGGTAAGTCTCTGTTGTGATCTCACTGCATTATATAATGTAACTTGATGTTATAAGTAAATAGAGATCTCATTATGACTGGAGTTGTAATTTGAAATTTGCCAGGTTGGGATTTAACTGTGGGATTTGATTGATGGTACTACTATATTCAGCAAAACGAAAGTAGAGAACAAGGCATGATGATATACGTTTAAGATTTGAACAAAGCATGATGAGAACAAGGCATGATGATAATTTTGTTCTTATATGATTTAGTTTTGCTTCTGCTTTTACCCTTCCTTTTGATAATTTTGATTCTTTGCGTTCTCGTGTCTGCTGTTTTGAGAAATTACAGGTTCTGATTCTCACTGAGAGGCTTTATGTGGTAACTTCTCAGTTTGACCAGTTAAGATCCATATGATTTCAAAAAGATGTTAATAGAGCCACGCCGAGAAGAAAAACGCAAAAGGTGTCCATTTCACACTCAAAGGATGCATCTAGATATGTACGTGCAGAAGAGCAAGAGACATCACCTTATTTTGTGAATGTACTTAACAGATTCTTGTATATTTGTATATATGACTTTCTAACGCATCGGCCTTGGGATGCTGATCATGTCTGCAGGAGTTGATGGGTTCTTTTTGGCTCATTGAAATTCTCAACATTTTCACTCCCTCTTTAATCAATTTTTTGTTTTCTTGTTTTGCTTATATGTTGTCTTGGCATTTACTTTGTATATTACTTTATTTGATATTTTTGTATTTTACTTACTTGAGTACTAACACTTGCATTTCCTTTTTTATCTGAATTACTTCAACTCTCTTTTTATGTAGGTTCTGCAAGATTCTTACATTTATGGAGGTATTGCTACTTACAACCAAGGTTGATACATTAGCTCCAGCTCTCTTTGTATAATTGTTACTATAAATATTACTTTTGATAGTTACCTAACTTAGAAGCCGAGTTGCAGGAAAAGTATGAACCACTTTTCAAATAAAGTACTAGCACAAGGGTTTGTTAGTTAACGTATGTTTCTATCTCCTTGTCCTCTCCGCATTGTCATTCCTTGTCCAGCACTTGATATATATCCGTACTCTTTGCTTAAAAACTTGTTGAATTCAACATGTTCGTCTGTGGCCTCATTTTCCGGTATATCTTAAATCTTGATCACTTACTTTACTGTTGTTTACTTTGGCAGGGTTCGGGATGGCTGCTAAATGTGCACTGAATTCTTTAATTGTGTTTGCAACAGAGGAAGAAGCAGATAATTCATTGAATTCTTGTGGTAGGGTACATGTTTAGCATAATTCAAATTTTGCTCTCTCTTGGTTTTTCCATTTCAGTGTCATGTTTGTTTCTATGTATTATGCTTTCTATTGTTCTGCATTTATTTCGATACAACGGTTTATTGAATTCTCATCATGGAAAAACTTTGCATAGTTCACTCTTGCATTCTTAAGGTTTCTTGCGCTGCTAGCGCATTTGAGGTTAGTATAGTTTTAGCCATTACTCTTACAGTATTAGTTATTAGTAAGTGTATTACAGTCAACATTTACATGACATTTTTTTCTTGGCTCTCAATATAACAGGAGGTTGATGAAGTTCTACAGCTTGATATGGCAAGGGCTGAGAGCTAGAACAAAGAAACATAAGTATTCATTTTCAAAATCCTCTCTCCAGAGTGGTCTAGTCTATTCACAGAGTGATGATTTGCACCACACATTTGGGCTGCTGGTTATGGACAATATCCTGCTTATTGATGATTTCCATCACTAACAACAATTGGGGTTCAGTAGGATCATGTTTGCAGATGTGTAGCCATAGATTGGTAGGTACTTCATGTATTTGTCTTTCATCCTTCATTTTTCCATTGTAGACAAAATGTTAGACTTCCTTATTGTTTGAAACATTATGTAACTTTCTGTTGGTATAATATGGAGTGTATAGACATTATCCAAATGACAAATTTTGTCGTCTAGTGACATTATCCAAATGACAACTTTTTGTTGGTATAATATGGAGTGTATAGACATTATCCAAATGACAAATTTTGTCGATTCTTGTAATATTTTTCTTTGTATATATATATGATTGATTGACTGAATTAGAGAGCTAAGGGGTAGTTGCATGATAAAATTGAATTGTGGGGAATATTTGACCAGGTCAATAAAGAGTTGACTTTCTTTTTGTTGTTGCTGCAAATATTTAGCAACAGCTGAAATCTGTTGCGAAATTTTCACCGCAACTTTTTCAGGTCATTCTTCGTTGACTCGGTCAATATTTAGCAACTAATAGTAAAAAATTAGCAACTGCTTCCTCGATGTTGCCAACTTAGAAGCATTTGCGATAAAAATTGCGAATCAAATTTCGCAACAGCTACATTTCCGTTGCAAAAATCTGCATTGCCCCCGTTCGCAACAGCTGGCTGCAGTTGCGACCCCAATTTGCAACAGTGGTGTACAGTTGCAAAATACCCAAAATTGTGTAGTGTATAGATATTTATCAACCAATGTACTTTACTAGTTTGAAAAAGGATCATCCAATCACAAAGCAGCAACTATTGCACGAAAAGTTACCAACCCAGTGAAAGGAATATTTTATTATAAAAATTTGGTAATATGTTGTACCAACCTTAATATACTCTCTTCACATTCAAAATAAAAAATAAAACATAGTAAAAGTAATCAATTGTAATAAATTTACAACATCAAAACAATTGAGCAACCAAGACATATATATAGTGAGGATTAACTACAAGGGCAAGGGCAACATAAAATTGTTAGTTGAGACAACAAATATTGACTTCTTAATTAGGTAAAGGAAGTCAGTGAGATTATAAACAGCTCTTAAACAACTTTCCTCACCATTCAATTTCACCTTCATTTTCATTACTTTCTCTTCCATCACTTCACTTTACTTTTCCCACCATCACCCTATTTACACCCAGAGCCGGCCCTGAGGGTGTGCAAGGTGTGCGACCGCACATGGCCCAACTCTGCCGAGGGCCTTTTTTTTCCGGCCCGAAAAAAAAAAAAATCTTTGCCCTGGCAGAACTCAAACACACAACCTATGGAGGCTATACTTAAACAATCCATCCACTAAGAAATCAATTTGTTGTTGATTTAAATTTAAATCTGACCGCATTTAACTTAATACCATTACCTCCCAAGAGTAAACTTACTAGGAAAAAAAATTTCTCTAGCAACGCTAGAGCATTTTTGAAAATACTCTAGCGTTGCTAGAGCCATTGGATTAACCAATCCAATGGTGGTGGTTGCTAGTGGAGTTTTTTACTCCAAGGGCAAAAATTGAATTTTCATCATAAACCACCACCACCATTGGATTGGTTAATCCAACGGCTCTAGCAATGCTAGATCAAAATCGCTTCCAACTTACTATCATTTATGTTATCCTTGGGTATTCTTATTGACATCGAGAAAAAAAAATCTTATGTAATACTTTCATTTTTTCTATATAAAATACACATTAATACCATTATTTAGTCATAAATTTTTCTTTGGTATCGTCGATAATCTTACAAATTAAATAAAAATTATTGATCTTTTTTTTTTTGTTTATTGTTGTTACAAAATATTCGACATTGTAAAAGGCCCTATGAAAATTTTCGCACAGGGCCCTTCTAGACACAGGATCGGCTCTGTTTACACCTTCTCCTATATCATGCTTTCGGATACCGTTCGCACCAATTATTCATACGTCAGCAGTATACGTACAATTAACGAATTGGTCACCGGCGACATGATAAACAATCCTTTCTCTTCTGACTCATCTTTTTTATTTTTCTCCAAAGAGATTTTATTGAAAACAAACCTAATCGGAATAAAAAACATCAAGTCTCATTTGAATTCGAGTCAGACCCAATGTAGTCAATATCGGCCTTGGAGCGGTAGGATAAGCATTGTATCGGGGATACGATATCTTTGCGATAATATCGTCCAATATAGTCAAATATCGGCCGTATTGTCCGATATATCGGGGATATTTCAAGATATATTCTGGATGGAACTTTGGATGATTTGCAAGATATTCTTGGTGAAGAAAGTAGGCCAGTTGGTAGTAGAGGTGCATGTATCTCTCGAAGTAAGTCTACTTACCCAACGCACTCTGAGATTGATGGATATGATACTGATCAATTGATGTTAGACACTAATTATGGACTACTTGATGGAGCTGATGGAGTTACTGAAGATGATGATATCTACAATGACTCGTATGATTTTGAATAAGGTTGTAATATCCTTGTTTTTTAGGTAGTAAATTTTAAAGTTGTTGAAGTTGCTCTCTTCTTTCTAGTTTGGTCAGACCATGGAATATTCCAACCAGACAATCATGTTGTTTGTTATTACTGGCTCAACAGACTCAGCTGGATCAGACCCATTACATCTGAATCTAACTCAAAAACTATTTATTTGTAGAATTATATAATTTTTTTGTATACAGTCAGATATGTACTTAGCGAGTCAGGTACGAAACGATACATGATTCAACTAGTCCTGAGTCGGATATACCATGTTGGGTAAGAACTTGAATCAGACATCATAAAGTGAGAAAAGAAACGATTTGACATCTGATTCAAGACGAGTCGAATCTAGATCGCGACTCAGACCCAAACAAACAAGGTCAAAGTCATGCTCGAGTCTAACCGAGTCAACTTCAAATCAGACCGGTGAATAGTCAATTCCATGGATTTAATCGTTATTGGACAAAACTTTAAGTTTGCAAAGAGGAAAAGAAAACCAAACACACATTATTCTCTAGGTAATATGTGACATGATCACCACTTGATTGCACAAATTGTAGTCACTTAATATTGTTACTAGCATGAACAGAGTTTGACAGAAAATTACTAGAAAAAAAGAAAAGTAAAAAGCGTTAATTAGCAATTGGATCGGGAGCCTTTCGGCTCTCATACCATCTTGTAAAGTGGTGATCAAGTCAAAGATTATATAATCTTTTACCTGATCACCACTTTACTCACTTAATCCCGTTTTCATTTATGCTACATTAGGTTGGTGCTTTTTTTTTTTTTTCCCTGAAAGAGAAGGTTATATTAAAAGAAAAAAGGTCAACCAAAGAATAATCCAAGGTCAATTAGATACACATTAGAGTATCCCAATTACTCTGAATGAGACTTGGATTGGCATACTTGAAAGTGTCATTAACACAAGACCATAAAACTACCAATTGCTTAACCGAATCACTATTTTCTTGCACACTTATGTCGACCTCCAAAAACCCTTCCATTCCTTTTCTTCCACAAAATCCAACAAATCGCATAATGCGATATTTGTCGGACATGTCTTCCTTTACCATGCAGCACGTTGGTGTCTTACATACAGTACGCAGCCTTGCAATATTCTCCGTGTCTTTTGTATTAATCTTTTTTCATTTGTACTGAAAAATAAGGTGTGAAAGAGAGAGAAAAGTATCGAATCATTTAGGGACTACCAACAAAAAAGAAAAACAAATCTTACCTAAGAGCTGCTGATATTGTATCGCATAAGTTCAGGCCCTGAGTTATCATCGGACGATGATCTCACGGCGCTCGCTGGCCCATGATATTTGGGCCGAAAGGCCCGAAGGAAGGGAGTCTCTTTTATGACCATTTTTTTTGTAAATTGAAATCTAACACAAATGCACAATTTGATAAAAAAGATTGGATTTGGTGTCCATGCATGATTAGTCTTTTTTCATTGGACAAAATTATCCCCTCCTTTTAGTTCAATTACTATAACTCTTTATGTATCATATTCTTTTAGGGGTATAATTAGAAAACAAACTTTAACATAACATATCTAAAAATTTGTACCTTGTAAAAATTTGTACCTTGGAATTTTACAAATTTTATATCGTTGGAAAGCTTATAAAAAAATCTTCGCAATGAGTACAAACAACAATATCAAATTTTGAGTTTTTACGAAAAATTCAGAAATATTTATCATTTTTGGCACAATTTTAGAAAATTAAATGTATATTCAATATGCAAACCATCACAAATGGTACATATACTTTATATATCCATATTTTGGTTTATGTATCAATTAATTTTTCGTTGCAACTAATAAAACGATGTACTCCGTTCGTTTCAAAAAAAATTATATTTTAGGCACAATTCTTGAAAATTGAATGCATAGCCATTATTCAAACCACCACAAATGAATCAACAACCATATTTTGGTTTATAGATCGCCTAATTTTTCGTTTCTGGAAAAGTGATACTTTCACATTATGTTTCAGGAAAAGCGATCCTTTCACTCTGTTTCAATAAAAATGATACTTTCAATCCGTTTTAGAAAAAGTGATACTTTCGCTCTGTTTTTGAGCGAAAGTATCACTTTTTCTGAAACAGGGTGAAAGTAATCGCAGACAAACCCCATCTTTAGATTCTTCTTTGGTCGGCCCTCCCATCGTGGCAACGGTTGTAATAGTATATATGAAGCTGAAAGTTGCACGATATGCAGAGTACAAAATCATTTTCAGATTTTGCCGGATATTGCCATTATTATTAGTGTTTGAATTTTGCTTAAGAAAATCGATCAGAATTTAGACTTTTAATTAACTCATTTTTTCACCACCAAAAGCCCATTTGCAAGTGGGATAAGGACATTGAAGAAAAACAGTAATAAGAATTTAAAAGAAACATAACACAAACTTCTTAAAGGATTAGAAAATTTCCTTCCAATCTGCAGTTGTTACCCTCTAGGCCTCTATACATCATTCTATTCTCTGCTTCTGGTTAAGTCTAAATCCATGATAAACATTTCAAAAAAAAAAAAAAACCATTATTTGGGGCATATCCAAAAAATTTGGGGCCTCTTGAATAAGATAAAAACATAAGTAGAAATAGTGTTTCTAGGGTGCCTCTTATCTACTATTTTTCATAATGGCAAAAATACCCTTATTCTTTATTTTATTTTTCATTAATAAATTATTTTTTAATCTAATTTTTTTTAAACTTTTTTTTTTAAAAAAAAGGTTTTTTTGTTAATCTTTTTTTATTTACGAATCTAAGTTCAGCAGACAAATGATATGCCGAACCTAAACATACGTAGGTTCGCCTGATAATATGTCAGCCGAACTTGTGTTTTGTGAAAACATACTTAGGTTCGGCAGATTCGATAAAAAAATAGGGCATCCGAACTTAATATTATTCTTCGTAAAGTGAAGTTCGGCTAACATCTTCGTGTTTAATTATCAGCCGAACTGTTCATCTACACTTTCAGGATGAAAAAAAAAGAAAAGTTCGGTTGATAATTTTGATTTTATTGTTAGCCGAACTTTGCTCTGTTATTGTCGTAAAATTCTTTTCCATGCAATAAGAAAAGAAAAAAAAATCAAAAAAAATTCAAAATTATAAAAAAAAATAAACTAAAAAAGTTAATATTAAAAAAATAAACCAAAATTAGGGTGTTGGTGCCCAACTTGTTGCTAGGCTACCCACCAACTTATTGTAATTGAACTCTTTTCAGACTAAAACAATATTAAAAATTAATTAATTAATCAAGGGTATTTAACTAACTTAACCACTCATTAGACACCCCTTATCACCCCACACTGGTTAGGTCATCCATATGTATGCCCCAAAATTTCTATGCCCCGAATGAGGGTTACATGAACTCTTCTTAGGCCCATTTGGCAATGAGAGACATAGCACCAGCCCCTAAAAGAAGTGAAACATACGAAGAAAACTGGAGCTTTGTATTTTCTTGAAGCTTAGGGTCCATGAAGATAGCTGCCAAAAGGTCTACCAATGACATGTAAATTAAAATTCCAGCTGCTGCCGCATTCATAACCCCTTGTACTATTAAAGCCGTAGGACTAGTTTCACTGTAAACATTTGTAATACCAATTCCAACTGCGATACCACCTGGTGTAGTTAGCGCGAAGAATGCACACATCCAAGCAACATATTTGGTATTGAATTTGGCTTGTGTTATGCATCCACCAAGTCCAATACCTTCGAAAAACTGATGGAAGGTTAATGCTGCAATAAGAGGCTTAATTGTTGAAGGACTTTGAGAGACACCCACTGCTACACCTATTATCACAGAATGCACCAATATTCCCAATTCCAATACCTGCAACATCCAAGCACAATTCTAATATTAAGCACAAACGAAGCCAAATTTGCTACCATTTTATAATTTTTGTTGCCGATAAAAAGAATTGCATGTACGTACTAACCTGAGTTATGACTTTGTGGCGCAGAAGCATATCCGCTGAGGACGTTAGTGATGATCCATGTGCATGACCATGAGTTGCGTGAGTATGAACCTCTAATTTATTTCCTGCATCTTGTTCATCATCCCCAATAGCGTGTATATTAGCTTTTGTTTCATCTCTACCATTGTGACTGAATTTTTTCTTCAATTCTGATCTCCTATAGTAACCTGTTGCTAACGAATCAGCCATTAATGTCATTATAGCAGACATCATTGCGACGAAACCCGTAAACGGAAAATCGCCCCATGGGTTTTCTTTCAAACAAGGAGAAGTCAAATCTTCAAAAGCATCGGGTAATATATGAATGAAACCCGTGGCTAATATTACACCAGCAGCAAACGATTTAACAACGATGAAAATATTACTCTCTGGACGTAAAGATGGAATTCTTCGGCCTACAACTGGAAGACACACTCCTATTGCACTTGCAAAGAGAATGACAGCAATGGATATGATTTTGAGTACAAGTGCTTGGCTTTTGTTAACACCTTCTTCATCTTCTGGTTCGCATGTGCACTCCGCAGAGACAGTGACCGGGTAATTGAGAAACTGAACCAGTACTAGTAGTATTAATAGTAGTACTGAATTATAAGAAAAGTTCATCTTCATCATATTGAATAGAAGAACAAAAGAATAGAAGAGGCTGAGTCTACTAAGATACAAGAGGAGGAGGAGGAGGAGGAGAAATGGTTGTTTTATATACAACAACTGAAGTGATGCGATGATCCCCATTCAATTCCTGTGAATGAGTGACCAGAAGGACACATACATGTTGTTATTTCCTAAAAAGGGTTTGGGGTTTTGTGTGTTTATAGTTAAAAGTTGCAAATATCAGGGGTAGATAAAGTCATTTACCATGTGAATCAGTTAATTGAAGTGAAATAATGAAGTCATTCGACTGATTTCCTTCCTAAATATAAGCTTAATTAAATTGAAGTATCGTTAATAACAATAATTATATCATCAAAGTTATCGAATGGCATCCTAAAATTAACCATTTATCTGTTGAATGAAAATAAAGTGTTTGCAAAAACCGCAAGTTCGAGCTGTCAAAAGAGTGTTGAATATTGACCCTTGATTCATAAAGAAGTTAGAGATGTTGTCACAATACTTCAGTGTCAACAATACTTTGATACTGAGGTTGTTTTTGCTCTTGATAAGTCATGAGTCAAGTCTATGGAATGTCGACACTATTGGATTTATTTCTGGTTCAATATCTACCATCCTTTTTTATCACCGAGCATACACCACACAGAAAAAGAAATTTCAACGAACCTAATTCTTCCCTTAATAACAGGGATGCACTTAGTGTACGATCGATCCTCAATCTCCCAATTATTTTACAGTCCTTTTAAGAATCGCTCCACTAGAGAAAATCTTGAGGAAAGTAGTTGAATTAGTTAGGCCTAAAACAGGCTATTGTGGGGCTTTAGACTTGGATGGAGTTCGTATAATAATAACTAGGCCATCACCATAGAGTTCGTATAATAATTTCTCTTGGGAATTTAATGGTAAGTGTAAAACCAGTTTCAATTCTTCTTTTTTCTTTATTTTCTTCGACTGTGACAGGTAACGAACATTTGTTTCTGTTGAATCTATTGCCACCACTTTTTGGTAGTCAATGACCATAGCGTCAACTAATATAAAGTCAGAATTAGGGAACAGTGTCGAACAATAAAAAGTTTGTACGTATGTCCCAATTAATGGCATAAGAATATGAGATGGTGAATATAACACGGCTAACCCTTAACCCTCACAAAGAGGTAACAACCAACACCAATGGGAAAAAGAAAAAAAGTGTTATCAAACACTCCCTCCTTGCTACATTAGCTAGAGGAGAAAACAAAAAGAAAACCTAGCATTTTTAGGGGCAATCCCGAAAAAATTAGGATCGAATTTTTTATTTCCAACCCATAGACAAGGTATGGAATGTCCTAAATACTCGGAGAATATCTAAATACCCTTCTATAATCGGTAGTTAGTATAGTGGTACTAGCAACCGATTATTGGTTTGTTTAAGAATGGGTTACTGCAATAATCGGTAGGTAAACAACATACCATAACTACCGATTGTTAAAGTTAAAGTAGAAAACTCGAATTTCATTTGTATCTGATATTTTGAATTGGGGCTACTTTACAAATTGGTAGAAAATGGAATTCATTATACTATCGATTGGAGTATTATATCGGGAGATATTCATATGGTACTAAATTACCCATTATGGAATTACCTATACACCCCTTGGATGAATAAAACCACCCAAAACCTAATTTCATTCTCATTTCCTTTCAACTCTTCTTGTGCTCTTCTTCTTCACTCCCGATTGTAGAGAGGAAAAAAAAATTCCTCCGTTATTCAACTTCAATTCGTCGTCGTTCATCGCCGAATCAAAAACATCGTCGATTGTTCTATAAAACGATGACCAGAACTAATGAGCCCAAAAATCTCGAGTGAAAAACGTCTACCGTGGTGACGATCCAAAAATCAGACAATTATCAAAGAACAAAGCCATTATAACTGCAGACAAAGAAGACGAAGAAGATGAAGCCTCTGATGTAGGTGGTGGTTTTGATTTTGATACTTGTCCCATCAATAAATTTCAAATGACCCCAATTAGCGAAGATTCTACCATTATTTGAGTTTATGTTGCTTTAATTTGACGAATTGATGAAAAGAATTTGTAGGATTCTCGGTTTTTTTCCCCAGAATCGGAAGATAGATCTGTTTTTAAACCCCCGATTATGCTCGTGTTCTTCATTCTTCGTGAAAATAAATCATAATCGGGTGATATAGTTTTAAGTTTAGTTCCGATTCTCAGTACGTTAGTTTATATTGAACCCTAAATTGTCCTGAATCGGAAGTCGATTTGTTTTTTGTCTACCGATTAGAACAGATGATTAGACAATATAGAGATACATAGATTCGATGGAATCGAAAGATAGGGTGTTGTATTTCTTTTTTCCGATTATATTTGCCTCATCAAATTAGAATTTACTGTCTCTAAAATGCATCCTAATTGGAAGACATGTATAATTATTTTCCTGCGATTTAGTTGTAATTGGAAGTTAGATTGTTTATTAATATTTTGATTATGTGTATCTTCATGAATTTAGATATTTTAGGAAGTTAGGTTGTTTATTAATATTCTGATTATGTGTATCTTCATGACTTTAGATATTTTCGTTCGAAATATGATCTATAATCGGTAGATTATCTTGAACCCGTGCTACTGATTAAGTATAATCGTTAGTTATGAGTATAGTT
Source organism: Papaver bracteatum (assembly GCA_023529315.1). Taxonomy (NCBI): domain Eukaryota; kingdom Viridiplantae; phylum Streptophyta; class Magnoliopsida; order Ranunculales; family Papaveraceae; genus Papaver; species Papaver bracteatum. The sequence continues at coordinate 124,130 of JAJJWX010003387.1, read as the reverse complement.
TTGTCTTCAATTATGTACAATCAGATGTTGTTTGTGTTCTTTTATTTCCCGATTATGCAGTTTATAAATGTATTCTTATGAAACGATTGTTTTTAGGGATAAGCGAGGTAAGAAATCCAGCCAAGATACAGTTCCTTAGGGCCTCGTCGCGAAGGGGGTAAAAAATTAAGTGCTAGTGCACGAAAAGAAAAGATCGGTCAAGGAAATTCAAGGAATGATGGAACTCAAGAAGGAGTAGAACCAAGGGATACACAAGTAACTCAAGAAATGGTAGAACCAAGCGAGCCACCAGTAACTCAAGAAGGAATAGAACCAAGCGGTCTAGAAATTAGAGTACAATAAGATAACAACCAAGTAGTACACAAGAAAAATAAGGAGATACGAAGAAGCCAATCGCTCAAAAATGATTTATTATTCTTGGCAAGCAGTATAATCACAATCGTCGCAGGATAAAAATAATGAAATACTAATTTCATAGGATTGTATCACAACTATATTTTCTCTTATCTCTCATCAGCAGACAAATCCTATTTGAAATGCGAACTGGCCGGTGAACTTGACGCTTTTACTTACCATTTTCTCCAGTTTTTGTTGTACGTTATTTTGCAAGCCCTATGTAGATGAGGAAAATCATACTACTACATCCAATGATCCACAATACATACAATATGTAATAACTAGGAAGAGAAATATAAGAACACTAGATGTACGTGGTTCGGTATGATTGCCTACGTCCACGGGGTAAAAGGATGATCTTATTATGTGATTCAAGGTTACAAGTTTGATGATCTTGTCAATGATATATGTGCTCTCTTTCCTCTCTTCTTACCTAGCCTTTTCCTCTCTACATGGTATCTATTTATAGTCACAGGTGATGATACAACAAGTACTACGGTGTTAGACATGACGTAGCTTCCTTGGTGTTCTTCTCGGGTAATCAGTTGATGCTTCGGAATACATTCCCCTCTGCTTCAGTTGAGATACTTAGAAGAGCTGAGTAATACCTTCTTCGGATGTCTCGCTACCCGATGTCGCTTATTTAGTGATGATGAGCGAGGTCGCCCTCTAGATCCTTGGCCGAGTCCTACTTTGACAGATTTCCTCTTATCTCTTCAACAACTTTGTCAGTGCATTAATTTTTATTGTACCCGATGAACATCATATCAGAACTCTTCCTCTCTTTATGTCGACCTCACGGGCTGCTCCAGTTCCTCTTTTATCGCGCCCTGATTTGATGAGGTGATTCAGTGCTTCTAGTTCCCTTCCCTCGATACGCCTTTACCTAGGATTCTTCCACCTGTCCCTGTGGATTATTTACACCTACATTTATGCCCCTTCTTTCGCTCATGTGATCGACACAAGGGGAAGAAACCGCCTTGTCTTCCCACGTCCTTGACCATGCCGGGTTTCACGCCATGTTGTTCCCCAATTCCTCTAGTTATTGCGACCTGTTTACATTCTCCCCCGGTTACAGATGATGGGGTTTATAAGTCCGACCCTTAAACCTTTGATTTCTCTTTCATTCTTCCCTCAGCAGTTTCTTTCCCTTCCTCCTCTGTTTTCTCCGCTTATTCTTCATTGTTATCAGTCATACTTTCCGACAGGTTTTCTTCCTTCTCTTTTTAATACCCCAAATTTTACCTAGCTTTGCTGCCATTTTCCGTTACCATTGTAGCTGTAATTTCTGATTTCCACCATTTATTCGTTTCCCCGGCTGTTTCTTCGATTAACTTCCATAGCGTCTTCAACTCCTTTCATGACTGAAAAGAGGTGCGTGAGTTATATTTTTTCTGACGAAGACGGTGTGCCGCTTGATTCCCTGTTTGTTGTTGAGAGCCCTTCTAAGCATGATCATCGTTCTTTGGATTTCATCTTTTCTGACAACCCTTCTTCCTTTTCATGTAGGACTGACAAGAGAACTGGCAAAGACTTTTCAGATGAGCAGTTTATTCAACAATTGAAAGATGAGTTTAATCTCCATGACTATGACATCAGGCTACTGTCGGGCCAAAAAAGTGTTTTGAAGAAGGATGATGCCCTGAAGTTTCCGCACTCGGCCGAGGCGACCATTATCACCAGGGGTCAGTTAGAGCTCGGGTTGCGTTTTCCTTTGTATGATCCCAGCCGCCCGTTTTAGTATGAAGCTTTCTCCAAGATCCGCCTGTCTCGTGCTTTGGCTCAGTAGAATGGTAACACCTTTCGAATCCTATCCGAGTGGGAGAGGCGCAGTCAAGGTGAGTATACTCCTACTCCTTGGTTCACCTACGATCCTTCCCAGGCGGGTGACTATACTCCTACTAGTTTTGCTGACAATTATTGAAGTGGGACTTCTACAAATGGTGATCTCTTCGGTTTCGCTGCTAGCACTCATCGACATAAGACTCTTCCTGAAGGTGTCAAGAAGATTTTGTTGGAGGAAGACCCTGAAGGAAAAAGTTACAACAAGCATGCCCGTCATATTAGTGACGCAGTTTGGGATAGAGTTCCGTTAGCTATTTCGGGTCCCCTTCTGAGTGGCAGGTTTCTTTCTCTTTTTTTTTTTTTTGCTTAATAATAGAATTTTATTAAAAATCACAAATTGCTATAAAAAAAAAAGTATCATAAATGAGATTACAATCACTCAACACTCATTAATCTTTCCCAAATCTGTAATAGACTTTATCTGGTTGTTCTAGGCTAGTCAGAAAGGTTGGTTTACTCAAATAAATTATCCTTTCACCTCCGTGCAAAGGTTGGTTTAGTTTAGCTCAAATAAATTGTCCTTTCACCTCCGTGTATAAAATACAATAAATACCGGCATGCCTTTCTTTTTCATGCTTAATGCCCATCTGGCCAGGGAGGCATGAAAGGAAACTTAATATAATTTATTCCTACTTGATAATTAAGTTAACTTCTATATAGCTATGTATGCCGAACCACATAAAACCGTCCAAACTCCAAGATTAGTTTAAAAGTGATTTTGGGTACAAAATTTTATTCCCATTAAGTGATTACAAAAACTTGGTTTGCACATCACAAAAAAGCAAGGAATTATTCTTTATTTTTCAGTAGCAAAATCTCTTTCTTGTTTTCTCTAGGTGATGGATGTTGATGAATCAACCACCGAGATCTTAGAAAGAATATACCGACAATGAACTTATAAAAAAATAAGTGATGCGGAGACCTTCTCTTATGCTATAAATGAGCTCCATTCACATAATCCATATTTTCTATCCCTTATCTCTTTGAATTCAGTTAATTTCATAATTGAGTTGCCTGATGAGAAAATACAAAAATCTCAGCCATATAGTTTGTTGTAATACCCATTTTAACAAGCTTGTATATAAAAGTTGAGAATATGCTACCACTAGACATTTTAACATAGCTACGTATGTTAATATAACGCGTAGCATTAGTTAGAAACAATCAATTGATTTTAGACACGTTGATTTTGAGTTTTTTTTTTTTTTTTTTTTTTTTTGTTAATTAATTTTAGACTTACAAACATTGGCACTTGACACCATCTTAATCCATAACCTATCCCGCTCTCATAATGGACGACAAATGGGTCCTTCAAGTTTCAACTAGGATTATTTTTATGTAGCTCTGGAAATCCAACAACAACGCACCATCACACCATCCAATAATATTTTAGGACTTAAAGGTAAAGAAAGAAAATGTTCTGATTGAATTCTCGAGATGTTTCACTCTATAGTTCATCCCGTGGGTGTAGTCCATTCCATTCCATTAAATCACATTACTTTTTTATTGTGTGAACTGCATTTACGTTTTACAAGAAAGTAAAAAGTGTTGTATCACCTTTAGTGCAACATTATTTGTTTTTGTTTACGTGGGGCATATCTTTTCCTGGTTGTTCTAGGCTAGTCAGAAAGGTTGGTTTACTCAAATAAATTGTCCTTTCACCTCCGTGCAGGGATGCACCTTTCTTTGCTAGCCCATCTGCAGAGAAGTTAACTTCTATATAGCTATGTATGAAGTCCAAACTGATTAGTTTAGCAGAAATTTTATTCCATCTGGTTTGCACATACCAAGGAATTATTCCAGTAGCGAAAGAGGTGATGGATGTTGATGAATCAGATCTTATAGACAGTTATAAAAAACCTTCTCTTATTGTCCATTCACATGCATTTATAACAGCAAAAATCTCAGCCATATAGTTTGTTGTAATACCCATGCCACCTGCTACTGCAATTAGGAAACCCCCTGAGCTGTCTCTGCCAATGAATCCATAACCTGCCTCACCTGGATTATTTTTTGCAGCACCATCACACCATAATAATATTTTAGGACTTAAAGGTAAAGAGAAGAAAACTGATTGAATTCTGAGATGTTTCACTCTCCTGCATTTTATGCCAAAAACTTTGAGGATCTGTAAGTCTTCAACTGTGTTCCACATGTGACCTTTCATTCTGACTTCACATTCCTTAGCGAACTGAGTGATACACCTCTTAAATTTCTCTGCATTAGGTTGTTCACCATCATACACCACTTTGTTTCTATAAAACAAATTTCCTTTATAGTTATGAGTGCTGCAGACTGCCAAATCTCTCTTATAGTTGGGCTTTTTAATTTTGCTATGGTGAGAACTTCCTCCATTGATGTAGGATTGAAGAAAACAAACACACTACCTATACATTTCCATATTAACTCGCTAAAGTTGCAGTACCATAATAAATGCTCAGTTGTTTCTTCATCTTGCTTACAGAATGGACATCTTGAGGCCATATTGAACACTTTCTTTCTCATATTATCATCAGTAGCCCATACTCTCCTCACCACATTCCATACATTACTAGACACACTAGGGTGGATACTATTCTTCCAAATACTTCTGGTCCATTGCAGTTTAGGATATTTCTTCCCTACACATTCCACAACTGTTTTTACTGAAAAATCTCCAGTTTTAGTCCAAATCCATATTTTTCTATATTTTCCCCCATCAACCACTGGTAGTTCATTGTCATGTATCATAGTTTCCATTTCAGTGGGTATTATCCATTCCCCATCTCTCAACAGATATTTAACTTTGAGATCAAGATTCTGAAGAATAAAAGAGTTATCATGGTATAAACTTTTCAGAGTTTTATTGGTTATCCATATGTCATTCCATACTGAGATACTTTCTCCATCACCTACTATCCACCTTGAGTTATTAAATATATCATCCAAAACCCATTTAATACCAATCCAGACAGAGGATTTCTTATAGTAATTAATCCATACCCCTTTTTTATCTTGAAAGAATTTGTCTCATTCATCAGTATCATTCTGCATTTTCCATGCCAACTTCATAAGAAGAGACTTATTTATGTCTTCTAAACTCCTCTATCCCATCCCCCCTTCTTCCAATGGAGAATTCACCTCTTCCCATTCAATTGTTAACAACTTCTTTTTAGATGGATCTCCTGACCAAAGAAAATTTCTAATGATTCTATCACATTCATATAATACTTTCCTAGGCCACTTATATACTGACATATTATAAACTGGGATACTGCATAATATATGTTTCACTAAAACAAGTCTTTCTTGAAAATATATCATCTTACCCATCTAACCAGGCATTCTACTTTGTAATTGATCCATAGTCCCCCATACATGAGATGATTTTTTTTCCCAGGAATTAGATTGACACCTAAATACTTATCAGGAAACTTTGATAGAGACATACCATAGTTATTTGCAATTTGAATCTTTCTGTTATCTATTGTTCCTCCCACAAAGTATTTGCTTTTCTCCATACTCACCACCTGTCCTGATGATTGTTGATAATCCTTTAATAACTTCAGAAGTTTATTTGTGTTTATCTTATCACCATTGCAAAACAAGAATATATCATCAGCAAAAAAGATATGTGAAGGTTGTATCCCTTTTCTGTTTACCATTGGAATTAGACTTCCTACTTGTATCATATGGTTTAATCTTCTACTTAATATCTCTTGAGAAATAACAAATAAAACAGGTGATAATGGATCACCTTGTTTGAAACCTCTGCCAATAGATAAAAATCCAGCTGGTCCTCCATTCACCATCACTGATATTCTGGTAGATAGAAAATTATATGCAACCACTGTATAAACTAAATTGAGAAACCAAAAGTGAGCATTGCTTGAAATAAAAAGTCCCAACTAAGAGAATCATATGCTTGTGTTATATCCAACTTTAATCCAACATTACCACCTCTCCTAGTAGTCTCTATTTCATTAATTAATTCAGATGCTAACACAATCTGATTCTGAATATTCCTTCCTTTGATGAAGGCACCCTGCTGATGAGATACTACTTTGTCAATCACTTTCCCCATCCTCACAGTAATAATCTTGGTGATTACTTTGAAGCAAAAATTACTGAGACCAATAGGTCTAAATTAAGAGGCTTTCTTGGCACCCTGAACCTTTGGGATGAGAGTAAGGAAATTGCAATTCATACCTTTTGGAATAAAGTTTTTTCTCCAATAATATTGGATTGCTGCTTGTAAATATCTACCAATAATCTCCCATGTGCTTCTATAAAACCAACCTGCAAAACCATCTGGCCCAGTGGGAACTATCAGGGTCCATATCCTGTATTGCTTCATAAATTTCTTCATTTGTTGGGATAGCACAAAGCATCTTGTTGTCCACTTCATTTATGGTTCTAGGAATATCATCAAAAATACCCTCTGCAAAACTTATTTATTGATGTTTAAATTTATTTTCAAAATGTTCCACAAGTGTATCAGCAATTTATTGTTGTGTAGAAACAATGTTGCCAGATGTGTCTTCCAACTCAGTTATTGTATTATGACTTTGTCTGATCTTAATAGAAGTATGAAAAAAAATTAGGAATTAGAAGCACCTTCTTTTAGACATTGTATCCTTGATTTCTGGTAGGCTATCTCTCTGCTTTGTTGTAGTAAAAGTTCTTGTTTACCTCTAGCAGTGATAAGCTTATCCATCAATGCAATATCTTCTGGATGTCTATCTGAGATTAAAGTTGCTTGAACCACTTCCTTTTCAGAATTTAGTAACTTAATTCTTACATCACCAAAAATATTCCAATTCCATTCCTTGACAATTGTCTTCAATCTTTTCAGTTTATTTAGGATTCTGAAAGTAGGATTACCAAAAATATCAACCTCCCATGCTTCTTTAATCATCTTCATGAAATCAGGGTGTCCAAGCCAGACTTTTAATGCTCTAAAAGGAGCATTTGTAGGTTTAGGAATAATTGCATTTGCCCTCATTAGAGAACTATGATCTGAAGTTCCTCTAACAGATACTTTATAATTCCAACCAGGATAATTATCAAACCATTTTGCATTATACACTGCTCTATCCAGGTTGCATACAATTCTTTTAACACCAACTCTGTTATTGCACCAAGAAAACTCAATTCCAGATTTAGGTGCTTGCATCATACCACATGTGTTTAGGAAATCATTGAACTCATTCATAGAAATAGTTAATAGGCTCATTCCTCCTTTTTTCTCCTCAGCAGACATAATAGTGTTAAAATCACCTATAACTAACCATGGCTTATCAAAAGAATTTATAAATTCCAACTCCTCCCAGAGGTCTCTTATATCCACAGTTAAACAGGCAGCATGAATACCAGTAACAAAAACTCCTCCAACCTCAACAGTAATTGCTTGGGTGGAAATATACATAACTGAAGGATTTGAGATACTTGAACTCCAAAATATCCAAATATTACCTTTCTTGTAGCTAGTTGAATTATGAATTATTTTACAATTCATATTTGGAAAATTCAGTTTCTTGCAGATATCTGATGTAACTCTTACCTTTGGTTCAGCTATAAAGACTAAATAAGGACAAAAATGATGGACAAAACTTCTCAGTTTTTCTCTGGCTTGGTGTCTCCTCAAGCCTATGAGGTTCCAAAAAATAATCTTCATTTAAAAGTAGGTGGTTGAGAAGAGTTGCTTCTCAGACCAATTAAACCTAAATTGGCTGCTTGTTGTCTTGTTGTGACTTTACCCACCATTTGTTTCTTCTCAATAATAGTAGCATTAGAACCAACTTCCTTATGCAAGGGAGATATCACTTTGGTAACAAAGTTTAGAGATGGAGAACTAGTAATAGCTTGTATCACTTGATCAATATTTAAAGCATTGAATTCAGTGTGAGATTCCAGAATATTTTCATCCATTTGTTGTAACAATTAAAATTTCCCTGAGTTTATGACTTTATCTTGTTGTTTAGAACTTTCTGGATCTTTACTCAGAGAAGGAATAATCATATCCACAACACTATCCTCTTGTACAACATCATCTGGCATTGAATTATGTTTATTTTCCAATTCCTCTTCTGTAAAACAAATATCAAAACCCTTATTCTTCGGAGTGTTATTTACTTTCCTCCAAACCTTTGCTGGTCTCTCAGGAGCTGGAATGTTTTGCTGAGGTATTTATTCCTTCCTTTTGATTCTACATTCAGAAACATAATGACCAATAATAGAACAATGAGAGCAGAATTTTTGTACATTTGGTATTTGTATTGGCTGCTCAAAACTGCAATATTTAGTCTCAACCTTAACTTTGTCAGGAATAGAATTGGCTAAGTCTATTTCCACTAGAACTCTAGCATAATACCCTACTTCCCTATTAATAGTTGTTTCATCAACTTTAACTGGTTTACCAATTGATATGCTGATACTCATCAAAATATTTTTCTTCCAGTATTCAATACTAAGACCAGGATAATGAACCCACACAAATTCTTTTGTTGATTTTTGATTAGCATGATTAAAATTAGGTTCCCATGGCCTTAATTTCAGAGTTTGAGTTTCAACTGGCCAAAAACCCTCCCAAATATACTGCTTATCATCATGATTATCTAGTTTAATGATAAAGAAACCCTTACACAATGGAATACATTGAACAACTCCCTTAGTTTTCCATTGTTGCTTAAGATTTGTAACCGCAGCTTCAAATTTCAGTTTTACTAAGTATAACCTCCCAATCAAACTATATCTCCATTCATCTAAACTTTCATCAATGATCTCATCAGGTATAAAACAAACTGGCTTGTTATTAATTTGTTCCGGATTATTCACTGAATTATTAAGATTTGAAAAAGTAGATCCAAAACTTTGATGAAATGGACTCGAGAAAAAAAATTCACGACTCTCCATTTTTGAATTATTAAGATTACTGATTCATGTAATAAAACTTACCACCAATCATCAGATGTTTGTCGGAGAATAATCTGAATTGATTACAGGAATCCCGAGAAGAAATCAATGAACTCAAATAAATTTTTCAAACCGATCCAATCACCTGATTTGACCAAGTTTCCTTCTCCGGCCGAGTATTATCCCTTCTGGGTGGTTAATGTTGATCAGGTAAGTTTGTTTCCCGATTCTTGATTTAGTTGATCGGCTTGGGTGACTAGTGGAATGATATTTTAATTTTTATGTTATGCGGCCTAAGTCCCAGATCGTTCCATCTGAGTCTCCCCATCTTCAGAAGAGGGATAGGAGTTCTAGCGCAGGAGCTGTGGAGGAGACATGGAAGGTAACAAATATATTGCTTTCTTACTGTAGTACATGTACTTGCCCCTATTTGTTACCTTGACTGGTTCTGATATCGGCTCATGTGCATAAAATGAGGACTGATAAGGCTGGGGGGGGGGGGGGGGGTTGACGAAAGATGGTGAGGATCCCGAGGACCGACGGCCTATATCCCATTTCCTGAGGAAATCACCTCAGAAAACTTCTGATGTTTCGTCTACCATTGTAGGTGGGAAGCTTAGTGGGAAAGGAAATGAGGTGAAGGTTGATGAAGCCGCTCCAGTGAAAGTTGTGCCCCAACAGTCAGCTGGTAAAGGTGTTGATCTTGGTGATGGTGTTGTGATTTTGTGTTCTAATGATGAGGAAGGTGATAAGGATATTTTTGGTGAGGACGATGAGATTGGTGGCCAGGGAGAGGGTGATGAAGAGGTTGGTGGTAAAACGGGAGCCGATGGAAATGTCGAGAATACTGGTGGTGGGAATGTTTACCAGGTTATTACTAGGGGACAGGTTTCCAGGATTTTGCCTCCTATAGTCCCTGCCCCAAGCTCGGGTGGGACTGCCTCCTTTACCATCTCGGGCCCTATGTGTAACTCCCTGGGGGCTCTTATTTCTCCCGAGTTTGCCTCTCTCTCGGATGAAGACAAGATCAAGGTCGTCTCGTTGTATGATGCTGGTATGAAGGACACTTTCGAGATACTGGTGAGTTGTGTTAATCAGGTTATGCGTTCACGTTGTGGGGTAGTCGCTAATACCTTTTGGTGTTTTGCAGGATGTCAACCATACATTACTAAATTCCTCTATTCAGCGTAAGGAGATCGCTGAGAAAGAGAGCATTCGTCTCTCATTACAACATGAGCGTGAGCGATCTCGGGTGTTGGAGAGGCAGCTGGCCGAGACTCAAGGTATTTGCCTTGAATCCCTATATTTATGTTTGATTCTGTAGTGCCAATATCCTGAGTTTAGTACTACCTTCCTATCCGAAATGTCTAGTATGAAGGTCAACGCTGCCACGCAATATCGTCTGTTGAGGAGGGAGTTCGCTATGGAAGAGATCATGTCTCGAATTTACAACAGAGGATTGTCAATAAGGATGACAAAATTGGTCGCCAGGAAGCCGATATTGAAAACCTTAGAGCCTGGATACATCTATAAGAGACCTTTGAGTACGTCCCCGAGGAGGTGGATAATATTAGGGAGAGATTGTCTCGATTCCAAGGTATTTCTGCCGACAAAACATTGTTGGCTGATAACTTCGAAAGTCTGTGTGGGAGGTTAAGGCTTCAGGTTCGTGATTTACATGCCGATCGCCTCCGGATTCTGGGGGAGAAGAGTGTTTCCGAAAAGTCTAGCCAGGAATCTCTCGAGAAGTTGAGAGAATATAATAAAGTCTCTGAGGATTTGGAGTGGGTTCAGGATCAATTATCAGGTTTGCAGATAGCTCATTCTCGACAAAGATCCAAGTGGGATGATCATAAAAAATATTGCCCCTCCAATGAATTCAACGAGCGACGCTATCTAGAATTATCCTCTAAGATATCTTCCCTTGAGTTTAGCTTGTCTGAGTCTGAAGAAACTATTATAGTAATCACCCCTTTACTTGAAGGTGGTGTGCCATACATTATGTGTTTATTGTTCTTGCTCTGATGTTGTCGTTGTGTTTCTAATTACTCCTATGTGTTGACAGTCGAGCAAAGGAAGGTGAGACCTTTGAAAGAGGAGAATTCCCGGTTGAAGGAGAAGGAGACACAGCTGCTGGCGAGGGTGACTCAATTACTTGGGCAGGTGGCCACGGCGGAGGCGGCATCGATACAGTTGACACTCTATCTTGCTGCTGAGAAGGCGAAATTCAACGATGAGCTTGTTACCAAGGTCAAGGCTGGTGTGAAGAAGGTTCTTGATCATAAGCGGGCCAATGCTGCTGCGAAGAAGGTAGGTTCCAGATCGGTTCCACCCAAGAAGTAATCGGCCCTTTTATAGTGTTGCGTCACTATTATGCCCTGTGCATTGGGTTGTAATCCGCTCGAACACCTTTATTTTCTCATACGTTTCCTTTTAATGGGGTGATGCGTCGCCAATTCGGTTGTTTAGTTATTTTCTGACATTATCGTTTATGTGGATGTTCTTATGCTACACATTGCTGGCGATGTTCAGTTAGCGTTTCTATGGTATGTTTGTGTTTATCTGCATAAGAGTAAATTAACCAATTAGTGTAAATCCCATTTCTATCGAACACACTCTACAGGGAGGATCATCGGGCCCAATGCCATGTCCCGATTGAGGTATCTCATCACCGTATTTTGAGATCTAGTGGTAGGGTACTTGGTACGTCCTAAGTTCTAAGGGATCGATATCCCAAGAGGCTATCATTTAACCATCTTGGGAAAGTGATTCCGGCCAATTGCGAGGGGAGCAATATTGCATGCTCGACTGTCGAGTACTCATTCCTCGACAATCGGCCAATGGTTTCCAACCACCAAGGCCCTAGAGCTACCTCGGCACTTGCACATTGCCGTCGCCCCGAGTTCGAATAGCCAGTCTTAATGTAAGTCGCCCCGACAATTGCACAATGCCGACGCCCCGGGTTCGAATCGACCATTCGAGTGTAAGCCGCCCAAACACTTGCACAATGTCATCGCCTCGGGTTCGAAATGGCCATTAAGACGCAATTTTCACATTTCCAACCCCACGCGGCCTTTGAAGAAAATAGATGACAATATATCATACATGCTCTCATGGGTGATATAGCTGTAGTCGTCTAGCATTCCACGGTCGTGGCTCGGGTGTTCCGTCCGGTTTTAGTATCTTATACGCTCCTTCACCGACCTTCTCTATAATAGTATAGGGTCCTCCCCATCGTGCTACTAGTTTTCCTCCTTTTTTGTCGCGCTCGTAGCTAGGCAGGTCCTTCAGTACCAATTCTCCCGGCTGGAACTCTCTTGGTCGAACCCGCTTGTTATACTCTCATTGTATTCTCCGTTGCTAATTTTTCATTTTTATAGGGCCATTTCTCTTGTTTCTTCTAGGTCGTTGAGCTTGGCCAGGATAAGATCTGCCGAGATGTTTCGTCTCCACGCCTCGCTCCTTGTTGTGGGTATCATTGCCTTAGTCGGAAGGATATCTTTGGTCCCATATGTTAATATAAAAGGCGATAATCCGTTTGCCTCTCTACAAGTTGTCCGGTAAGCCCACAAAACGTTGTAGAGCTCTTCACACCATTCTCCATACTCTCCATCAAGCTTCTTCTTGAGGTTGTCAGCGATGGTTTTGTTTGTAATCTTCGCTTTCCCATTACTTTGAGGGTAAAGGGGTGTGGACTTTCTCTTTCGAATATCGTAGGTATTGAATAATAGGTTGATATTCTTGCCCTGTAGTTGTTTCCCGTTTTCCGAGACGATTGCCGCTGGTACCCCAAAACGACAAATGATGTGTTCTCAGATGAATCGAAAAACATCTCTATCCCGAATGTATTTTAATTGAGCGGCCTCTACTCATTTAGTAAAGTAGTCGATAGCCACTATCAAGTACTTTCTCTGTCCCACATGTAATGGTCCTACGATGTCGATCCCCCATTTGGAGAACGACCAAGGACTGATTACCGAGTTTACTATCACTGCCGGTGCGTGTATCTTTTTTCCGAACTTCTGGCATTCGTCGCAGAATAGTTCCATATACTTTGCATCCTCATTCATGTAAGGCCAAAAATACCCCATAGTTTTGGCCCGAGCCGCCAAACTACGACCCGAACTGTGGTTTCCTGCGGCTCCATAATGTAGCTCATTTAGGATCGTGTGCCCCTCTTCTTTGCTTAGACATCTTAACAACGGTCCTAAATATGATTTCCTATACATAATGCTATCTCGGAGCTCATATGAAGCTGCTTTGATTTTGATTTTATTGATGTCGGGTCGCCCCTTGGGCAGTTCTCCTGTCTCTAGATACTTGTGGATAGGTTTTCGCCAATCGTCGGCTTTATAATGATCGGCCGTAGTTACTGTCACACATGTGTTTATTCCCTCTGTCTTAGGTACCGATGACATTAAGATTCTAATAACTCTGATGCCCTCAACACTTGTATCTGTTAGCATGGAGGCGATGTATGCTAGAGCGTCTGAGTAGCGATTATCTTTCCTACATATATGCCGAAACTTGATGCTTAGTATCTGGCAAATGTAAAACTGAGCGAGTTCCCAATATTTTTGTAGTAAGGGGTCATGCGTAGCGTATTGACCGTTTATCTGTCTGATAACTAGCTGGGAATCACTCGTTAGCCTTACGTCTTAAAACCCCATCTCCACTATCAGGCGCAAAGCGTGTATCACATCTTCGTATTCTGTGACATTGTTGGTTGCCTTAAATTCAAGCCTAAAATAGTGGACCATTTTCTTTCCCTTTGGCGTTGTGAATACCAATCCCAGTCCTGACCCGTCTTTATTGGTCCTCCTTCATTCCCGGGATGTCTTCTACCTCGTCTTCGTCGCTCAAGGGAAAATCTGCCAGAAAGTCGGCCACTACCTGTGCTTTTACTATTGTTCTCATCTCGTAACAAATATCGAACTGCTTGATTTGTGCGCCCCATTTGGATATCCGCCCCGACCTGGATGTATTGTCGAGCACTGATTCTATGGAGGATTTCGTGAGTACCCGGATTCGATGAGTTTGAAAATATGTATGAAGTTTTTGTGTTGCAAATACCAAGGCTAATATCAGTTGATCGATCCGGGTGTAGTTCTTCTCCGCCGGGTTCATGATTTTGCTTATGAAATACACTGGCCTTTCTTCTCCTCATACGTTCTTGACTAAGACTGCGCTGATGGCATAACTAATCTCCCCTAGACATAGGGTCAACACTTCCTCGGGCTCGGGTCTTTGTAATACTGGCAGGCTCGCAAGGTGTTGCTTAATTTTTTGAAAAGCCTCCTCGCATTTCTCGGTCCATTTGAATTTTTCCCCTTTTCTTAGCATCCTGAAAAAATCCTTGCACTTGTTAGACGACCGAGAGATGAATCGCCCTAGGGCTGCCAAGTTCCCGTTTAGACGTTGTATATCTTTGATCGTCACAGGTGATGGCATCTCTACAACTGCTTTGATCTTATCTGGGTCGGCTTTGATACCTTTGTCAGTGATTATGTACCCTAGGAACTTGCTCGAGGTAACCCAAAAAGTGCACTTAGCGGGGTTCACCCTCATCTTGTATCTTCTCATGGTTTGAAATATATCTAGGAGGTCATCGATGTGATTGGAGTCCACCCTGCTCTTGACTAGCATGTCGTCCACATACACCTCAATGGTGTTGTGTATCTTGTCTTTGAACATGTCTTCTACTAGCCTTTGATAGGTGGCGCTGGCATTTCTTATCCATAACGTAATTTTGGTATAACAATATAACCCTCTTGGTGTGAAGAAGGATGTGTGCTCTTGGTCCTCGGGGGCCAGGGGAATCTGGTTGTACCCCGAGTACCCATCCATAAGGGTTATTTCCTTGTACCCGACTATGGATTCCACTAGATGATCGATGCTGGGGAGGGGAAATCTATCTTTCGGGCAAGCTTTGTTTAAGTCGTTAAAGTCGATGCAGACCCTAACCCCTCCATTCCTTTTGGGGAATATCACCATGTTAGATATCCATTATGAATATTGAGCCTTTCGAATAATTCCCACTGCTTGTAGCTTTTTCAGCTCGGCCTCCACCGCTACTTGTAGCTCGGGCGAAATCCTCCTCATCTTTTGTCGAATCGGCTTGAATTTGGGATATATTCTTAAATGATGTGAGTAGACTTGTGGATAGATTCCCTTCATATCATGCATTTTCCAGGAGAATACGTCCATGTGTTCTTTTAAAAGAGTTATCAACTGATGTGTTTGCTTATCTATCAACAGAGTCCCTATTCTCACCATCTAAGGTTATTCGTCAGTGCCTAAGTTGATTTGTCGGGTAGGTTCTAAGGCCGAGAAGCTGGGCTTCGGCTCATCGACTATTGTTGGCTCCTTTGATTGCTATAAGATCTCATTCTCACCCGCTTCGTAGGCTGTGATGGCTTGTGAGATCACTTTTTCTAGTTCTTCTCCCTCCTTTGTCTCCTTAACTTTGTTCTTTTCTTGGCGCTTCCTTGATCGTCTTTCAACGTTCTGTTGGATATCTATCTGTACGTATTGTCTTTCTTCCTGGGGATCACCCAACACTTCTACTACTCCTCGATAGGATGGAAACCGCAGCCTCTGGTGATACGCTGATGCTACTTATTTGATTCCCGCGAGCCAGGGTCTACCAAGGATTGCTTCGTAAGGCGACACGACATCGACCATACAAAAGAGCATGTCTAAATACCCTTCTCCGTCCAAGACTCTGAGGGTGACTTCTCCATTTGGTACCGTCACCGTAACGTTGAAGTCGTAGATTAGATAGGTCGACGGGATTAAGATGTCATCGGATAACTCCATTATTTTGAAGGTATCATAAAAAAGGACCTCGACCGAATTATCGCTATCCATTATTATCCTTTTGAAACCCCACCCTTCGATAAATAAGGTTACCACTAGGGGGTCCCCATGGGCTTGACCGTTTTACGGGACGTCTTTTGCTAAAAAAGTGATCGGCTGCATCATCCAAGGTTCCATAGGAAGAGTTTTAGCCACACTGAAGATTTCCTTTCCCGTTCGATCCCTCTTATGAATCCTTGAAGTGATACCTGTACCCAAGTCGAACTCTTGAATTGCCGAGTGCGAGATAGTGTTGCAAGCGAACTGGGTACCACGATTGATTCTTATTTGATGTACTGGCACATCGGGCTGGACATGTGTCAGCGATGTCTTGACAAAATGTTGTAGGTACCCATCTCGGATCAGATGTTGGACGATGTCCTTTACTTCCCGACAATAATTAGTCGACTGTCCGCGGTACTGATGGTAATGACAAAACTCGGGATGGTTCCTTGTTTTATCATACTGGATTCCCCTCATTTTTGGGTATCTGATGTCGTTTCTCTTTTCTACTTCCTTGAATATTTCTTCCAATGGTGCGTTTAGTAGAGTGTAAGTTCTGGGTTCGTGGCGAGGCTTCTTTCCTTTCTCGACCCAGCTCTTATTCTTCGAACCTTGAGGTGGCGTGCTCGGCCTTTTATCTGATCGCTTTGGGTCTTCTCGTGGAGTCGCCTCTACCACGGCACTTGCTTCTTGTACTCCCATATCTTGTGCCCTTCCTGTATTTCTTCTAGGGCGATGTAATGTTCTTGCATCTTCCTGATTTATCTTAACGTTTAGGGTTTCTCGGTATACATCGCAATCCAGATGGGGTCCGACTTTCCCAATAAATTTTCAAATCCGAAGATATGTTGATCGACCGGTACCTTCCCGATGTCGGTGCACATCTTTCTCCACATGTTAGTTAAAGACCGTAATGGTTCCCTAAATCTTCGTGCCAGTGAAAAGAGCTTATTGATTCTGGGTCGAGCAATACTGTTGTGCATGTAAGTTTCTAGGAAGGTTTCCACCAAGACAACATAATTACGGGGGAGGGTGTAAAACCAGTGTTTTGCCTCGCATTCGAAACTCTCCTGAAAGAATTTGCACATGACCACATCGTAATTCATCCATTGTAACAAAGACATGTTGTACATCTTAACATGTTCTCTTGCGTCGCCGGTTCCGTCGAACCTGGATGGGAAGGTCGGTAACGTACACTTTGGCGGGAATGGGGTTCTTTCCATCTCCTTAGTGAATGGCATTTTCTGTGCTTCGCTAATCACCTCTGCCAACTTGTCGTCCTCGCCATTACCTGTAAGATTTTTGACCATCTACTCAAGTTGCTCGAGTTTTTGTTTTGTTGTCGCGTCTGAGCTCTCATTTGTTGCCTCTTCCTCGGTCGAGGAGTCCTCAGGTGGGTCGTACCATTCCCTTTGGCGATTAGGGTCGGGCACATGTTCTGGGTTTAAGTGTGGGTTTGGAGTGTATCTCGACTGTATGCGATTGCTAGAGGCGCCTCGGCTCGATGAACCTCGTGACCCGGCTCTCTGATTGCGAAGTTGGTAGTTTTCATGTTCCAAGGCTAGATTCCTTCTCTGCAGTTCTCTCATGAGATCTTCCTGCCTTCTATGGTTTCCCAAGATCGCAAGTAACATTGGGTCAGTGATCTCATGGATAGAATGTCCATTTAATAGGTTCCCCACCGCATTAGGGGGTGCAGTTGGTGGTCCTTCTGGAGGGATCATGGGGGGAACTGTTGGAGCTGCGGGAGGTTCGACTTCTGCAGGTGGGATATCTCGTTTGAGGTTTCCCATTACCAGGCGCACTTCTCCTTATTGTTCTAGTGTACATTGGTACTCCACTTGCTGCCTTTCTCGCCTCCGTTCCTTATGCATCATTTGCACTTCCTCGTATTCCTCGGTATCTGATGTTGTTCTTCCATCTTCCATGTCCCTCTGCCTCATCTGGCTCGGGTTAATCCTTAGTACTCTTGATGGGAGATCGTCGTCTCGGCCTAGATCGACTTCTTCGTAGAAAGTTTCCATTCCTCTGCCTGGTGCCTGAGATTCGCCTTGATGGTTTTGTCGGCTACTCTCTTGTCAGGAGTCCGTCAGTCCTTATGTGCACTAGATCCCTCTATGGCCCGATTCCGGAGAATCCTACCAGTCCTGGAAGTGCTTTCCATCGCCCTAGGGTGTCGCTTTAGTGTCTCGGCTCGTCCGTCCCTACCTACGTCAGGAAAGTACACAACACTTACTTCGAACTATTTTCGAAAAGGTTAAGGATGAAGTACAGCAGTTCTGCTATTTCAGAGTAGAAAAAGTTTTTCATAGAACACTTTATCTACGCTAGCGTGCTGATCTCAGCACACAAGTAGTTTTGACCAAAAGAAACAAATTTTGGAAGTTGTTTTGACACGTCGCTTTCAGTACTTTCCTTATGCATTAATCATTATTTGTCCTGACATTCCTAGTGCCAAAAATCATTAATCATCCGTACGTTAAGTCGGAAAATTTCTTTCTTAGCCACGGTTGACAATAGCCACAACCTTCTCTGGATGTATCACCGGTGATTCAACTGCGTAGATTACCGGAGTTCACGAAGGACTGTTTCCCCGTGGGATTCTCTTGGTTTTCTACTGACACTGTGAGGCTTTTACAGTGGGATTAAGATGAGACTTATTAACGAAGAACTCACTATTCCCCTTCTAGCCGTAGCTTTTGGAAATTTTAACTCGATGGCTTCGAGTTGGTCTTACCTTCACTACTTATCGTGCTTTACTTTAACTTGCAAAGAATATTTAAATGGTGAAATAACGCTTCAACCTAGCTTCCACTGATTATCAAAAATGATCCTTTCGGGAGCTTTTGAGGTGTTACGATGGTTAGCTTTCACCGCTCAGATCGACGATGAGACATATCTAATCAAAATACTTAACTTAACATAAAACACTTAACTCAGCAGAAAATGACTAATCAAACTCTTTGAAGACATTTAACTCATAAGGTTAAGAAACCTCTTAATGCTTTCTTCACAAAAACAAAACAATGAAGATGATTTAATCAAACTTTTCTTTTCCAACTAAAGTTTTGCAAGTTCCTTGATGGTTATGCAGATAATAACAAATGTAAAGAAATCGATCTTTTAATCAAAAAGGTAAATTTTAAATGACCGATCTAACAACCTATGCGTTGCGGCCATTAGAGTCTTTCACTTAGCATCAACTATCATCAGTAGATGTTTTTTTGGAGCTTTTGAATCTCTCTTTCGATGGCGTTGTGGAAAGGTATCTAAAAAGATGTTACACGAGTCCCCTTAGTCGGCGCATGAATGTAGATGAGGAAAATCCTATTACTACATCCAATGATCCACAATACATACAATATGAAATAACTAGCAAGAGAAACATAAGAACACAAGATGTACGTGGTTCGGTATGATTACCTACGTCCACGGGGTAAAAGGATGATCTTATTATGGGATTCAAGGTTACAAGTTTGATGCTCTTTTCAATGCTATATGTGCTCTCTTTCCTCTATTCTTACATAGCCTTTTGCTCTCTACATGGTCTCTATTTATAGTCAAAGGTGATGATACAACCAATACTATATTGTTAGACATGATGTAGCTTCCTTGGTGTTCTTCTTGGGTGATCAACTGATGTTTCGACCAACATTCCCCTCTGCTTCAGTCGAGATACTTAGATGAGCCGAATAATACCTTCTTCGGATGTCTCGCTACCCGATGTCGCTTGTTTAGTGATGATGAGCGACGTCGCCCTCTAGGTCCTTGGCCGAGTCCTACTTTGACAGAGTTCTTCTTAGCTCTTCACCAACTTTGTCAGTGCATTAATTGTTCTTGTACCCGATGAAAATCACATAGAACTTTTCCTCTCTTTATGTCGACCTCACGGGCTGCTTCAGTTCCTCTTTTCTCGCACCCTAATTTGATGAGGTGATTCAGTGCTTCTAGTTCCCTTCCCTCGATACGCCTTTGCATAAGATTGTTCCACCTGTCCATGTGGATATTTACACCTACACCCTCCTCACTTGGTCCTTTATAAGACTCTAGAATTAATTGTTATGTCTTGACCAAGATGATTTATTATTCTTGGCAAGCAGCATAATCACAATCGTCGCAGGATGGAAATAATATGAAATACTGATTTCCTAGGATTGTATCACAACTATGTTTTCTCTTATCTCTCAGCAGCAAGCAAATCCTATTTGAAATGTGAATTGGCTGGTGAACTTGACACTTTTAATTACCATCTTCAGTTTTTGTTATACGTTATTTTCAAGAAAAATGTTTTTCGATTCCTTTCTAGGAAATAGTGTAATCTAGTTTGAGTATGTAATTCGTTTGTTTCTTAGTTACAGTTTTTGTAGTCTTTGTAATAGCATTATTAGCTTTAGCATTTCTCCTTCAAAGGCAGATTGGATTCTACCTCAAGACTCAATCAAAGCTAAAAACTCAACTGAAGTTATGGATCAAACCGAGAGAAAAAAGGAGTAAACAGATATCATTCGAGAAGTATACCGCAGCTCAAGATACAAAGAAATGATTAGCAACCTCAATCAATTGAATGGGGCACCTCTACCTCCATTTGAGTTCCTCTAGACACTGCATTGTCCATCAAAATACAGTTTTTATTGTGTAAAGCATTGACCTAAAGCCTTTCAACCCTCAACACCAACATCCACCCCGGATGCAACAATGATTCAAAGTGTGCTACTCCGCTCCAATATCATGTTATTGTAGATTCATGGCTTACCAATCTTATTGTAATTGATGAATCTTATTATATACCCTCTTGTAACAGTACCTTAGGCTTACTCTTATGGTCTTCCAATCTAGCATCTAGATGTGCTGAATGGAACAACGAAAAGTAGAATTAGATCGCGCTAAATGGAACAACGCAACCATCTCAGTCGTCGGATCAAAAAATAAAACAATCTCGTTGAACCTCATGCTTCAGAAAGAAAAGAAAAAAGAAAAAAAATTCCAGTTTACTAGAACTAGTTACATTAGTAGGTTTAGTTCTATGGCGGATGATGTTGCCGACTACTGTGGATGAAACAACTTGGCTGGTGAATGGCTGGGTGACTATTTCACTAGGAAAGAGAGAAAAATCTGAAGAAAGTGGTCGGTACAATCTGAAGATTCTGACACCACGAAAGCCCATTTACTAGTAACAAATTTTTTAAAGAAACATAACACAAACTTCTTGAAGGATTAGAAAAATTCCTTCCAAAATGCAGTTGTTACCCTCTAGGCCTCTATACATGATTATATTCTCTCTGCTTAAGTCTAAATTACTATCATTAAAATTCATGATCAATATGATCAACAATCAAAAATAAAAAGATAAAAAAAAATCATGATCAGTAATGGATTCTTCCTAGGCCCATTTGGCAATGAGCGACATAGCACCAGCACCTAAGAAAAGAAAAACGTATGACAAAAATTGGAGCATGCCATTTTCTTGAAGTTTAGGGTCCATGAAGATAGCTGCCAAAAGGTCCACCAGTGACATGTAAATCAAAATCCCAGCTGCAGCCGCATTCATAACCCCTTGAACGATTAGAGCCGTAGGACTAGTTTCGCTGTAAACATTTGTGATGCCAATTCCAATTGCGATACCACCTGGTGTAGTTAGCGCGAAGAATGCACACATCCAAACAACATATCTGACATTGAATTTGGCTTGTGTTATGCATCCGCCAAGTCCCAAGCCTTCGAAAAGCTGATGGAAAGCTAATGCTCCCATAAGAGGCCTGATTGTGGAAGGACTCTGAGAGACACCCACTGCTACACCTATTATCACAGAGTGCACCAATATTCCAAACTCCAATACCTGCAACATCCATAATTAGCACAATTCCAATTTTAGGCACAAGCCAAGCTAATTTTGCAACTGCTGTATAATTTTTGTTGCCGAAAAAAAACAAAAAAAAAAACACGCAATTGTATGCACTAACCTGGGTTATGACTCTGTGTCGCAGAAGCATGTCAGCCGAGGACGATAGCGATGATCCATGTGCATGACCGTGTGTTGTGTGTGTATGCACCTCCATTTTGCATCCTGCTTCCTGATCATCATCTCCAACAGTCGCACCAACTTTTGTTTCATCTCTATTATGACTCAATTTTTTCTTCAATTCTGATCTCCTATAATAACCGGTGGCTAAAGAATCAGCCATCAATGTCAACATAGCAGACACCATAGCAATGAAACCCGTAAACGGAAATTTTCCCCATGGGTCCTCATTCAAACAAGGGGAGGTCAAATCGTCAAACGCATCGGGTAATATGTGAATGAAACCTGTTGCTAGAATGACACCAGCAGCAAACGATTTAACAACGGAGAAAAAATTGCTGTCTGGATGTAAAGCTGGAATGTTTCGTCCTAATATTGGAAGGCATACACCAATTGCACTTGCAGTAAGAATGACGGCAATAGATATGAATTTGAGTTTCAGTGCTTCGCTTTTGTTAACACCTTCTTCATCTTCTGGTTCGCATGTGCACTCAGCAGAGACAGAAACTGGGTAATGGAGAAACTGAACCAGAACTACTAGCAATATTAGCAGAACTGAATTATAAAGATTTTTCTTCATATCGAATAGAAAAACAAAAGAACGAGAAGTATATTGAAAAGAGAAGAGGCTGATTCTACTGAGAAACAAGATGTGGAGTCTGGAGAGGAAGGTTTGTGTTTATATATACAAGTGATGATCCCAAATTCTCTTGTTGTTGAGTGAGCATGATGTACACATACACATGATTATTTACCAAAACGGGTTTGGGGTTTTGGGTGTTTGTATCTAAAAGTCGGAAAATATGAGGGGTAAATAAGGTCATTTACCATGTGAATTAGTTAATAGAAGTGAAATAATGAAGTCACTCTTTCCTAATAACTTGGGAGTTATTAAAAGAAAAGGTAACAAAATAATCGGCTCCTAAAAATAACTCTGTTGCCGGTTGCCAAAAATCTGGCAAGTGCGTGTGGTCGATGACTGCTAAATATTGACCCTCGATTAATAAGGACAGTTAGCTAAAGATGTTGTCATAATGTTTAGAGAAGTTTTTGCGTGTGAGATGGGGATTGTTGTTAAGCCTTTGAAATGTCGACATGTACAGTTCACTAATTCTCATATTCCAGTAGGAAATCCCGCAACAGAATCCATTGGTGATTTGGGATACGAAACAAGTGTTGGTACACCACAAGAACCACAAACTGATGGCATTACTTGATTCTAATTGTGTCTAACACTGAGCAATTCAATATCAAATATGAGAATCCCCAAGGTAGAGCCTTCTCCGTTTGCAAGACGTGTTGGATTAAATATCGTCGTGAACAATCTCTGTCTGTCGAAAAACTGCACAAACCAGATAATTAATTAACGTCATTGCTTTGTTCCAATTTGAAATGAAATTTGATGCTTGAACAACATGTATATGTATTACATACATTTGGTGGGAGAGGTTCTTGTGATGTGTTCTGGTAACCCTGCGATGGTGGGATTATTACTCGACGTATTCCTCCTACTTTCATGGTTTTTACTGCTGCTGTGATCCCTGAGATCACCTACATTTTCCATATTCAATGTCAAAAAACAAGTATTTCAAACTAAATGAAACAGGTATATGAAAGGAATGAGTTGGTTTACATTGTCAGATGATCCAAGGATGAAAGTAAAAGGAATTGGTGCACCAGTTTCATCTTTGTGATCGTATGTCGAATCAAATCTCCATCCTTGTTTTGCTGCTAATCTTCCATAATAATGTATCGAAACCTTTTCATATTTTTTTTTACAAGAAATCAGAAACTAAACAAAAGTTTATTGTTCAAATGCTTTGGTCAAACTGAATGGACCCAAGCCTTGGAGATTGAGATAACTGTGAAAATAAAATAAAATGAATGGAACAGAAAATTCCAAAGAGAAAAAAATCCAAGAACTCTCCATACCTGGTCTCCAACCATGGGAATAGCGCCATCACCGATTCGAAGGTCTAATGACTTGACGCCACCTGAGTCTTCAAGCTCCACAAAGTCAGTAATTGAAGCTGCTTTTGAAGATGAAGAAGAAGCAACGAATGGGAAAGAAAATAGAGAAATTGATGTCGCGCAGGTAATTGAATTGGAGAGGAGTAATCTCCTTGTTAGAGTCAGTGAAGAAGAAGATGTAGGTTTCGGATGAGGATGATGTGTGGATTCATCAATTTGATGAGTTATAAGGGAAGAAGATGATGTTGGTGAGACAAATGCACTACACTGTACCATTTTTTCTCTTCTAAAGATTGTACCCCAGATGACATTTCACTCTTATAATAGTCTTTAGAAAAACAAAATTAAAGTTGTAGAAACACCCTTTGGTTGGACTCGGACCCATGACCAAGGGATAAACAATGTGGATTGCGCGTTCTACGGCTCCACCGGAGATCACCAATCCCGTGGATCCAGTGATCAAAAAATGTTTTATTTCCCTTTTACTATCATATTTGGTAATCAACTGTAACAACCTTATGCAGATCAGAGACTATAGTCTCGCATAAATAGTAATCCATATACTCTCTTAAGTCTTTACATCATCAAGAAAATAAAACAAAGACATTTGTAATAACTTTACAACATGAAAACAGTTGAGCACCCAAAACATACACTATGCAGTGAGGATCAACTACAAGGAGAGAATAAATTTGTTGAGTGAGTCAACAACCGTTGACTTATTAACATGGTCAAGGAAATCAGTAATATTAGATACAGCTCTCAAACAACTTTCCTCACCATTCAATCTCCCCTTCATTTTCATTACTTTGTCTTCCATTTCTTCACTTCCTTTACCTTTCATCACTCTCTTTACACCTTCTTCGATATCGCTCTTCCGGATACCGTTCATTTTCGCACCGATTCCCCAAACATCGACGATGTACGTACAGTTAACGAACTGGTCACCGGCGACGGGATAACAAAGTAACTTTTTCCCGCATTGTATCGCTTCGACCGTCGAGTTCCATCCGCAGTGGGTAAGATAACACCCAACGGCTGAATGTCGTAGTACTTCCTTTTGTGGAGCCCATGAAACTATCTTGCCGATGTCGCGAATCCGATCCAGATACCCATCGGGTAAACCATCTCTCCATGTGGATCCAAGTACCCATATAAATGGGCTTTTTGTATTTTCAAGTCCGAGTGCCAACTCACTGATTTTTTCTTCACCAATCGGACCTATCCAACTCCCAAATGAAACATAAATGACTGAAGATTTCTTTTGTTTAGCTAACCAATCTAGACAACTTCTATCTTCGTCCCAAAATGTAAGAGCTTTAGTCAATTTTGTATCATGACCGGTCAAAGGTCCAACTCGGAAGATACGTGGGCGATCCGTTAACCGTTTGACCGAGTCAATTCTCCGGTGATGGCTTTGACTGTTAATTTGACTATTATTGTCAAAATTGTCTTCCATGAATGAATTGACTAGCAACCATTTAAGATTCCTTGATCTCTCTAAAATTCTTACCCAAAACATGAATCTTTGTTTTTGTGAAGATGGATTTCCTATCAACCATGGTAAATGTCTCGTGGTCAATATTGGTTGGCCTGGTAAACAACATATGCTTTCTTGATTTTGAGGAATTCCTAGAAAAAAATAAGAAAAACAAAGTCAAATTGATTGGAATCAATTCGTCTAAAATCAACTTTTTGAAAAAAAATATTGCTACATGCATCACTTGAGTTCCAAGCTGGACACTTGCCTATGGAGTTCCAACACGGATGAATCTACTCTATGAATCGGCTGTTTTTCCAGTGGGAAGAAATCATGGATTTGTGATAAAATTTCTTTGTAATTTTAAACTGGGATAGGAGGCTTCTGAGCTCTTTGTACAGTTTTATAACTCTTTTTCTTTAATACATATCCTTTTTCCATCAAGAAAAATAAAAAATCACTTATTTTTAAAATAAAATTATTTGTTGTGATGCAGCAAGATGAAAAATGCTTATCCAATGTGCGAGCAAATACTAAGTATGCAATAATTTTATTATTTAACAAGCCTATTCTGATGTAACTTAGTGCAACAAAGGAGTTATACAATGTTTCTTTAGAAATGAACTTATGGCTGACTACGACCAAGTGTGAGTAATTACCCGGGAGCCGCCCGGCATGTGGTCACATGACAATAGAAGTTGACTAAGTAAAGGGTTGATTAAATCAATATAATCAATAATTATTTATACTAATTAAAGTATTAGTACGACTTTGTAAGATTATACATGATTATACTCGTGGGATACACATGTTAACTGTCCAAAAGAAGAATCATACCGACGCATTTAAAAAAAAAAAAAAATATATTAAAAAAAATATCCACATATTTTTGATGTGATTTTAAGTATGTAAATTCATATATTTCAAATACTACAGTTTACGAACATAATAATTAGAGAGATAAATATATATGAGTTACTCAACATATTATATGGTACTGCATTGTTCAATGGAAAATTAAATATCACGTGGTGAACAGTGAACTTACCGAATTCGGAAATATAACCATGCTGGATTAAATCAGGTATAGCCTCAATCAACTTATACGTAGCCAACATAGCTGGCCAAAATCCGGCAACGGGAACATTACGGCGGGCAGCAACTTCGATAACCCAGGAAGCTAACAAATCAACGACGACTAAACAGACATTTCCTTGATAATCATCTTCTTGTAGGCTTTGAATTTTGAGTTCTAGATGAGATGGCATGACATTTTCCATAGAATAATTGATCGAGAAGAAATCACAGTTTTCTTTATCTAAACCATCTGGAATCGACATGAAAATAATCTTACTACCCTTGTCGTCCAGTTTTGTGGCGATCCGGCCGTATATGAAGGCGGGAACGATGATAATAGGTTGGAACCCGCGGTCGTAAAGAACATTGGCTAATTGGATCATGGGTGTTACATGACCTTGTGCTGGATATGGAACTAGAACTATCTTTGGTTTCTTTGAACACACCATTTCTCTCTAAGCTCTGAATGTTTCTTCTTGGAGAAGAGCTGTGTTATGTTTTTGATATTCTTGGTTTTGAATTTGTAAAATGGTGATTTGAGATTGTAGAGACTTAGTTTTTTATAGTGTAAGAGAAGAAATAAAACGTGCATAGATGTGAGGGTGGTTTGGCGAGATGGATCTATGGTCCTACAATTCATATCTTCATTCAATTGGGAGGCATTATTTATCTTTTGATAGACTTTTCACCCCCAAAAACTCAATATACAGTATATATATCCGTGTCCTATAAATCAATCTTATATCCTGTTTGTTAAAAAAGAAAATCTTACATAACACAAAACAGACCTAATCTAATTCGAGTCGGCCATCTATAATGTTCCAACCTTGGACACGGACACAGAGACAAAATCATTAGGACAAATACAATTAAATAAGAGTACATATACGTCGTGTCAGTGTCCCACGTGTCGTGTCCTGTGTTCGACACGCGTCTAACGCGGACACAGCACCAATACTGGCATATCGGTTCTTCACAGAGTCCAACCATACCAATAGGTTGTTTGTTATTTTCTGAGTCAACTGATTCATCTGGATTGCAATGGGGTGCACTTTCACCCCCTGCCCACGGCTAAATCAATTATAGCCCAAACCCAAGCCTAATTTTGCATTTTTTTCACCCCCTAAAAATTTATTTTCCACCTCATAGCAAATTTTGCACCCCCTTAACAAAATTCTTGGCTCCGCCCCTGAACTGATTCATCTGGATCTTATTCGTCTGTATCTAAATCATTATATCCGAACCCGGCTCATCACGACTGACTCAAAAATTATTTATTGGCAGAATTATAGAAAACTTTTGAATCCAATCAGGTATATATCGGCAAGTAAGGTACCAAGCGATACCCGATTCAAACGGTCCCAAGTCAGATATATGACGTGGAGTTAGACTTCGAGCCAGACATCATAAAATGAATAAATAAACAATTTGACATCTGATTCGAGGCAAGTCAAATGCCATGTCGAGATAAGATCAACAAACAAGATGAAAGTTATGCTCGAGTCAGACCGAGTCAACTCCGAGTCAGTCCGGTGAATAATGGATTCAATTGCTAATGGATAAGTTTGCAAAGAGGAAAAAAGAAAAACAAACACACATGATTCACATGTGGTGTGTGGTACCCAACTTTGGCTTCTATAACTCTTTTGTGATGGCAAGATGTTGAATCCCATCCACAAAGTTCAGTTGGTATAACACTTCTCGCCAAAAAAAGTTGATCCCCACACAGGATTAACAAAACTGTCTAGGCCTAGCTAGCTATAGGTGTATGGGATTGTGGGCGCACGTCAAGAACCACACAAGTGGATAGGGATAAACAATACAGAGATGCAGGTAGTGCAGACAAGAGCCAAAGGCATATGGTGGGATATTCAGTCAAAGAAACCACAAATATTAATTGTTTGATAACCTACTTTGTGGTCACCTAAAGGAAGTTACTATTAGTTTAAGGTAATCAACAAACTTAAAGGTAGTTAGTAAGGTTTAACCACACTCAAAAATAAAATACTAATTCAGCTGATGCAAACAAACTTATTACAGATGAAACGTAAACACTAAACAACTACTTGTTTCTCTTTAAAGTGCTTTTCTTGTGCATCTAAAAGCTCAACAAATCGATTTTAACATGAAGCTATAAAAAGCACAATATATAGCATCATCATCACGTTTAATCATACGTACATTTCTTTTAAAGAGTTGCTAGCGTTTCTCCGGAAACGTTTTGCGCTTCTGGACTGTATATACAAACAATTGATGGATTGCCCTACATGTTGTCGGCAACATAAACAATTAGACTTGTGCTAGTCGCGCCTTTTCTATATAAAGCTCCGTATGATCGATCGCAGCTCAAAAATGTACAGTAGTTGGCCGACTATATATACGGTGTATGCATTATGATGCTTTACCTCGGCCTTGGCATTTAGTATGGCATATATTAACAAAATACATTCACGTGTTCCTCCCCACAAAACCAACCTGCGTACTTTGTTTAGTTTTGTGCCGTGCAAAACAAATTTTAGGTAGGCTTCTGTTCTCACCATGACGCAACTTGTGCAAGTTGGAAATTAAAGTCTCTGCAGCATCATCTTCTAGAAACCTGTTATTTAGACATGTTTCTCAAAAACTACGTACAGTTTAAGATGAGGCCGGGGGAAGATTATTACATTTTGGATTGGGATGTTATGCACCAAATGAAAATACATATATATATTGGTGGCCATGCTACGAGCATCCCCGTCGCCGTCGTGTTATTATTATCAGTACAACAGAACATATAATAAAAGAAAAGCCAATAGTACTTCTTAAAATTACAAGCCAGGAACGTACTATAGAATACAAAAGCAAACAATTCTTAGATATATATTGATATTTATTCTAATTCCTTGATCTTAAAGCGAGTTTAACTATTGAGCCACCTCCTCAACTCTCACTTCTTTGATAAGAAGACCCTTTTTAAGTTCTTCGCATTCGATATCATACATTGCGAAAGTTAATACAGTATCACTATCCGGCGGGACAGTAAATTCAAGACCATCGCTAGGAACATTATGCCAGTCATTGTTTCGGGGAAGCCTATGAAATCTCATGCTTTGCCGTTGTGATCTTTGTCCTGCTATTCGAATATTAAACCATACGTCGTAATTCTCCCAACCCGACGAATTCTGGCTCATTTGTATCACAAAGTACAATTTGTATTTCTTTCCCTTGGTTAGTTCTTTCAATGGTAATCTCCCACTAACTTCAAGCCAGTAGACTCCAACGAGCTCAAGTGCTTCCGGTTGTGATCCGGTTGATCCGGGTATAGGTGTGCGTTTCCAGTAGCGATTGTTCGAGCTAGGTCCTCCCCATATTACATTGAGAGCATCCGGATATAGGATTAGTGTTTTGACTACGTCAGTACCATCTTTTGTCTCCTGCATACATATACCCACCCATTTTTGTAAAATATGGTGTCCAAAATGTTGAGCAAGATTAAAAACAAAAAAAAATCCTATGGAAATAATCAAGAAGTGATAAATATATACCTTACGGTAATTTGTTGGAAATTTTCCTCGTTGATGCGCCATACGAGGCAGAACCATGCTTGAGAGTTTTGTTTCGTTTCTCGCTGGATTGTACAATGGGGTTGAATATATATAGAGAGAGAGAGAATACTGATTCCTTTATATATAGGATAGATTGGAAGGACTGGTCTTTGTGAAGATAAGGATCTCGATTCGAAATGTTTGATATATATGTCTTGGAAATTTCAAGAAAGATGCGGTGATGGGAAATAAAGGTTTCTTCTTTTTGTTAGTAAAGTTTACTAACCCAATAAGCTAAGAATCAAACTTGCACATCTTGATGTGAGTTGCATTTTATGTGGCCTGTAATTACATTGCGAAACACAACAAAGAAAAAAAAGTTACCCCCACATTGTTGAGATATGGAGGAATCATCTTTAGCACAAATAAAGAAGAGAAAAGTGATACCTTCCATGTTGGTGGTGAATACTGAAACTGTAGGTGTCTGGTGATGGAAAACGAGGTGCAGGACGATATGTGATGTTGATTACTGATAAATGGCCGGTTCATGATACATATGAATATATTCAATGTAACTTTTCTAGGATAATAATGGAAACCAAATTATTAGCCAAAAGGATTTCCATTAAACTAGGTAGCTCAGATGCCTCTAAGGCCGGGTTTGATAATGTTTTTTTTTTTTTTTACAAAATCACTTTCAAAATCTATATATGTCAATAATTTTTGAAAATAGTGTTTGGTAAAAAAAATTAAAGCCTTTTTTATCTAAAACACTTCCAAAATTCCTCAATTTTCAAAAGCTTGGATGGATGAGCTTTTAAAAACTACAAAAGCTTAAACTTTGGTCCCACCTAAATGTAATGTTTGATTTATCTTTCTTATCCTTATTTAATTTAATAAACTAATACAATTAGTCGAGAGGATCCTTGACCAAAAACTTGTCGGAAGCCGAGCAACAAGCTGGACTCCAACCCCTTTTTGTATTACCACACTTAACCTATGAAATAAGAAATCACCTACTCGAACATTGGCATCATGGCTGGTGTCACATGCCCATTTAATCGCCTAAAATTTTCTTGGGACATGACCGACAATACTATGTGGTTCAGTGAATCAACTTCACCCACAAGTACTCAGCCTAGCACACTTGCATCAAAGTATGCATTTGCCTTCACTCATAAGGAAATACGCAACGGAAGTCTTATCTTCTTTCTCTCTAACTCTTCATGCCCCCATAAGCATAAGAGGTTCTACCATGCACTTCAACAATTATCACACAACATCAGCAACATAATGAACACAAAGACATGACACAATTAATCCATTTTATTGCATCAAAGGAAGATTACAAAACTCGTCCATCACATGGACCAAAACAGGTCATTCACCCTCTTGGTGAATGCCTAACTCTCCCAAACATGAGACTAACTCTCTCTTATGAAGCCTACTGATTTTCCTACTCCTTAGGATTATTTATACAGTGGTTACAATGGCCAAAATCGTGCACAACACTTGCACAAGCATGGAACAGCCATGTGTCCCATCAGGTAGTTTCTATAACCGCCAGTTTGCTTTTCAACCGCCACCTTTTGTATTGTCAAGCCAACAGATGCCACATCTGTTCTTGGTGGTTATGAACACTTTAATATGGTTATAAAAACACTTTATAACCGTTCCAACTTGTCTTGCTTCATTGGCATGCTCGCAAAGCCAATAACCAACTCCTAACCATCACTTGAGCCGTATTGCAACACTTTTTATGCCATACTGGATTCTGCCTTGCTCCAACGTTCAGCCCTCTTGGCCCTGCATGATTATTACTCTAAACTCATGCACGGAAAATTATTAATCTTCCATCATCGAGGCCAACTCCTTACGCTTACTCTAGTTACTTGTGCGTCATCTATGCTTCACTTCGCCAATTAGCTTGACAATAGCAATGCAACGCTTGCATTACCAAATTGTTTGCACTGTTCAGACTTTGGCCCTGCCTTGAACCAATGCATAGACTAACTCTTAATCTATTTCACTCTTCTTGCATCATCCTTGAGTTTTATCCAACTCAATTCCATGGATATGCATCGATGCCAACATCGCATGTTGCATCTGTCAACTTTGGCCATGTCTTTCCTTTCCTCAATAAAGCCTAATTGTGTCGGCCAATAAGCTTCATTCCTTAGACAAATGTATTTATAATGTAGAGCCACTCTTTCGCTTCATTGGCCCTGTAGGTTTATGCCATTCTTGACACTTGACAGTCTATACAGTATACCGCTATTATGGCTTGCGTTGCGCTATTATGGCTTCGCAATGCTCCATTACGGCTGCACACTGACTTGGCATGCAAATCTGTAACGCGTCATCATTATGCCTCACTTGCAGCACCGTAACAGACCTCCCCCACCAAATCAGTTCAACGCCCTCGTTGAACGCAACAAAGTATACTCGTTATATTTGTTCTCTGGCCTTGTACGCTTCTGAGCCCTTCTCAGAAATCAGCAAACTTTGTTTGGCCTTAATTCTTGCCAAAACTTTTATGCCTAGTACCAAATTCCATCATTTAGCTTACTGCCTTTCCATTGATCCTACTGACCTGTAGTGTTGTTGTCACGTTGCGCATACGTTCTAACTCCCACTACAATCGCATATCAATACCCAAATGCAACTTGGAAATTCCTCTTGCCAACTCCCTGAATTAGACTTGAATCTCACTTGAATCATTTGTGCCAAAGTGTACACAAACAATGATTCCTCCAACTGATCACAATGATCATTACCATAGTCTTACGCTTTCATTCTCCGACTTTAGTTGCACCGCGCAACTTGACAGGACTTATACAAGACTTGGCCTTAAGGTTCAATCATGTTGCTCCTTCGCCAAACATGCCATTCCTTAAGGTATGTACTTTATGATTTCATACCAATCTTGGTATGCGCCTCAACCTATAGCTTTTGCTGCACTTTGCAAACATCAGCACCTTCACTAGATTTGGCCTCCAAATCATGTTGCAAACTTCACCTTCTCGGACTCGCATCATTTGTATGCCAAAGAACCAGCACCTCGTTGTTCTTGTATCGTCACAACACCTTAATTGAAATGCATGACTTTGGTATAGTCATAACTTAGGATACCCCTAACATTAGACCGACCCTCCCTGGAGCCAAGGTATCCTCTTCACGCGCCTTTGAAACCAGCACTTTAAGCATCACTTGCTCTTTCAAACTGCTACGCTTTAATGTGGCGAAAAAACAGCATCATGTTCTTACTAACAATGAGTTACTCTTAACTCATTTACTTGATGGACTTACATCTTCATTCTTACTGCGTTACTCCATGCTATCGCTGCCATATTCCGTCGCACTTCCACATAACTTTCAACAGCAAACTCGACTATGCCACCAACTCCTATATTTGCTTCTTTCACTTTCAGCGTCTTCTATTGTATATTTTGGCTTAATATACTGTGTAGCATCTTCCACGCAAACTATCTTTACTTTGAACGAAAGAGGCAAGATCTTTCACTTCAAATACCCTCATTCACTACTACCTTACATCGAGAGACTTCATTCCAACACCAAGGTCCACTCGACCCAAACTGAAAGTATACTCAAACTTGAGCAAATATTCATGCCAACTGATTGCAACTTGTAAGACCTAACAAGCCTTGCAATACTGACTTCAACTTTGCTTCTAAAAAACAAAGGAAGCGAGACATCACCTATTGTCCCCAATGTAGCAGTTCACTTTTCCACATGCACTCTTCCAACTATCAACGTTCGTATGCAACTCCCATAATGAAGCACACTAAAATTGATAATTAGATGAATATTCCTTTTAGACTGATGCTATCATTTTTCTTTATCTTTCATGAAGATTTCTTCAACAATTGACACATGACATATTTATGTATCACCACTACTTTGTCCTCCTTATTCCATGCATCTATGAGTCGCCTAATTTTGCATTTCCAACTGCATCATGCATCTTCAACATGCCCAAATCTCATTTGGCTAATCCTATTATTGCATACATGCTATGCCAATTAGCACTCAAATCTTGACACAAACTTGTGCACCTTTGCACGACTCGAACGGACTTAACTTGGTGATTCTGAGCATCACCATAGAGCTCAGCAAAGTCATATAACTCAATAAATTCTGCGGACAATTATCTTGGACAATATTAACAAAGCACAATCTTTGAAAATGAGGCGCCACTGCCTACGTTCCGTGAATCAAGAATACCACATTCTTTTTCAAACTTGGAACTCATTTTTACTGTCTATGCACATCTGGCAAATCTTGTCTTTCATCTCCGCCAAAATCAACTTAAGTAGCAACAATTGTTGATTTGCAGTTGACAAGAAAATCCGCTTGTGGTTATGATCAAATACAGGTCTTTCGACACCCTTGTCCAAGCATATTGATCCCACTCATAAACCAGGTGCAAGCACACTCCTTGTGCTCATCTAGCATCAACGAAGAACTCTTTGCAAACGCAAGACCATAGTGTATCGGTTTTCCCTGCGCTTATTTCTTCAGCCTTCAATAAGCTTTATGCTAGATAAGAATTGGCCATCCAATTCTTCCTTTATGGCATCACAATTGCCACAAAAATGATGATTCAAAATCAGACTTTGCATTACCACCAAGGTACATGCAATCAAGAGAGATAATTTTAATCTTCCAACCAACTGGATACGATGAAAACATCTTCAATATATCGCATAGACATGTTCTTCATCTTCTTTTCCCCTGCAAAGGCCATCAACTTCTTTGTATTCGGGAATTTCCCCTAAAATTCCCATTACAACACGTAATGTACTCGATACTGATAACACCACAAAGATATGTATTCCAAATGCCTAATCTTTGCTTACTTGTGAGAAACATGGACTTTAATACCTGACTTGCACCATAGAAGTCATTATAATCCTTAGTTTTGTCATGCCATCACTTGAAAACCCGGTTTTCAATGAATCTTGCACGTTCGTCTAACACTTAGGGTAGGAATTTTGACACCTTCGTCGTAAACTTTCATGGCCTGCTGCTACTTCAAGCTTCAAGTTCATTCCAATTGATCTTTCCACACAAGGCCAACTTCTTCTAGTCTCCATACTAGCAAAACACAAACAATTCTTCACTGAATTTGACAAACAAATGACACCAACTTGAGTAAAAAGAGAGAAAAATCAGCAACTGTGTCCCCAAACACAGCTCTGATACCAGCTTGTCACATGCCCATTTAATCGCCTAAAATTTTCTTTGGACATGACGGGTAATACTATGTGGTTCAGTTAATCAACTTCACCCACAAGTACTCATCCTTTCACACTTGCATCAAAGTATGCATTTTCCTTCACTCATAAGGCAATACACAACGAAAGTCTTTTCTTCTTTCTCTCTAACTCTTCATGCCCCCATAAGCATAAGAGGTTCTTCCATGCACTTCAACAATTCTCACACAACATCAGCAACATAATGAACACAAATACATGACACAATTAACCCATTTTATTGCATCAAAGGAAGATTACAAAACTCGTCCATCACATGGACCAAAACAGGCCATTCACCCTCTTGGCGAATGCCTAACTCTCTCAAACATGAGACTAACTCTCTCCTATATAGCCTACTGATTTTCCTACTCCTTAGGATTATTTATACAATATTTACAATGGAAAACACCGTGAAAAACACTTGCACACGCATGGAACATCCATGTGTCCCATCAAGTACTTTCTATTACCGCCAGCTTGCTTTTCAACCGCCACCTTTTGTGTTGTCAAGCCAACAGATGCCACATCTGTTCTTGGTGGTTATAAACACTTTAATATGGTTATAAAAACACTTTATAAACGTTCCAATTTGTCTTGCTTCATTGGCATGCTCGCAAAGCCAATAACCAACTCCTAACCATCACTTGAGTCGTATTGCACCACTTGTTGCGCCATACTGGATTCTGCCTTGCTCCAACATTCAGCCCTCTTGGCCCTGCATGATTATTACTCTAAACTCATGCACGGAAAATTATTAAGCTTCCATCATTGAGGCCAACTCCTTAAGCTCACTCTAGTTACTTGTGCGTCATTTATGCTTCACTTCACCAATTAGCTTGACAATAGCAATGCAACGCTTGCATTACCAACTTGTTTGGACTGTTCAGACTTTGGCCCTACCTTGAACCAATGCATAGACTAACTCTTAGTCTATTCCACTCTTCTTGCATCATCCTTGAGTTTGGGCTAACTCAATTCCATGGATATGCATCGATGCTAACATCGCATGTTGCATCTGTCAACTTTGGCCATGTCTTGCCTTTCCTCAATGAAGCTTTATTGTGTCGGCCAATAAGCTTCATTCATTAGCCAAATGTATTTACAATGTAGCGCCACTCTTATGCTTCATTGGCCCTGTAGGGTTATGCCATTTTTGACACTTGACAGTCTATACAGTATACCGCTATTATGGCTTGCGTTGCGCTATTATGGCTTCGCAATGCGCCATTACGGCTAAACACTGACTTGGCATGCAACTCTATAACGCATCATCATTATGCGTCACTTGCAGCACCGTAAAAGCTGGCCATGTATTTGCGTAGTCGTTTGATAAAAATTATAGTATCGTCCCCAATCTCGCCAAGAGTTGTAAAGGCTAAAGCACCAAACCCATATCCCTGCGATGTGCACTTATCCAAATATTTGAAATTTTTGCGAGCAATACCATCCTTGATAGCATGACCCGAATCCAACGAACGAATTCCACCTCCAGGAAAAGGCGAAATAATTGTCACATCCAAGCAAACATCCCGTCCATTATCCCAATTGAGTACAAGAATGTCAGTATGTCTCAGGGAAGTACCATTGTCCGCAAGAAAACCAAGGTCCACCTCTTTCCTTGTCGGCACTCCAGCACGATATCATATGTCTGTGATAATATCACGAACCAAGTCGTGGCGAAACTTTAAACCGACCTCATTCGCATAATGCAAGGCATGGTCACCAAACACGTTCATTTCCCTTTTGCGGAAGGGGCACATGTGAGATAAAACCATCTATGCAAGTGTGTCTCAAAATAACAGATTGAAGTTCTAGTGTCTGCAAACACGACGCTAAATAGCAGTAATGCATAGTATCATGCATCGATTAGACCCCTAAACCACCTAATCTGAAAGGCAAGGTGGAAATCAGTTGTTGCGGAGGATCAAACCGGGACCATCCCCTGCGACCACATGTTATAGGAACTGGAAAAGCCGAGAATCAAACATAACTTGATCCTCAGATAGATAGGAAGGTAAGGTTGTGCGCATGGCAAAGTATAATCGAGAAAATCCAGAATAATTCTGAAATAAAAGAAGTTCACACTGTGGATCTTCAAGCTTCTCAACTGCATCAATGAGCTCCACTTTTTTTTGCACCCTCTTTAACACCAGTTCCACATTAATTGGGCATCAAGACTAATAGGGTCACCTAGCAGCTTAACTCCTTTTACTGGCCTGCCAATGTCCAATGGAAACATGCATGTAATGGAAGCTCTAGGGTCCAGAGAGGGCCAAAAAAATTCCGATTTTTTTTATGTTTAAAACCAGCCCCTTAGATACGCCTTCTTCATGTATAATCTTAATTGCCTTTGCTACCATCAAAGTATTACCAATCACTGTACCATCATCTAAGTACCAAGCCTGCATTTCATCGTTCCACAATACCCATAACTAGGGGGTGATGAGTGAGAACAAATAATAATGGCCCCAAAGGGTCACCCTGTTGCACCCCCTGAGATGAAGAAAGAACGTGGTCCATATAGTACAAACGAGACGGAGAAGCGTAACAAAATTCAACCCAACGAGATATCGAAGGAAATAAGATACGTACCTCGAAAATCATGGAAGTTCTGTCTATGAGATTGAAAGCATTGAAGAAGTCCATCAGTAGCATGCAAAGATTATCTTGTTTCCCTTTTTCTTCCAAAACTCGATTCACGGCATGTAGAATCGCCTCTCCACCACACTTATCCCCCATACCAATCTGGAAATGCCCCAAATAGGGGTTCATCTCTTTGCCAACATAAGAAGAAACACACTTAGAGACAAGTCTTCTCCAGATTTTGCCGACTGCAATCAGGCGCAAACCACCACCAGGCTTAATAAGTGGGGTGAGATGTGCACTGGCTATGAACTCTCCCAAGACAGAAGGACATTAGCCCGAAAGTCACAAGTTAACCACATCCATAATGGATGCGATTAGTTCATCTGAAATAACAGCCGCCGGTCCACTAAGAACGTCAAGAAGGTGTTGTGCACGGAGTCCATCCCTCCCAAAGGATGTCCCTTTGGGAAAACTCTTCAATCTACCAATAACCAGCTCAGTAGAGACTATCATAGCGCCCTGCGAATGTGGAGTAGATGGGATTGTGGGAAAGGAACCTGAGGGATGTTTACACAACCAATCCTCTAAATGCATCAACGTAGACTCCCAGGCCTGTTAGACAACAAAACTACTACGCAATCTCTCACGGCATATGTGGATTCCTCCATCCTTTTTATAATGTACGTTCTTTAAATGATTAAACAAGGAGACCTTCAATAAACCCTTACCACCAACGGAATTTATGCACCCATCAAGGCCTTTAAAGGGGCATTGATACAAGACAATGGGAGTAGCATACACAGTAGAAGAAGTAGGGATCAAAGAGGTAATGGAACAAAGCATTAGAAAAACGCCTTAAACTCTAGAAGAAAAACCCTGCCAGAAGCCAATGGTAATTACACGTTAAGAGTGGTATCGATCTGTAGTACTTTAGGAGGGGGAAAAGAAAAAAGAGACGAAGACGGGAACAAAGATCAAAGGAAATGGTTTGATCAGATGAAAACCAATATCCTGGAATCGCAACTTTTCGCCGAAAAATCTCCCCTCCGATAAACACGGCCCCTCCCAAGAATATACGCTTATCCTACGCCTTATAAATGACAAAAATTACCCTTAAAGTTATATTCAATCAATTTTTATATCCAATTCATATCTTTCTGACGAGACCATGGCTAGTTCATATACTATAGCAATTCACTTTTTTCCCTATCACAGACGAGGCCATGGCTAGATCGAGATTACTTTTTTCCCTATCACAAACGAGGTGGGAATTCAGTTCTCAACTAGAGAACAAACGAGGTGGGTTGAGTTTCTTTCGAATTTGATTTTCATTTTCAATTTTGTTGAGATCTAATTTGGTTGTTGTTATGTTTTAATTTTAATTAGTTTTGGTACTTATTTTAAC
This sequence comes from Papaver bracteatum, assembly GCA_023529315.1. NCBI lineage: Eukaryota > Viridiplantae > Streptophyta > Magnoliopsida > Ranunculales > Papaveraceae > Papaver > Papaver bracteatum. The sequence goes on along the minus strand of JAJJWX010003387.1, from coordinate 84,793 downwards.
TCAAATCTTGGTTTTTTATGCTTAGATTTTGTTTATGGTTTTACGTTGATTTAATTAGATTCGTTTATGGAATACATCTTGATAATTTTCCGTGGAATTTTTTGGTAGAACTGAATTGCTACAGTAAAATTCTAGGTTTTTTTATTTTATTTTTTGTCTTGTGTTTGTGATCTGCATGGCAAGAACTCCCTGTAACCGGTTGTCTTCTTCACCTCCCATATCCGTCTCTCCTTCACCTCCCACAGAAGATGATACATGTATTGATAATATCTGCCATTGCCCCTTTAAGGGAGTTCATGGGTGTTCGGATGGTTCGAAGGGAAAGGGATATGCTAAGGGGTCTATCATCAAGCATCTCCACGATAAACACTTTTCTTCTGAGAACAGCAAGGAACAATGCAGATAATTAATGGCCAATTCACAGCACATTCGTCACGCTTGGGAGAAGCTTCTCAATAGCTTACGCATGTGGGTGTGTTGCAGATGTCTTCATCTTCACTCCTGGAGGATGTCTTGCAAAGGGAAGAAAGGATTGATTCATGGTGATGTAGTTGCTGGACCCTCCAATGGTGAAGGTGTTGATTTCCTCTTTCATGGGTTAGTTTTCTCTGCCGAGAGCATCAGCGCTGTTGTGGAGGGGGTTTCAAATGTCGTTGTGGGTGCTTCTGATGGGATTGACGATGGTGCTGAGTTGGCTTGCTCCCTTTCTACCGAGCTGCTTAATTCTGTACTCTTACGGCAGTTCCAGACCGTAACTTGTATCCCACACAAGTGTCGTCTATCATTTTCGAGAGCCTTGAAATGTTGCCTTGACAAGGTGATAGCCAATCCAGCTAGCACTTCTGACTGGATTCAACTTATCTTGCTTCCTATTTTCACACTAACGCTTTACAGACCAAAGAACGAAGCTGAGGCGAGTAAGCGTAAACGTCTTCAAGTGGCGTCTATAAACAGTGCCTTATCTGTTTGGAGGGAGCCTAATGGGTGCCGCACTTTGGTGGACAAGTTATTACAGACTCCAGTCCGGCCTAGACAGAGTGATGTGAAGAAGCTGGGGTATGCCAATTTAACGGCCTGTCGTCGAAAGATAAGTTATGGTCATTTTGGAGTTGTTATCCGTGTAATCTCTTCAGGATGTGTGGCTCCTTGCAATGAGCAGACCTACTTGGAATTACAAGATAAACATCCGGTATCGCCTCCTCCAGCTGTTCCTTGCGAAGTGATTACTGCGGACTCAATCTTTGTTGATTGCAGAGCAATTTTGGGGGCTATTAAGAGTTTTCCCAAGGGTACATCTTGCGGTCGAGACGGTTTGAGGGCTCAGTACTTAGTCGATGCGATGAGTGGAGCTGCTGCTGCTATCGCCGACATCTTACTTTCTTCGATTAAGGGAGTTTTCAATCTTTGGTTGGCTGGAAAATGCCCTGCGGAGTTGGGAGAGTTTGTTGCTAGCGCGCCTTTAACTCCGTTACTCAATCCTGGAGGTGGTCTTCGTCCTATTGCAGTTGGCACGGTTTGGCGCAGATTGGTTTCCAAGGTGGCTGCCTTTGTTGTTGGGAAGGATTTGGCTTCTTACTTAGGTGATTACCAATTTGTAGTTGGTGTTTCTGCTGGAGGTGAAAGTATTTTACACGTTGTAAATAGTATCCTCGAGCTGAAAGGTCACTCGGACAAGATGTCAATGCTTCTTATTGACTTCTCTAATGCGTTCAACATGGTGAGCAGGTCTCAGCTCATCAAGGAGGTTCGTCTTTATTGTCCAGGTATTTCTCGATGGGTAGAATTATGTTATATGCGGCCTGCTAAATTGTATTACGACCAATATATTTTGTCATCTGCTCTTGGAGTTCAGCAAGGTGACCCTCTCGGTCCTTTATTGTTTGCTTTGACTCTTCACCCTCTTGTGAAGAATATTGCTTCTAGCTGTAAACTCGATTTGCATGCTTGGTACCTTGATAATGGTACAATCATTGGCGATACGCTTGAAGTGGCTAAAGCTCTGCGTATTATTAAAAATGAAGGCCCAGGTAGAGGTTTGCATCTCAATGTTAATAAAACGGAAGTATTTTGGCCTTCCGTCGATCCCATAAGTGTTGATGATGGTGTTTTCCCTCCTGAGATTGGTAGACCGTCTAATGGTGTTAAACTTTTGGGAGGTCCTGTGAGTTTGGACTTAAACTTTATTAGTGATATGCTGTTGAGTCGAGTGGACAAGACTATTCAACTTATGACTGCCATCAAAAAGCTCAAGGACCCCCAAAGAGAGATGCTATTACTTCGTAATTGTACGGGTGTTTCTAGATTATATTTTGCATTACGTACTACCAATCCTGCTGCCCTTCAGCAAGCTACTGAGATCTTTGAAGAGCATTTTTTCAAGTATTTGAGGCTCCTTATCACCGGTGATGGCCCTGGATTTGGGACTTTACAGCAGAGATTAGATACCTTGCCTATCAGAGATGGTGGCTTTGGCATATACACCATAGAAAACACCTGAGCCTACTGTTATATCGCATCTCAATGTGAGATGGCTTATGTGCAAAAGGTGATCCTTGGTGACCTTTTCCCTACAAATAAAGGTCATGTTTATCAGTTGGCTATGCAGAATTTTATTCAGGTATGTGGATTGCCTTATTTTTATTGCGTTGATGATACTGCCCCTCCCTCCATGCATTCCTTGGCAGTTACTTACTTTGATGCAATTAAGAAGAAGCTCCCAGACCAGTTTTCTATGTATGCTAGAGATTCAATTTTATGGCAGTGTAACCAAGTTAAGCATGCTCAAGATTATTTATTGGTGATTCCTATCAGTGGGCTTAACCAATGCCTTGGGACGAGGCAGTTTAGAGCTGTCCTTTGCTACCGATTGGGTATCCCTTTGTTTTTTGAGAATGGGTCATGCTCTAGCTGTAACAAGCCTATGGATATTTATGGAGATCATGCACTTCATTGTGCTAAGGATGTTGGGTATAAGTTTCGACATGACTTTGTGCGTGATATAGTTGCTGACATTTGTTACAAAGTTAGTGTACTTGCGCACAAGGAAGTTTCTCTTGGGCTTCATACGGATGACGGCAAAGATCTAAGACCAGCTGATATCCTCGTTCTTAACTGGGAAAATGGTAAGGATGTCTGCATGGATGTTACGGGGGTTTCTCCATTCACAGGTGATGGCATTCGCTCTTTTATTCCGGGCAAAGCCATTTCTAATGTTGTTGCTCGAAAACACACTAAGTATTTGGATAAGTGTGTTTCACTTGGTTATGGTCTTGGTATTTTAGCTTTCTCTACCTTAGGAGAACTAGGTGAGGATACTTTGTGTTTTTTTAAGCGTCTGGAGAACTGCTTAGTTAATAATGATGCTAGTAGTGGTGTCGGTAGCTTTATTTTTCATAGATTAGGTACCTCTATTCAAAAAGGTGTTGGTTCCCAGCTTGTCGCTAGGTTGCCAACCAAAAGTATGTAATTTTCATTTTTCATTTTAGTCTTCTTCATTTATATTTTTTTTTTAAATATTATTACTTTTTATTTTCGAATTATTTTATATACTATATATATATATATATATTAAAAAGTGACTAAGTAAAAAAAAAAATTTAACATTCATAATAAAAATGATAATTAGTAAATTTAATATTATTTATATTTAATAGTAAAAAATTAATTATTTTTAGAGGTAAAGATGATGTGTATGATAGTTATGTAGACATCCTTAAAGCTATCCTCTAGTTTTTGAGGTTCTCTTAGAGGATTTGAACATCCTACTCATCATTATTAATGGTTATGATTAGATATATAATTTGTATCAATGGTTTTAAAAGTTTAAAACTAAAGAAACACAATTAATGGTTGGAGATGTTTTTCTTTCATCTCCTCAAATTAAGGAAAAATTGGTCTTTACATAGGATAAACCAACTTCCACAAAACATGCACACCAAGTTACCATTGGAGATGCTCTTATACTTCTCTTTTCGAAGTTATGTAGTAATGGTATATGTATTAGACACAGTAACGTCCAATGGAAACATGCCTGTAATGGAAGCTCTAGGATCCGGAGAGGGCCAAAACAATTCCGTTTTTTTTATGTTTAAAACCAGCCCCTTAGATACGCCTTCTTCATGTATAATCTTAAGTGCCTTTGCTACCATCAAAGTATTACCAATCATTGTACCATCATCTAAGTACCAAGCATGCATTTCATCGTTCCACAATACTCATAACTAGGGGGTGAAGAGTGAGAACAAATAATAATGGCCCCAAAGGGTCACCCTGTTGCACCCCCTGAGATGAAGAAAGAACGTGGTCCATAGAGTACAAACGAGACGGAGAAGCGTAACAAAATTCAACCCAACGAGATATCGAAGGAAATAAGCTACGTACCTCAGAAATCATGGAAGTTCTGTCTATGAGATTGAAAGCATTGGAGAAGTCCACCAGTAGCATGCAAAGATTATCTTGGTTCCCTTTTTCTACCAAAACAAGATTCATGGCATGTAGAATTGCCTCTCCACCACACTTATCCCCCATACCAAACTGGAAATCCCCCAAATAGGGGTTCATCACTTTGCCAACATAAGATGAAACACACTTAGAGGCAAGTCTTCTCCAGATTGTGCCGACTGCAATCAGGCGCAAACCACCACCAGGCTTAATAAGTGGGGTGAGATGTGCACTGGCTACGAACTCTCCCAAGACAGAAGGACATTAGCCCGAAAGTCACAAGTTAACCACATCCGTAATGGATGTGATTAGTTCATCTGAAATAACATCCGCCGGTCCACTAAGAACGTCAAGAAGGTGTTGTGCACGGAGTCCATCCCTCCCACAGGATGTCCCTTTGGTAAAACTCTTCAATCTACCAAGAACCAGCTCAGTAGAGGCTATCATAACGCCCTGCAAAGGTGGAGTGGATGGGATTGTGGGCAACGAACCTGAGGGATGTTTGCACCGCAATTCAGCCAGGGTTTCTTCCCCCAACCGTAAATATGCATACAGTGAGTACACAACCAATCCTCTAAATGCATCAACGTAGACTCCCAGGCCTGGTAGACAACAAAACTACTACGCAATCTCTCACGGCATCTGTCAATTCCTCCCTCCTTTTTATAATGTACGTTCTTCAAATGATTAAACAAGGAGACCTTCAATAAACCCTTACCACCAACGGAATTTCTGCACCCATCAAGGCCTTTAAAGGGGCATTGATACAAGACAATGGGAGTAGCATACACATTAGCAGAAGTAGGGATCAAAGAGGTAATGGAACAAGGCATTAGAAAAACGCCTTAAACTCTAGAAGAAAAACCCTGCCAGAAGCCAATAGTAATCACACGTTAAGAGTGGTATCGATCTGTAGTACTTCAGGAGGGGGAAAAGAAAAAAGAGACGAAGACGGGAAAAAAAGATCAAAGGAAATGGTTTGATCAGATGAAAACCAATATCCTGGAATCGCAACTTTTCGCCGAAAAATCGCCCCTCCGATAAACACGGCCCCTCCCAAGAATATACGCTTATCCTACGCCTTATAAATGACAAAAATTACCCTTAAATTTATATTCAATCAATTTTTTATTTTATTTTTATTATGTTCTTAAAATATTATTACTTTTTATTTTCAAAGTATTTTATATACCATTTCATTTAATTTGTCAATAATAAAAATAATTATTTTAGTTTAGTTTGACTTTTTGTTTGAAAATATATATATATATATATATTAAAAAGTGACTAAGTAAAATATTTTTTTTAACATTCATAATAATAATGATAATTAGTAAATTTAATATTATTTATATTTAATAGTAAAAAAATAATTATTTTTAACCCCAATAAAATTGAATAAAACTGTTTTCAGAGATATGTTTTTTTTGTCATTTGCTACAATAATAATGGTTGATCTCATATTTTACCAAATACACTTTGATTATTTTTTTTAATCATCTTTAACTTCAATTAATTTTTCACCAAACATCTAACCGATTTTTTCTCACAGCACAGCATAGCAATGCACATCAGAAAAATGCTTTTATAAAAGTTGCAGCAATACCAAACTAAGCCTAAAGACATACTGCTAATGTCAGTTTTTCAAAATGCTTGCTATTGTTGATACTTCTCGAAAACCACGCGTATTCTTTTGTTTGGCAAGGCATTGTGAAGGAATTTGTGGTGAAATCAGCTTCGAAAAGAGAAGTATAAGTGTGTGTCATTCTCAAGAACCTCATGCCTTTAAAATCCAAATAACGAAATGGAATATCTTACTTTTTCAAAAGGAATAAAGAAAAAAACGAAGAATCTTTGAATGCCGTTTCTTTATTTTCCATCCTTTTAAGTTAAATACATGGTACCCTAATATACTGAAGCAACCATACATGAGCCTTAAAGCTCATTCCTACACAGTTCTATGTAAAGGAGTCTAGTTCTTTACTCTGATGACTTCAGACCCTCATTATAAAGCTACACCTTATAAGGTCTTGGAAAAGGTATGGATTTTTTTTGTTTCCAAGTTGCAGTTTTTTTATGTTTGCTAACACTTATTGATTGATTCATTACGGCCGGTTTATATGATGAACAGCAAGAAGAGTTTCATATCAAACCATGGGAGCTTAACGTGGTTTGGGGTAAAGACAAGCGATACTGGAGTGTACCCGATTCTAACGACTCTAGGTAAGACACCGTACGAGCAAATCACTATACTCTTTATCAGATATCATGGTTAATAACTTTGTTGTTGCTGCAGGAAGGATCCACACATTGAACTATTACAAGTATCTTGGTTAGAGGTAACAGGTGCAATCAAGCTCAAGGATTTTTCCAAAGCAGGAAAATACAATGTCAGTTTCAGAATAGGCATGAAAAAAGATGCATTTGGATGGAGCGGAATGCCAGTATATATAATGGCAAAGATTGGGAAGAAAGGGAAGTATATCTGGAGGAGCGCGAACATAGCTCATAAAGATGATTCGACAAATTTCGAAATCCCTGAAGGAGCGCCCCTTCACATTGAGATTCCAGACCCTGATGATTGTAAAGAAGATGAAGAACTTCATTTCGGTTTGTACGAAGTCTGGAAAGGGAGATGGAAAGGTGGTTTGCAGATTTATGAAGCTATCATTAAACCTGCTGAAACCAAAATCAAGATAGCATCCAACTAAATAGTGTTCAGCTAGGGCTTGAACTAGAAACATCCTCTGTTATGTAATAAGACATGACTGCGTAATCTGCAGCAACTCTGTATAATAATAGTGATGTTATATATGGATTACGGACCTTATTGTTAAACCAGGTTAACTTACCATGCAATGTTTAGAACACCAAAATCTAGAAAGTTGCAGTGAAGTTGATATGTCATATAAACAATTTTTCACTCTATAAACTTCCTATACAAATGAAGACTAACACAAAAGATAACTGACAGTGAGATTTAAAAATCGGTATGGTAATTCTCTGGCTTAAACCACCAGGAGAAATCAATCCCGTTGTCCTTCAGTTTCTCTGTTGGCGGACTTATTCTCTCCAGAAGCTGTTATTTAACAAACACAAGTTAAACCATGGGATCCAATTGTCATCTAACAGGTGCAACAATCTTTCTACCCTCTTTATTCAAAGGCTTAATCAAATTCCAGTCAAATTAATGCAATAATACCAAGCGCAGTCGCAGTATTTACACTGTCAGCATTCTCATATAACTAGATGAACATGACTCAAGCAGAAGGCTGACACAGGCAGTCAGGTGCACTTTATGTAATATCTGAACAAATCGTAGTACTGATAAGAGAAAATAGTAGCTGACCTTTGAATGGAGGATTCCGTTCGATACAATAACAGATCTGTCAAACACGCAGAACTCTCCACCATCCATGCGCGAAACAATCCCGCCTGCCTCTTCAACTATCTGTGTTTGTGAAACAAAGGATTCAAGAAACTCATCTCAGATTCACTGCTTCCTCAAACTGCAGGACTGAAACAAAGGTATGCAAATCGACATTACCAGAACTCCAGCAGCCATATCCCAAGGTTTCAGACGATATTCCCAGTAAGATTCCACAATCCCCAACGCCACATGACACATGTCCACAGCAGCTGCACCAAGCCGCCTCACACCCTGTCGTACATAAAAATAAAGTTTAAACGACTTGGGCCCAGCCAAAACATAACTCCCTTAAGGCCCATAAATCACATGTCCAAACCCGATAACTATATTTGGAAGAAAAAAAATCGGTTTCCTTTTCCTAGTCAGAAACTATTTATAAAGTATATAAATATAAGAACATGGATTGATTTCTGGCACAACTTTTTTGAGATCTGGAAATCAAAACCCTAGTTTTTTCTGTTTCTCCTTCTGCAGTCTGCAAACCACAAAAACAGGGTTGTTCAGATAATGGGCGATGATCGGAGGAAGAGTAGTAGTAGTAGAAGGGAGGATAAGGGTTATGGAAATAGGGATCGGAGAGATGATAGAACAAGAGATCATGATCGTAAGGACAAGTACAGAGACATCGAAAGAGACAGGTACAGAACAAAAGATCAAGATCTTAGGAGGGAGAGATATATAGAGGAGCATCATGTGCAAGGCCGAGATAAGGAAAGCACTAGGGCTAGAGAGAAGGAGCTTCAGCAAAAAGGCGAATCAACTTCACAGCTCAAGGAGCGCATACAAGACATGAAAAGGAAAAGGAAATCTGAAAGTGTTTCTGAAGTTTTGTCATGGGTTCATAAAAGCCTCAAGCTCGAGGAAAGAAAATACTCTGATAAAGAGAAATCAGTACAATTAGAAAAAGCAGATGATGCCCCGGCTCAGCACACTTCAAAGGATCTTGCTGGGATGAAAGTTCTTCATGGGCTTGATAAAGTAGCTGAAGGGGGAGCTGTAGTCTTGACTCTGAAAGATCAGAGCATACTTGCTGGTGGCGACATTAATGAAGAGAATGACATGCTAGAAAACGTGGAGATTGGAGAGCAGAAACGAAGGGATGATGCACACATAAGAAAAAAACTGGTAAATATGAAGATATGTTTGACGATGGGAGAATGTCTGCAAAGAAAATTCTCCCCCAGTATGATGATCCAGTTGAAGATGAGGGGGTAATTTTCGATGAGAGTGGGCGTTTAGGTGATGCGGAGAAAAAGCTGGAAGACCTTCATAAAAGACCACTTGGTGTTTCCTCAACCAGTCGTCTTGAGAGTTTAGTTACTTCCGTAAAAACATCATCTGATTACTACACCCAAGAAGAGATGCTTCGATTTAACAAGCCCAAGAAGCAAAAATCTTTGCGAAAGAAGGATAAGCTTGATTTGGATGCCCTTGAAGTGGAAGCTATCTCTGCCGGGTTGGATGCGGGGGATCATGGTTCCAGGAAAGATGGGAAGATGCAATCTGACAAAGAGGAGAAACTGAGATCTGAGGCGCAGAAGAGGAGTGATGCATACAAATCTGCTATTGTCAGGGCAGAGGAGGCATGTAACGCACTGCGCCACGAGCAAGTTTCATCTTTTCCAGTGAATGAATCTGAAAGCCTTGTTTTTGGAGATGAAGACGATGATCTATACAAATCAATAGAGAAGGCTAGAAAGCAAGCTCTAAGAAAACAGAATGTGGCAACTGGTGCTCAGGCAGTTGCTTCAGCCATTACTGCCAGTAACAAATCATTGGAAAACCAAACAAGAGAAGCACAAGTTGCACAAGACGATAAGATTGTCTTCACAGAAACAGAGGGGTTTGTCTGGGCTCTTCAGTCTGATATAGAGGCTCATAAACCAGATGATGAAGATGTTATCATGGAAGAAGATGAAATAGCAAAGTCTTCTGATCAGGAAATAACAGAATTCAATACAGACGGTTTGATGGAAGCAGAAGATGCTAACAAAAATGGACGCTTAGTTACCATGGAGAAAGAGGAGAAAGCACCAGCTGCGATCTTCCATGAGCCTACAGTTGATAAAGGTTTATCAAGTACACTTCAACTTCTGAGAGAACATGGAACACTTGGGGAAACTGCGGAACAGGATGAGAAGGAAAATAAGCAGGTGGGCATTCACGGTGACACCGAGCCAAAGGAAATTCGGATTGACAGGAGAGATGAGTTCGGACGGATTATGACCCCAGCAGAAGCATACCGGGTATTATGTCACAATTTCCACGGGAAATTTCCAGGGAAAAAGAAGAGAGAGAAATTCATTAAAAAGCATCTAGAAGAAATGAAGTTGAAGCAGAAGCCAATTCTCCGATAGGCCCTCTCTGTCAATGGAGAGAATGAAAGACGCTCAACCTCGGATGGAAAACACCATATATTGGACTCAACGGGAATGGTAAGCCAGAGCAGACAAGTTATCCTAGCTTTGCTACTTTTTCTTATTATTTTTATTTATTTATCTATTTTTTGCTGATAATCGCCTTTTCTACTGCCACAGACCTTCTTAATGGTGGCTTAACATCAACCATACTTGGTGGTTGAGTCCAAGCGTAAGATTTCATTTTAAGAATGTATACGTACCCTGCTGATATCAGTAAATTCTTTAAATAAATTTATGTTTGTCGCCCATGCATCATCATGCTCATATCCAAATCCAGTCACGAGAAGAGATCTCTCCACCTGGATAGAACAACCAATTTTCAAACCCAAACTTTCTTTGCAAAGACTATACAATGCAACAAATTAAAAAAAGAACAAGATAGAATTGATTCGTAAGTTACTGATAAGAGGTTCTAAACAGCCAGTACTAACCTGATCAGTTTGGCTAACATGAATTTTCTGTCCATTACAGAAGGCCCCGCCACCTAAAAAATCAATTTGCCCACATAAATAGTTAACAAAGAAATAATAAAGAAGATGAGACTGCAATATGTAATAAACAACATCCATACCGGCCGATGCAGTGAATGTACGGGTATTCCAACACATAGGACCTCCAACAAATTCAACCTGGAAAAAGAATAGTTGACATCAATGCAGACTGACACAAAAATAAAGTTAAGATGGGCATACAAATTCTGAGCGACAAGAATAGTAAATCTAAGATTTCTATTGTTTGATTGTCCATGCAGCCGGATGCAATACAAAATCTTCTATCTTCTACATTAGAAGCAGATAATCGATTGGAAACCATATTTAGAATACACCTAATTTACTTGGGGACGTTTTCATACCACCGCAGCAGCAGCTGGCTTTCCTCGGAAAAGAACTGCTACTGATACTGCAAAGCTGGGATAGCCATGCGCAAAATTTGTTGTTCCATCTGGGTTATCAAAAAGATCAGGATTTTAAAGGATGTCAATACTACAAAGTTTTACAACAACTCAACCAGAGAATACATATAGGTTACACGTACAGGTTTGATTGATGGTTTAACAGAAAAGCAGGAAACATGCTAATGAGAGAGGATATCACGATTAACTTAACAGAGTTCATTTACCAAAGATTTGCCTGATATGTATATATAAGTTATTATACAATAGCTGATCCACAGAATTTAAGTACAGAGGTAGCCAACCTAAAGGATCAATGCACCATAGATAATCAGAAGATGAATCTCCTATTAGTCCACCTTCCTCCCCGAGAATAAGGTGATCTTTGAAGTTCTCATTTACAATTCCCAAAATAGCAGTCTCACTCATTTTGTCTGTGCTGCAAATGATTCAAAAATAGGCAACATGGGGTTCATTAACAGGGTTTACTTAGCAAAAATTACTAGAAAGACGTCACTGAAGCATCCTGTTTCATTGATTCTTATCAATTTAGAAGCCTACAACTTAGCAAGAGCGTAACTAGCATTTAGTGGTCTCGATATGTCATTTGCCTTAAAACAGCAATCACATTTACCAAACATAAGATGTTTATATAATCTGGGTAACAAAGACAAATGGGTTCCCCATAAGAAACCTTTTCTACAAAAGAATAAAAGCAGGCCAAAATACACTAACAATCGTTGTGTTCAGAAACTTAGAAACTGAAACACAAGTTAGTAGTTGCGCATAGCAATCAGCAAGTTAAAATTCTCTTACTCGGTCACCAAGTCCGTGAGCCCTTTATAACTAATGTTTCGAGGTTTGTTTACTGCATCCATCACAACCTTGACAAGCAAAAAAAAGGACAAGAAAAGAAAATAGAAGTGAGAAAAAAAAGAAAAAAAAAAACTTCCAACTACTTTACTTAGGAGGGAAAAGAATAAGCGAACAAAAAGAACTAGAGGCGGTAGTGGCTGAAAACTAAAACATAAGCATTAAAGACATAGTGTACACTACGCAATGCAATCTTCTTATTCAGATGAAAAACCACTACGACCCCTGAACATCCCTAGGCTATTTATTTGATTTTTTATTGTAAAGTGAAGATCACTTTAACCTCAAACACTCAAATACCGAAGAAAGTTCAAATTCCACATTGAATTTCATAAGAATCACACCCAGCTTTGAAATAGAGTTAAATGTTAGAAAACTAGCGCATGGTGCTAGATAGTTATTAACATTCCAACGTGGTAATAGTTCCACGCCTTTCATACTCTTGGGTCATGGCATTCACCCCTGAACATCCCTAGCCAGGTTGCTAGCAACTCAATCAAACCCATTGTATTCAAAGTCACACCAGGCATCATTCCCAAAACAAATTCTTAAATTCCAGTTCAATCAAGTGTTCCTCCTCACCAGACATGTTACATCACAAAGAATCATTACTAGGTTTCCTTTGTAAACTCTAATGACCCAATTCAGTGTTCTAAAAATAACAAACAACAATAAAGATCCCAAATTGATAAACTAAACAAGAAATATAGTGATAAAATACATGAATTGAGTTCTACATTGAATCAAATTGAATCTTTGTTACCTCAGCACCAGTCTTTGCAGCAAGCTCAACTACTTGAAGGAGTTGTTTTGAAGGAATCGGTCCAGTTGATTGAGCACCAATCTTGGAGTAACTCTTCTCATTAGGAAACTCAGATAATACAGATTTTATAGACAACAAGGATCTTCTGGGTGGTGTTGTTGTGAAGGATAGGTTTTTGCAAAACCCATCTCCATAAAAATTCACATTATGATGAAATTTTGGGAGAATGAGTTTGGGTTTTGGAGAAAATCTTAGGGAAATGGTTGTTGAATTGATTAGAGACAAACCCATTTTGAGAGATTTGGATGAAATTGAGAATTTCTTGTCTTAATTTTCATGGAGGTTTTGAAGATATCTGTTGATTCCTTCCTTTGTTCTGTACCGAGAGCTTGATAGTGAATGGTGCATGATTTTAACACCCGAGGATAGGATTTGGGCTGCCTTGGTTTTCGGGCAAGTCTTATGGGCTTCCAAAGCAAGAACATTGTAGCCTCTTTGGCAACTAGAACTAGAAGTACAAAGTGATTCTACATGTAATAATTGTCGTAATATAAATAAACTGTGAAATATCAGCCCTTCTAAACATACCGCCCCTCCAACAACACTAAAACAATATCCTTCTTTTTCTCTCACATTTTTTTAGTGGGTCCCAGTGGAGCCGCGGAGGACAGCAGGGGGTCCCGCCATTAATTTTGGTTTGTGTCTTGTTGTTTTTTGGGTTATTTTTGGGGGCGGTACACCAAGAGTTTTTGGTGAAATATAGGTTTAATAGAGGTTCCCTGTGTTACAATCGTGAGGGGGTGCCAGACTAGATCAATGGTATGCTGGAAAAAGTTTTCCATTTTAGTGGTTTGAATTTTATTCTACAAAGATGGAATGCTTGGCAGGATGTTGGTCATGAGGTTTCATGTCTCACATTGTTCCGATCACCAGAAGATCGGACAGTCATAGCAGTTTATCAGCTACAAAATGTTAATGTTAGGTATGATCTGCGAAAGAAAGTAATTTGGTGGACGGTTTGGAAGGAAAGAAACGATCGTTTGTATGGAGGCAAGAGAAGCAGGAATTGGAAACAGCTAATCATTTCCATTAAGTGTACTTTGTTTAATCGACTAATAAGATCTTGAAGGCTTTTCTTTAAGTACTCTTATTAGCAATTGAATTTTTAATTAATGTATTGATTACTCTTGTTCTCTGATAGTTTCTGTCACTATTTAGGTGACGGTAACTCTTTTTTATAAAATTTGCCCTTTTGCGTCAAAAAAAGATAAAGTAATTTCTCCCCAAAACACGGATTGCACCAAAAGTTAATTTGTATTATTTTTTTCTTATAATACTCCCTTCGTTAAGTAAAAGTTTTTGAGCAAAAGTGAACAAATAATAGTAATACTTTTGCAGAAACAGAGGTAGTATGTAGTTTCAATGATACATAGTGTTTCACTTCTAGTGCGTTTGGATACACATTCAAAAGTAACTTTTTGACTTCTAGAAGTCAAAAAGCAAGATGTCAGTTTGGGTGAAGAATTTCAGAATGACTTACAGAAGCAGAAAAGTCGACTTTTTGTGAAGCAAAAAATCTGGACTTCTAACTTCTTCTTCTGGAGAATCATTTCTGACTTCTACTTATGCATCCAAACAGGCTTTTCATGGAATAAAAAATTTCGTCACCCTTGTATACTTCTTTGACGTAATAATCTTACTCTAATCGAAAATGTTTATATCACGGGTAATTACTACAAACATTTCCTTTGTAAACTTTAATGACAGGACTCAGTGTTCTGAACATAGTTGTAGTATTAAATAGATACACGTGGCCACATCCTAAGATGTGAGGTACTTAAAGATGGACGAAAGCGAACCCACAGGTTTGGTCACGGTAAAAGAGATATATACTACCACATCCAGCTGAAAAGAGAACACGTGTAAAGCGAGACCAATCAACGGTTTCGCCCGAATTAGGTGGCAGAGCATTTAATGTCGCGAGGTAGAGCACGCGCAATAGCAGAAGGGTCGAATCAAGGTGGGCCCGGCGAGCAGAAGATTGACGGGACATGCCATTCGGGTCGGAAAAAATACAGACACATCGGCTACAAGAGGACATTGGAACACTAACCTATTGGGAGAATATGCAATCGGAAGATTCAGTAACGACCCCCCGACAAAAACATCAAGATTGAAAAAATAATTATACATTGTAACTTTGTTGTATGGGAGCCTTTGCCTATAAATACCCAGCATGGTAGAGAAGTGGAGGCATGTTTTTGTAAGTGGGTGAACAAGGAGAGAGATTGAGTGAAACTATCCTTGTGTATTTGCAAAACACCACCATCTTTGTGTCATCGTGAGCAATTAATAAGATTCATCTTTCACCTTCGTGGACGTAAGTAATCATAACGAACCACGTAAATCTTTGTCTTCTTGTGTTATTCTTAGTTCACTTATCTTGCATAAATCTCAATGAATGTTGGATGTAGGATACTAGATTTTCTACAACTTCAAAATAAACAACAACAGAGATCTGAACTTGAGAAGAAACATACTAAGATACAACATAAGTCGAGTTCGAAATTTCAAATAAAATGAATATTTGTTACCCTTAGCACCATACTTAGAGAGCTTGAAGTCCAGATAACGCCTTTGGAGATTTGAGGTCTCCTTTGCTAGCCCTGCAGGGGAGGCGTTCGGACTAAGAAAATTACCGAGCAACCTTGTGGTCCGAACGAGATAGTCATGATAGGGGGCCAATTATAAGTCGGGCTTCGTCTTCCCTTGTATTGTCCCTTGGACTATTTTCAGTACGAGGTGCTCTATCTGCTCAACCCCCAACGAGGCGTATTTTAGCCTAATGGAAACTTCTGGCAGATCGTCCGAGAGTGCGCTCGCCGAAGTAAAGGTAAAGTTTCTAATCATGAGAAGATCGAGTTCGTTCCGTCTCAAAAGTATTTATATACTACCGAGAACTTCGTGGAGAACTATTGGTGCCAGCAGCTTGAGAATTTTGATGTCTTCGGAGTGGGGATTTCTAGGTCTCGTCGCCTTTTGAAGGGTCCACTGATCCTCTCCGATTTGGATCCCCCAATGCTAACAACTTCAATCTTGGTAAAACCAAATTACATGAAGACAATTACATAAATGCTAAACACAGTAAAATATGAACGATAAAAAGAGATAATAGAAATCAAACTAGCTGACCAGATTGATTCTCATATTTAGAACTTCCGATTACATCTCCAACCAATAGAAGAATCGGCTATTTCTGAGTTCATTAAAACCCGTGGAAAATATAAAGGTTAAGAAAAGAATATCGACGTTGTAGTTGAGTATCATAGATCACCCATGAAGACTGAAGATCGACGAAGCCATTTGAAGAACTTTTGTATCAGGTATGTGAAGCCTGAACCATTCTATTTTACTCACTACACCATCATTCTATCTATTGAGACTATATCGTATGACTTATAGTAGATTCACAAAGAAGATGTTTTGAGTCAAGCTTGTCTTGTGAAAAATCTCGAAATATGATTTAGTGGTTAAATGTTCAAAGGTCCTTAACAATATTAGTTCTATGAATTAATTTGTGGATCAATTGAAAATTTCCCATGCAAATGATTATATTACTTGAGAATGTTTCAAACATCATAAGAGAAATATGAACTTACTGAAATTTCACGAACAATTAAGTTGGGAATAGTTCACGAACCCGGTTGGCGAACCATGGTGAACTTATTTTATAAGGTGGATTAATTGGCTAGCAATTGGCGAACCCTGTTCACGAACTGAGGTCAACTGAGTTCAGTAGTCTAGTAGGGTTGGAGAACCCCGTTCAAGAACCGTAACACCCTGACTCGTGAACAAGACTTATTGTTGACAAATCGTTGTACCAACTGTCCCGACAATGTTTAGCAGATGCTCAAAGACCTATTATTTTAATATGTTTAGCATTGCTAGAACTATCTTAAACACTTCTAAGACTCCATTGATCACTCAAACACCTATGTGTGTGAACTATGATTAATTTCTTAGGTGTTTAAATAGGAATCAAATAGCTTTTAGTTCTTTGGCTAACTTTCCAAACCGAACGGTCATTATACACGGTTCTGTAACCGAACCTATGTGTATAGTCTTTTATTGTAGTTTGAAGACCTAATTATTTTTCTTGATTCTCAAGTTATCTTAGCTTGAATTTTAAGATAACCCTGGTCTTTGAAAACTATAAATAGAGCATCTCTATCAACTGGGAAAATTAATCCCTGGCACTTTGTGTCCCAGTTGATTCTAGAGTCGCCTCTATTGACCTTTTAGGTGTACGACTAAAAAGACTTCTCTTGGGGATTCGTGAAAGTATTAAGGTTTCACGATTCAGAGATTTTAGTTCTAGTTGATTCTAGAGTCACCTCTATTGACCTTTTAGGTCTACAACTAAAAAGACTTCGCTTTCGTGAAGCCAGGTCCAACTATCTTTACCTAGATAGTTTGTGAATCCTGATCTTGCTTTTTTGTTATCGAGGTTTTCGTAATCTCTTTTAGGAAAGATAAATAGTAATCACAAAGTTCTCTTCGTCTCATCTAAAGACTGATCTTAGTTTATCTTTCGATGCTTATTTTTGAGAGGTGGTTAAGAATACTTGAGGGACGTCCATCTTGGTCATAGTGCCCGGCCACCTTGGCATAGTGGCCGACCACCTTTGTGATTATGGATGGCCATCTTGGTGATTGTGGATGGCCATCTTTTTATTAGTTAAAGGACCGTAAAATTACGCCTTTATCTCGTCGCCCCGCAGGCCGTAAATCCCCCGGTACGCCATGATAATGAAGCTACGATCCGGGACTCATCCCTAGGAAAATGCACGCTCATTTTCCCTTTGAAGCATGATCGTGGAGCATGATGCAGCTAACTTTGCTTCCACACCTTTCCAACTTACCCTTGTTCTACAAAAGGGTTTATTAAGGAAACCAAAAACTTTCTTAAAACTGCAAGAACGACCTTTTAAGGCCCTAAACGATGGAATTTGGCTAAATTCTGGTGACCATAAACATGTCTTGATCTTTGGGTCGTTTCCCATCAAAATGGACTCCTCTTGAGCTAAATTACGACACTCGGATTTTTAGCCTCAAAATAGGCTATAACTTGTTATTTATAACTTAATAGGAAGTATGAGCATCCACTTACTGGCATGCAACTAAGCCTCATCAAGTTTGACCACAATCATTTCTTGCGTCGAGCTACCGAGCTTAGATGATTTGAGGGGCCAACGTGCTGGACCGACAATGCTGCAACTCATCGCGGCTGCCTACGTATCCTTCCCTACTCTAAAGGAATCAAGCACAGACCGTAGTTCATCCTCGAAGGGACAAGAGACTTATTCTAACTCGTTTTCTAGGCCATGGCCAAGCAATAGTGGTAATGGCCTAGTCCGTATAGGTCGTTCCGTCAAAATACATGCAAGTGATGCATGTTTGGTCCGCAATATCGCATAACGATGCCTAAGCATCAAATTCCCTCTTCGCGAGGCTACGCAACTATAAATGAGCCTTAGGCATCATTTATACTCTTTCGGCTAAGCTATGAATCTTACTTGGTACATAGTCCGCATATGCACCTTCAACCAACTACCCTCCCTATATATGTTAATTTGACATTTTTAGAACTTTGATTAGGGGAGGAAAAATCTTTCATCAACTCCACGCAATCATTGTGTTTCACTGTTCATCGCAATGATTGCGCTTGCGCAATATTCGTTCGTGACCCTCTACGGCTTTGATGCACAATGATTGTGCACCACTCGGTGCAATGATTGCACTGCAAGCTCAAGGCCAACCCAACTGGCCTAATACATCATGATGATGCAACATTGGCCCTCTGCCGAATTCCAAACATAATGCGTCATTTTGGCGCGGTATTGGCCTTAGGCCAATCTACCTCTTACCAACCAACGGAAGCTTTGGCTGAAACTTCATCTCAGCCCATGGCGCATCTTTCAGCATGTGCCATGCTAAAAACACGGGGTGTTACACGAGTAACTAATAAAAATATGGTCATCCACAATCACCAAGGTGGCCGGATGACCATATTTTTATTAGTTACTCCCTCTGTATTTTTTTATCTATCCTAATTTCTATTTTGGTCTGTCTCTTTTTATCTTTCCGCTCTATTTATAGACATACTTTTCTCTTAAACTATCAAATATACCCTTTATTTTTTACAATCATAAAATCATTTTTAATATAAACTTAATTCAAAATCTTAAATATTATCATCATATATAAGGAAAAAATCTACTAAATATCTTTGTATTAATTGTCATTCCTAAAAATATTTATGGATAGTTAAACAATTCCTAATAAAACTTCTACTTATTCTTACATCCCGTTCTAATTATGGACACTGACGTTATATCACCCTAAATGTGCAGCTGAGAGGAAGTCGGGAAACCGCAAGCGTTTACAGGTGACAGTAATCCTTCAGGATCTTGTTGAGTGGAAGGAACCTAACGGTTGTTTCACTTTGGTGAACAAATTTCTACTTCAGCCAGTCCGGTGGAGTTCTGTTGATGGGAAGAAGGGCGATGGGAAGCAGCAACTAGCCAATATCACAGCTTGTCAGTAGAAGATTAATGTTGGACACTTTACAGCCGCAATACATGTGTTATCCTCGTCAGGTGTTGCCCCGTATAAAGACAAGACTTATGATGATTTGCTTGATAAACATCCCTTTTCTCCTCCCCTAGAGGTTCCATCGGATGATTTCACTTCGGATCCTATTTTTGTTGGTCCAAAGGCTGTTTTGGGATCCATTAAAAGATTCCCTAAAGGAACGTCGTGTGGTCGTGATGGTTTACGAGCGCATCACTTAGTTGATGTCTTTAGCGGAGCGGCGGAAGAAGTGGCGGATGACTTGCTTTTTTCTATTTCTGGGGTTGTCAACCTTTGGTGGGATGGTAAATGCCCTAGTAAATTAGGAGAATATATTGCTAGCGCACCTTTGACACCTTTGCTTAAGCCTGGTGGAGGTCTCAGGCCCATTGTTGTTGGCACGGTTTGGCGTGGATTGGTTTCAAAGGTGGCTGCTTTCGCCGTTGGAAAGGACATGACATCTTATTTAGGAGATTACCAATTCGGGGTTGGTGTCCCTGTAGGAGGTGAAGGTATTTTACATGCGGTAAATCGCCTTTTAGAGATGAAGGTCCATTCAGACAAAATGTCAATGTTGATAATTGACTTTTCTAATGCTTTCAATATGGTGAGCAGATCTCAGCTCATCAAGGAAGTATGTCTCCATTTCCCAGGTATTTCTCGTTGGGTATAATTTTGCTACCTCCACCCGGCTAAACTTTATTATGCCCATTATATTTTTTCCTTTGCTCTTTGGTTGCAACAAGGTGACCCCCTCGGTCCCTTTCTTTTTTGCTTTGACTCTTCACCCTTTAGTGAAGTCTATTGCATCTCATTGCACTCTTGATTTACATGCTTGGTACCTGGATGATGGTACAATTGTTGGTGACACTTTAGAGGTAGCTAAGGCCTTGCGCATAATTGAAACGGAATGACCAAGCAGGGGTACTTACATCTCAATATAAATAAAATGGAAGTATTTTGGCCTTCCGTCGATCCCAGAAGAACAGAAGATGGCGTTTTCCCCTCATATATTGGTAGACCTTCTAAGGGTGTTAAACTATTAGGTGGTCTAGTGAGTCTAGATGTGAACTTCATTAGTGATATGTTATTGAATAGGGTGCACAAAACTGTTCAGTTAATGGAGGCGATCAAAAAACTCAAGGATCCTCAAAGTGAGATGCTCTTACTTTGCAATTGTACTGGTGTGTCAAGAATTTATTTTACAATGTGAACTATCAATCCTGCTGCTCTACAACCTTCCACTGATCTTTATGATGATAAGTTGTATCATTACCCGAGGCTTCTAATTACTGGAGATAGTGCGGGTTTTGGTCCTCTACAGAAGATATTAGTTACCTTGCCTATTAAGGATGGTGGTCTTGGTATTTACACCATGGCTGACACTCGTGCTTATTATTTTCTTGCTTCTTAGATCCAGACTACTTCAGTGCAGAAAGTGATCCTTGGTGATTTATTCTCAATAGACAGAGGCTCATCCTATCAGTTGGCTCTTCAGACCTTTACCCAGGTATGTGGATTACCGTCTACTTACTGTGTTTATGATTCGGCCCCCCCTTCCATTCACTCCCTGGAAGTAGTTTATTTTGATGCAGTCAAGAAGCAAATCCCAGACCAATTTCATATGTATGCAAGAGACTCCGTGCTTTGGAAATGCAACCGTGTAAAACATGCCCATGATTATCTTTTGGCGGTTCCCATTAGTGGGCTCAACCAATGCCTTGGTCCTCGGAAATTTAGAGTTGTGCTTTGTTATCGTCTTGGTATTCCGTTGTTTGTTGATAATAGTTTATGCCCAAGTTGTAACAAATCTATGGACATTTTTGGACATCATGCGCTTCATTGTGCTTAGGATATCGGATATAAGTTCCATCATGACGTTGTTCGTGATGTTGTCCTTGATATTTGTTACAAAGCCACTATGCCTGCACGCAAGGAGGTTTCTCTTGGTCTTCGTTCATATGATGATAAGGACCTAAATCCCGATGATATCCTCGTTCTTAACTAGGAGAATGGGAAAGATGTGTGTATGGATGTTACAGGTGTCTCTCCCTTCACTGGTGATGGTGTCTTCTCTTTTGTTCCTGGTAAGGCTATTTCTGGTGTTGTTTCACGCAAACACACCAAATACTTGGACAAGTATGCTGCACATGGATATGGTTTGGGGGTTCTGGCCTATACTACCTTAGGAGAACTTGGTGAGGATACTTTAGTTATTTTCAAGCGTCCAAAGAATTGTTTAGCAATGACGCTAGTAGTAGATTATGTAGATTTATTTTTTATAGATTAGGTGTTGCTATTCAGAGAGGAGTTGGATCCTAGCTTGTTGCTAGGTAACCAACCAACAGCTTTGTATGATATTCTCCTAAAATAATTAGAAGGATATATTATTATTAAATTATGGACACCATAATAAAAGCAGCATAAGTTTGTTTTTATTTTCTTAAAATATTTCCTAAAATAATAATACTATCTAATTATAATTTTTAATACTATTAATATTAGTTTTGGTAACAACATAACATTAAATAGGGCTAGTCACGATATTTTATAAGATTTCCTTAATATCTTGACAAAGTCAATTAGGACTGTTAATTTGAGACGGAGGGAGTATTATTCTTGTATATTAATGTTTCAATAGGTTTCCAAACTCTATAAGTAGAGAATACTAGGAGGCCATCTTGGTCATAGTGTCCGACTACTTTGGCATAAGGCTGAAGTGGCTGGCCACCTTGGGAATGTGGCTGGCCACCTTGGAGTAAGGGACAATGAAAGAATAAAAGTCAACCAAATAAATGATTTCTTCTCTCCATTTTGTAGAGAATTTAAATATGGAGTCAACGCAAAAATATTGAGGTCATTCGGAGGCCGTCCGGAGAAGTTATCAGCAAAACGGGGTTTAATCATACCTGATGGGGTTTTTTGTTTGTTGTTGGCCTGGGAGAGTAGGAACGTAGAGCTACAATTTTGTTTAATAAATCAAGGAAACTTTTTGCAAAACGTTTCCAAACTCTATAAGTAGATGTAGGTGTAAATTATCCACAGGGACAGGTGGCAACATCTTAAGCTCTGATGCACCCAAAAACGAAGAGACGCGAAGCATATAATGAAGAACTGGCAGGCACGAGATTCAAGAAGCCACGTGGATCGGGCATGATCTCTCTACAGCTGTTGGATAAGACTCGACCCCAGGCCCCTGACAAAGCTGACAAGACAAGACATAGTGAGTCAAACGAGGAGCGGTAGTCAAACGGATAAGAAGATATGTATCACATCGGCCAACTACAAAGGCGACAGACGAGAAGGGTGACATCGTACCATGTGAACACCCTAAGGGATCGGCTCGGACGAGATACAGACGGAGGAGTCAAAACACATCGGCTACATGAACTGAAGAAGGGACGACATAATCAGGCTCGACCACAGAACTTCAGATTAGATGTAGTATGACAAATACCATAGTTTGGTTGTATGTTATCTTTCCTATAAATAGAGGAACTTATATCCAAGAGCAGTAGGTTGTAATTTTGGGAGAGAGACTTGATATTTCTGCAAGAGTAAGAAAGTGAGAAGAGAGTTGATCATGAAAGTGAGTTTGGTGAAGAGTAACACCTTTGTAACACTTTGAAGTAATAAGATTCACCCTTTCACCCCGTGGACGTTGGTAATCATACCGAACCACGTATATCTTGTGTTCGTTGTTGAGTCTTTACCTTCATTTGTATGAGTAGTAGGTTTCTATCCTTTAGATGTAGCTTGTAGTAAAATGCATCTACATTCTGGTGCCGACTAAGGGGATCCGACTAAGATCTCCGGATACCTTTCCTAGAAGGCCCCTAGAGACGATCAAAAGCTCCTAATTACACGTTAAAGTGTTGTAGTTGAATCTAGGATGAACTCTGTTGGCCAAAATGATTGTTGTTTTGAGTCATTTACTATGTGTGTAAAGTTACAGCAGTAGCAGCGTCTTCACAAAGCGTAGTAGAGTTCTCGTTTTTTCTCCCGCCAACAGTTTGATCGGCAGAGAATCTTCCTAAGCTCACCGGCGATTAACAGTTCGGGTTGGAAGCTATGTCGAGAATCTGTCGAAAGGACGACTACTTGTTTTTGATGCTTGGAAGAATTTCAGCGTTAAGCAAGTCATTTTCCATCTACAGAACAAAGTTGGGTGCTCGTAATTACAAAAAGTTTGAGTTTTAGATGTCTCCTCGAGTGATAAGCTGTCGACGGTATGGAGTTTTGCCCGGCGGTGTAGCATAAGTCATCAGAAAGGTCATAGTTAGATCTTGAGAAAGTGGAGTTTGTACAAACTTGGTTCGATCCGTGAGGTTGCATGCCGTACTTTTTAATCATCACGTGCATAAGTTTAATGATTTGGAGCATATAGAATAAAGGACAAATAAACTTAAATGCATGGGTCGGGTACTGAAAGCGACGTCGTACGGAGTGATAGTGACGCAGGGCAAAGTCTGCCACAAAGTCATCCAGAGTCAAAATAGGGTAGATAGGCAAAACCTATCCGATAAAACGAGTCGTCCGTGTGTCTGCAAGCTTCGTTATCGTCACATTTTTTACGTCAGTTGGATATATCTCACCCTTTATGAACGTTTTTTTTCCAATAGTAGGTCAAAGTAAGGTGTTCTTTGTATTTGCTGACGTAGGTAGGCACGATACTTGATGAGTGCCAAATATTGCATATTCATACACCTTTTCATTGGCACTTAACTCATCTTTCGCGCTTCAAAGTCATATATTATCCCAAATTCTGCATTTTTACCATTTTCAAGAATAAATATTTGTATTAATTAATTTTGTGTTTTTAAGTACTAAATAAAGCTTGGAAGAATTGAGAAGACAAAAGAGAAGAAAGTTGGAAGCGTTGCAACCCGCTCGACATCGGTGGCAACTTTGTTTACAAATTCATGGGATTAAACAACCCATGATCCAAAACCCAAGACCCAAATCCATTTCCACCTCACCCCCATTGGATTCTTTCCAAAACATCCACCTCACCCCCATTGGATTCTTTCCAAACATCCACCTCACCCCATTGTATTCCATTTCATCCATCAATTAAAGAAAACATCCCCATTCTCTCACTCAATCACTCCCAATTTGTTTCCCACAACCAAATATATTCCATTCAATCCATCAATTAAGAAAACATGTTTTGTTGAGTGGATGCTTTCCAAATTTCGAATCCAAGTGCTTGAGGGAATTTTGTGTATAAATAGAGAGGGTTGTTGTGTTGAAAAACCATCCAAGAATAGCTTATTCATGTTAGTTTATCAAATTTCAATTTTGTTGTAATGTTCTTCATGTTCTCATTTCATTTACTAGGGTTTAGATGAAGCCCTAATCTCATTGGTATGTATTCATATCTTGTATCTTGTTCTTGAAAGTTTAGAATTGTTTAAAGATATAATTTAATCCAAGTTTTTCAACATCTTGCTCTCACAATGTATGCCATGTATCCATTTTAGTTAGAATATCTCTATGTTGATTATGCTACAACTCATGCTTAACCAAATATTGATCTTTAGATTAGTTGTGCTTAATTAGACAATTAATGCTTTGGAGAAATACTTTAGTTGTGATTAAATTATCCATTGGAGAAACACCTTAGTTATACGGTAGACTTGAATCTACTATAAGGACAAGAATAATATTACAAGTTGAATGCATATCATAGGTTATTGGTGGATTTGAATACCCTAGTATCCATATTATCATTGTTTACATATATTGTTATTTGCATCTTTTACTTTTATTATTTCAGTCACTTGAAAATCATATCGTTGTATCGACAAAATCAAACCCCTTTTGGTTACTCTCTGAATCAGGATTTAGAATTAACTTCTACACTCTCCAAGTCTCTGTGGTTCGACCTGTGCTTGCCCTGTGTTGCTTGTCGACACTGTGCACTTGCAGTTTATACATAGAAGTAGGTATCTTTCCGAGCCTACCAAGTTTTTGGCGCCGTTGCCGGGGACTCGGTAGTGGTGTAGTTCATTTTTCATCTCCTGGAACTGTTCACATATTACTGTTCACATATCACTGTAGCATCGCAACTATTCACAGTCAATTTTACACTTATTTTTGTTATTATTATTATTATTATTTTTTTTGCTTTTGCTTTAAAACTTCGAAACCCTAACTACCTCTTTTGAGCTCAACAGGTGCCGGAGTAGCTGTTGTAAAGGCGAAGGAAAGGAAGCGAAAGAAGTTTTTTTTATTTTTTTTATTTTTTTTAAAAAAAGTTTATTTTATTTATTTTTAGATTGTATTAGGATTCCTCTACTCTTGTAATTTTCTTTTTCTTTTGCACTTTATTTTGGACTTTGGACTTGGACATTCTATTTTTATTTTTATTTTTAAACCCTACGGAAGGGTATTATTAAATATCAATTGTTTGCAGAGAAGGACGGTGATTACAATATCACCTCGGCCCCTCGGGTTTGTTCATGACATAGGAGTCGTGGCCCGAGTCGACAACAACGGTTCATCCCTCGTCTGGAACGGGAGGTAAGTTTGTCGAAACACTCGCGAATCCCTTGTTAGCGAGTTATTGTATTCCTTCGTTTGCATATATGTTGAGGAATTGAATACAGCTGCTTTATTTTCCTAGTAAAGGGCAAGGACTGGCCATACAAGATAAGGGTTCGGATTTCATCACCGTTCTCTTCTTGCCCGCCTTAGGAAAACGATACATACGCGAACCTAAGCTTTAAAATTTGAAATAGAACAAGACCTATAAGGTAACGAGCTTAGTAGGAAAGTCGTTTGAAAAATATTGGTTACTCTTTAAGCATACTTCGAAGTTTATGACGGTTTCTGTGAGTTGAATGCGTGACTGCGCCGCCTTGTATTGCGGTGAGGACTTGGGTATCAAAGCTCCAGCAGCTTCCCTCGCCTCTATTAAATTCACTTAAAATCAGATTGATTCCAGAGGGGTTTGCTCAGATTGTAACGAATTCCCTTTCGAAGGATTAGAAGCTGGTCTAGAAAACAATCTAAGTGGAGCCATCATGCTTTTTGTTTGCTAGAAATCAGTAGGTTTACTGTGGTGGATTCATCCTTGTTTGTGATTGCATAGAACTTGCCTTCTAGGTGAATGGTTAACATGCTTGATGTGCTAGCTAGGCTATGATTGTGTCTTTTAGAGACCATACACGCCGACTAGTTAGAATCAGTCAAGAAGAGTTAATTGAAATACATAGTTAAAGGCGAGACAGTCCAAACCCATCCAAAACAATGGGAGAACCAGTAAACCCAGTCCGTAGTCTAAAGGACTACATGTACCCAACGAGGAAAACCCAGTCCTCGTGCATTGTCTTACCAGCTATTGATGGACAATTTGAGCTAAAGGCAAGTATCCTCAATATGTTGCCTAAATTTAAAGGGGTTGAAGCTGAAAATCCCTACCACCATGTGAGAGAGTTCGAGGAAATTTGTGGGACTCTTCGGATCAACCAAATGACGGATGAGCACCTCAAAATGAAACTTTTTCCTTTTTCTTTGATAGACAAAGCCAAGACTTGTCTGTGTGCTCAACAACCACAGTCATTTCATACATGGGATGCTCTTACGAAAGAGTTCTTCAAAAAGTTCTTCCCAAACCATAAGACTACGACAATTCATCAAAGTCTGAATAGTTTTGTGCAATTAGAGGAGGAAACTTTGGAAAAATATTTGGAGAGATTTAATGAATTATTTCTCCAATGTCCTCACCATGGTTTTGAAAAATGGAGACTTGTGCAAATTTTGTATGAAGGCTTAGATGTCAAGAACCGAACTACAGTTGAGACCATGTGCAATGGTCAATTTATTGAAAAAACTGCTGATGAGTCTTGGGATTTCTTAATCGAAGTCGCTGAAAAGACTCAGCAGTGGGAATCCCCCCGTGAACCAAATAGGATTACCCTTGCATCCAATGTTCATAGAATTGACTCTGACTTCGAAGGAAGTGCAAAGATGGCATCCTTGGCCAGGAGAATAGAAAAGCTATAACTAGAAAAGAATGGAAAAACTAATATCCCTACTCTCCATAGTCAAATTGAAATGGCCACTTGTGCCACATGCCATAGTTCATACCATCTAGTGGACACTTGTCCAGACCTCCATGCATTTCAAGAGTCTAAAACCGAGCAAGCCAATGTTTTGTACCAAAGGCAAGAGAACAACCCATATTCTCAAACCTACAACCCAGGGTGGAGAAATCACCCTAACCTTTCATGGTCTAAAGGGCCCGTCCAAGGGGGAACATCAAATAATAACCAAGGATACCCTTATCCTAGAAACCCCCAAGTGCAACCACATGTGCAGTACCCTGTAGATAAAAAGCCTAGCTTCGAAGAAAGTTTCGGTTTGTTGACCCAAAATTTGGTACAACTCCAAAAGACCACAAACCAACGTTTTACAAGTCTAGAACTTAAAATGGGTCAAATTTGTGAAGCATTGAATGAAAGAGACAAAGGAAAACTCCCTAGTCAGCCCCAACAAAATCCAAAAAATGTATATCGGGCAGAAAATTCAACTCGAAATGAGGCCTCACATAATCAAGTAAATGCTGTCACCACTCTTCGTAGTGGTAAAGTTGTTGAAAACAATGTAGGTGTACCACATTCGAGTGAGTCTACATCAGACTCACCAGTGCATAAAATCCCACAGAAAACACCTATTGTTGAAGACAAATCTGAGCAACATAAGAATTCCCATAATTCTAATGTCTCTGCACCATCTCATGTACCTGTTGCTCCATTCCCACAAAGATTGGTGCAACAAAAAGAGAGTATACAGTACAACGAGATTTTGGAAATATTCAAACGAGTTAACATCAACATCTTATTTCTTGATGCAATCAAGCAAGTCCCTGCTTATGCTAAATTCCTTAAGGATCTGTGCACACAAAAGCGAAAGCTTCATGTGCATAAACGTGCTTTTCTCACTGAGAAAGTGAGTGCAATCATTCAAAGCAACACACCTCCTAAGTTTAAAGACCCAGGTAGTCCAACTATCACATGAAAAATAGGTGACCAAACGGTTAAGAAGGCGTTGCTAGACTTAGGGGCAAGTGTGAATTTACTACCATATTCAGTATATGTGCAGTTAGGTCTTGGAGAGTTGAAGGCAACACCTATAACTCTGCAATTGGCGGACAGATCCGTCAAAGTGCCACGTGGTGTGGTAGAAGATGTTTTGATTAAGGTTGATAAGTTTTATTTTCTGTGGACTTCATCGTCTTAGATACTCAACTTGTGCAAAACCCCCGACAGTCACATTCCTGTCATTTTGGGATGTCCCTTCTTAGCAACGTCCAATGCAATCATTAATTGCCGTAATGGAGTGTTGAAGTTGTCATTTGGTAATATGACTGTGGAGTTGAATGTTTTCAATACTAGCCAACAACATTTAGATCTTGATGATGATAATGATGTGCATGAAATCAACATGATTGAAAGTTTGATTCAGGATTCGTTGTCTAGTATCATGTCTGTTGACCCTTTGGATGCTTGTTTGAATAATTTTGACTTGGATTTGTTTGATGATGAATACATAAGTGAAGTGAATACTTTGCTTGAATCCACACCACTTATGGACACGACTAAGTGGAAATCTAGAGTGGAACCACTTCCACTCTTGGAATCCAAGTCTGTTCCCTCTCTTGTTGAGCCACCAAAGCTCGAACTGAAACCATTGCATGATACTCTTAAATATGCATTTTTGGGACATTCTAATACTTTGCCTGTAATCATTTCATCTGCCTTAGATAGAGAACATGAAATTAAACTTTTAGAAGTACTTAAGGAGCATAAAGAAGCCTTAGGATGGACCATCTTGGACCTTAAAGGAATAAGTCCCACTGATTGCATGCATCATATAAACCTTGAGGACAATGCTAAACCATCTAGGGAGATGCAAAGGCGACTCAATCCCAACATGAAAGAGGCTGTTAAGAGTGAAATTATAAAACTTCTTGATGCGGGTATCATATACCCAATCTCAGATAGCAAATGGGTTAGCCCCATTCAGGTTGTACCGAAAAAGTCAGGAGTTACTGTAGTTCAAAACGATAAAGATGAGTTAATCACTACTCGAGTAACCACAGGGTGGCGAGTTTGCATTGATTATAGGAAGTTGAATGCAGTTACAAAGAAAGATCACTTCCCTCTTCCATTCATAGATCAAATGCTTGAACGATTGTCTGGGCGTAGATTCTATTGTTTCTTGGATGGTTTTTCTGGTTACAACCAGATTCATATTTCACCCGAAGATCAGGCAAAGACTACATTTACATGTCCATTTGGAACATTTGCTTATCGCCGTATGCCCTTTGGGTTGTGCAACGCACCAGCTACATTTCAGCGTTGTATGATGAGAATTTTTTCTGATATGATAGATAACTTCCTTGAGATCTTTATGGATGATTTCTCTGTTTTTGGATCATCTTTTGATGAATGTTTGAACCATCTCACTCGCGTGCTGATTAGATGTAAGGAAAAAGATTTGGTGTTGAATTGGGAGAAATGTCATTTTATGGTGAACTCAGGCATAGTTCTAGGACACATCATCTCTGGAAAAGGCATTGAAGTAGACAAAGCCAAAGTCGACCTCATTCAAAACTTGCCGCAACCTCGCTCTGTGAGGGAGGTTAGATCATTTTTAGGCCATGCTGGTTTTTACCGTAGATTCATTAAAGATTTCAGTAAGATCTCAAGACCACTGTGTAATCTACTCAGTAAAGATGTTGCATTTGTGTTTGATGATACTTGTGTGCATTCTTGGGAGGATCTCAAAACTCTTCTAACTTCTGCCCCTATAGTCCGACCTCCATATTGGAAATTTCCATTTGAAATCATGTGTGACGCATCTGATTTTGCTGTTGGAGCTGTCTTAGGTCAGCGAGTCGACAAACACCCCTATGTGATCTACTATGCTAGTAAGACACTAAATGAGGCTCAAATGAACTATTCAACAACCGAAAAAGAGATGCTAGATGTTGTGTTCGCATTAGATAAGTTTAGATCTTATTTGATAGGATCTAAAATCATCATTTATACTGACCATGCCGCATTAAGATATCTTTTATCTAAAAAATATGCCAAGGCTCGTCTAATTCGATGGATACTCTTGTTACAAGAGTTCCACCTCGAAATTCGAGATAAAAAAGGGTCAGAGAATGTTGTTGCTGATCACTTATCTAGATTGAATGTCGAGTCTGCTGATGAATCAGAGATTATTAGAGAATCTTTCCCAGATGAACAACTGATGCTAGTTTCTGAAATGCCATGGTTTGCCGACATCGTGAACTACCTTGATACGGGTAGGATTCCACTTCATTGGTCTAAACAAGACCGGTCTAAGTTCTTGGCCGAAGTGAAACATTTCCTATGGGATGACCCATACCTGTTCAAATACTTCCCTGACCAAATCATTAGGAAATGTGTCCCCAACTCTGAACAAAGGGATGTCATCTCTTTTTGTCATGATCAAGCATGTGGAGGCCACTTTAGTGCAAAGAAAACTGCTGCAAAGATCTTGCAGCAGTTTTTACTTGGCCAACATTGTTTAAGGATAGCCATGAATTATGTATTTCTTGTGACCGGTGCCAGAAATTGGGAAGTATATCAAAACGAAACATGATGCCCCTACAACCCATTTTGATTGTTGAGCTATTTGATGTATGGGGTATTGACTTCATGGGCCCATTTCCTAACTCTGAAGGAAAGTTGTACATTCTTGTTGCTGTTGACTATGTTTCTAAGTGGGTAGAAGCAATTGCAACCAAAACTAATGACCACAAGGTGGTACTTTCGTTCTTAAAGGAAAACATATTTTCTCGATTTGGAACCCCTAGAGCTATAATCAGTGACGGTGGTTCACATTTCTGTAATAGGCCTTTTGAGTCATTAGTTCGCAAGTATGGCATAACTCATAAAGTCACAACTCCATATCATCCACAGACCAGTGTCCAGGTAGAGGTTTCAAATAGGGAGATTAAGCACATTCTAGAAAAGACGGTTAACCCGTCTAGAAAAGATTGGTCTTTAAGATTGAATGATGCATTATGGGCTTATAGAACAACATATAAAACCCCTATTGGCATGTCCCCTTACCGACTTGTGTATGGGAAGCCTTGCCATTTACCTGTTGATCTTGAACATCGTGCATATTGGGCTATTAAAAAGCTTAACTTCTCTCTTGATAAGGCGGGTACACAACGGAAACTCCAACTCAATGAGTTGGAAGAGCTGAAATGATGCTTATGATAGTGCAAAGTTGTACAAATATAGAATGAAGGTGTTCTATGACAAGCGCATTTTGCGCAAGTCATTCACTCCAGGTCAGAAATTTTTATTGTACAACTCACGTTTGCACATTTTTCCAGGTAAATTACGTTCTAAATGGACAGGCCCATTCTTGGTGCGAACAATTTTCCCCCATGGGGCTGTAGAACTAGAAGATGTCACAACCAAGAATGTCTTCAAGGTCAATGGGCAGAGACTGAAGCCATTCCTTGAACCAATTCCACCTGAAATTGAAACAACTGATCTTGATGATCCGATCTATGTGGAATGAAAAGTTCACCCCCTGTATATACCACAAGATATCTTCCCTGCTGGTTGCTTTGGACATACCCTACTGTCTCTGGTTTGGCATATGGTAATCTATTTCCTTTGAATCTGTTTTGTTCTCATGTTTTGTTGTTGTTTCTGTTATCTTTTGAAACATTGAGGACAATGTTAGATTTAGGTTTGGGGGAGTATTTGCATAATGACCAGCTGTGGAGCGGGTATTTTGTAGGATCCTTTGTAGTCTTTTGCATTTTTTTATGACCAGTGTGGAGCGGGTCTTTTGTAGGATCTTTTGTAGTCTTTTGCATTTTTTGTAGTGTGTTTTCTATGACCAGCGTGTGTAACGGGTCTTGTAGTTGTTTTTTCTATGACCAGTGTGTAGCGGGTCTCATTGTCTTCAAGACTAAAATTCTCCAAAAAAAAAAAAAAAAAATCTTGTGTTTGGTATCGATGACCACTGTAGTGGGTCACTAAAAAAAATGATGACCAGCTGTATAGCGGGTCTTAAAAAAAAAGAAAAAAAAAATTGGTTACAAATTTTCATGGTTCTACGAAATTCCGAAGTTCATCATCTACAGTTGAAGACCGAAGACGAACACATTTCTATGGATGCTCTGAAATTGGAGAAGGTTTTGTGGGTACATATTTGGTAGGCCCTCACGAGACTACAACTTTTCCACTAGGGACACCTAGGGGTTTAAAGGCTTAGTGTATACGCTAAATGCATTCGAGAGACCAGCGACAGTGGTATAGTTAGGATTTCTGGATTTCTATTTCACTTGAGGACAAGTAAAATTCAGGTTTGGGGGTATTTGATGAGTGCCAAATATTGCATATTCATACACCTTTTCATTGGCACTTAACTCATCTTTCGCGCTTCAAAGTCATATATTATCCCAAATTCTGCATTTTTACCATTTTCAAGAATAAATATTTGTATTAATTAATTTTGTGTTTTTAAGTACTAAATAAAGCTTGGAAGAATTGAGAAGACAAAAGAGAAGAAAGTTGGAAGCGTTGCAACCCGCTCGAGCATCAGTGGCAACTTGTTTACAAATTCATGGGATTAAACAACCCATGATCCAAAACCCAAGACCCAAATCCATTTCCACCTCACCCCCATTGGATTCTTTCCAAAACATCCACCTCACCCCCATTGGATTCTTTCCAAACATCCACCTCACCCCCATTGTATTCCATTTCATCCATCAATTAAAGAAAACATCCCCATTCTCTCACTCAGTCACTCCCAATTTGTTTCCCACAACCAAATATATTCCATTCAATCCATCAATTAAGAAAACATGTTTTGTTGAGTGGATGCTTTCCAAATTTTGATTCCAAGTGCTTGAGGGAATTTTGTGTATAAATAGAGAGGGTTGTTGTGTTGAAAAACCATCCAAGAATAGCTTGTTCATGTTAGTTTATCAAATTTCAATTTTGTTGTAATGTTCTTCATGTTCTAATTTCATTTACTAGGGTTTAGATGAAGCCCTAATATCATTGGTATGTATTCATATCTTGTATCTTGTTCTTGAAAGTTTTGAATTGTTTAAAGATATAATTTAATCCAAGTTTTTCAACATCTTGCTCTCACAATGTATGCCATGTATCCATTGTAGTTAGAATATCTCTATGTTGATTATGCTACAACTCATGCTTAACCAAATATTGATCTTTAGATTAGTTGTGCTTAATTAGACAATTAATGCTTTGGAGAAATACTTTAGTTGTGATTAAATTATCCATTGGAGAAACACCTTAGTTATACGGTAGACTTGAATCTACTATAAGGACAAGAATAATATTACAAGTTGAATGCATATCATAGGTTATTGGTGGATTTGAATACCCTAGTATCCATATTATCATTGTTTACATATCTTGTTATTTGCATCTTTTACTTTTATTATTTCAGTCACTTGAAAATCATATCGTCGTATCGACAAAATCAAACCCCTTTTGGTTACTCTCAATCGGATTTAGAATTAACTTCTACACTCTCCAAGTCTCTATGGTTCGACCTGTGCTTGCCCTGTGTTGCTTGTCGACACTGTGAACTTGCAGTTTATACATAGAAGTAGGTATCTTTCCGAGCCTACCAATACTCGTCTCACCACGTACCACGTACGATGGTTAGCACTTCAGGGACGGGAAGGAAATTAAGGAATCGCACAGTTATTAGCAGCAACATGCAGACAGGGGTAACGGGGCCAAGACAAGATGAGAGCCGATAACCACCACTCGAGGAGTCTCATGCAGCTGCGCGAGGCATGCCAACTGTAGATAAAGGAGTGGATCTAGGGTGATATGATGACACCCTACCCTTGGACCAGGTCATCTTGAACCAAAGGAGGGTTGACCAAGTCGATGGGATTACATCTTCATACACAGAGGACGACGAAAAGGTGCTTGTAGTACAAGTTCAGAGAAAAAGATCAAAGCAACAAGCCGAGTACCAGGAAGCCTTGGGAAGAGAACAAGAACGTCTGCGACTGATTCAGTTGGGGAGAGGAGCAGCCAGTAACGTCGGGCATGTACCTGCTCGTGCAACCGGACATACAACTGGTCCGATACTACCCCCACCACCGACGTCGGCACCGCTACAGTCCCTACCATCCCACCCCAAAGGACATTCTAGCCATGAGAGCACAGACCCGACGTTGTTGGCTATTTTAGAAAGTCAAAGAAGACAAGAAGCGGCACTAATGGAGCTCCAGCAGCGGAATCTCGCCTTGGAGTTCGAGAATTACCAATTAAGAAACCAGCGAACCAGGTCACGAGGATCGTCTAGCCAAGGAACATCGAGCAACCGCGGCCGATCAGAGCAACCACCACCCCCGACTTGGCCGAGCAACCTTAATTGGTCTATGCGATCTCCAATACCTTCCCCAAGAGGATACGGGCCACCCTAGGAGTTGTCCACTGATGAAGAGAGGCGAGAAAGAGGCGAGCGGCAGGACGGGGCGACAAAAGCTAAGATCAAAGAGTTGGAATCAAAGATTAAGGAGCTATCGGGAAATGGCGAAGAGAACAAACTGGCAGAGATTATGAGCGAGGCGGAGAAGACACCTTTTTCCCAAGAACTTGAACAAATGACGTTTCCCCCGAAGTGTACCTTACCAACGTTTCCTTCTAGATTCGATGGAACATGAGACGCGGTCGAGCATCTGAAGATGTATACCATGTCGTTGATACAATGGAAAATTAGTACGGTAGTCATGTGTAAATTATTTCCGGAGAGCTTGTAAGGAGAGGCGCGAGATTGGTTTTATTCACTTCCATCTGGATCGATTGACGGATATGATGCACTAGTCGAGGCCTTTCTTGAAACATACATGCACAACAGTAGACCTCGGCCAAGAATGAATAAACTAGTTACCCTCGACAAGAGATTCAGGGAACCCTTGAGAGCACTGACTGATAGGCGGAGGAAGTTGTATACTGAGATTGGAAAAGTGGTAGTAGATCAGGCTATCTTTGGATTTGAGAACGCATTGGGAAGATCAGACCCTATCTGGATAGGTATGTTCTCTGAAAATACAAAGACCCTAAAGGATATGTGAAGAATACAAGAACATTTTATCGCCCTAGAAGAAGTTCAGGCCGAATCAAGAGATAGGGGGTACAAGAAGCTAGCGCGGAGGCAGCCGAGGCCAAGAAAGTCATGGACGATCCCGCTAGGCGTCCCGAGAATAGATCGGACCATCCATCGGGGAGCAGCGGGAAGAAGGAGTGGGTGGATAAAGGGAAGAAGCCGAGGCATGAAGCCCGATCGTATACTCATTTGAATGCTCCTTTAGAGGAGGTATTCAAGGAAGTCGAGAAGAGAAACGATATCAATTACCCAGCGTCAAGGGGAGTCCAGTTCCACGAGACCAAGAATCACCCCGAGTATTGTCTCTACCATCAATATAGAGGCCACTCCACCAATAATTGCCGAGAAGTTAAGGACATCGTCCAATACCTTGTTCGAGATGGATACCTGAGGCAATTCGTCTGACACCCAGCTCAGCCGATGGTGACACCTGATGCGCCGGTTCATTAAGTCCGTATCGATAGGTCAACTCAGTTTGTGAATACTATTTCACATTCCACTATGCAAGACTACACCCTCGGACCAGTAATCACTTCAAGGATCCATAAGAGGGATCGCAACGGCAAAGAAATATTTAGCGTGGCTAAGACCTTACCTATGGAATCTTGGATGATGCCGCCTATTTCGTTCTCGTCCAAGGATGTCCCAGCAAACGGGCAAGCACACAACGATCCCCTGGTCATCACGTTACTAATTGAGAGATGGGGAGTAAGAAGGATTCTCATCGATAGCGGAAGCTCAGTTGAAGTATTGTTCTATGCCACGTTTAAAAGAATGGAACTGTCGGACGATGTTCTCATCCCCTCGACGTATCGCATCTACGGTTTTAACGGAATAGTAACTATCCCTAAGGGCGAGGTAATACTGAGGGTATCGAACGGAGGGGGCTACCTCGACACACTAACCACCTTCTGTGTGGTCGACGTCGCCTCTCCTTATGAAGCAATTATCGGGCGACCTTGGATCGATGGGATTAAAGGAATGGCATCAGCATGTCATCAGAGATTAAGGTTCCCGACTTACAAGGGAATAGCTGAAGTTATGGGCGACTCTCAGGCGGCGCGACAATGCATGCAGACTGATGCCGAAATCAATGAAGATCGGCGAGCTCGACTGAGATGAGATAAGAAGGAAGCCAAATATGTTAAGGCTGCCGAAGAATTGGAAGAGACTATTTCACAAGTGGTCATGGCATATGATACCCAAGAGCAATACCCTTTATATCAGTCAAAGGAAGCGGCTCTATTCCGAGAAGCCAAATCAAATTTCTCAACGGTCGAGCCGACTCGGGAAGTGAATTTGGGGACGATTGAGGAGCCAAGGTTGGTAAGGATTGGGACTTTACTATCGGACGAACAAGCAAGTCAACTCACGATGGTTTTAAGGGAAAACTTATACGCGTTCGCATGGGAGGTGCACGATTTAGAGGGCATTGACCCGGAGGTCTGCTGCCACCACTTAAAGATTGACCCGAGGTTCAAACCAGTCAGGCAAAAAATGAGGCGCATCGCACCAGAATTACGACGGCAGATTGAGGCCGAGCTAAAAAAGTTGCAGGAGTCCGGGATAATCAGGAAATCCCATTACCCGCAATGGATATCTAACATGGTCGTGGTACCAAAAAAGAAAGGAGGAGTCAGAATATGCATTGATTTCAACAACTTGAACAAGGCCTGCCCGAAGGATAGCTTCCCTCTCCCAAGCATAGACCAACTAGTAGAGTCCATAGTCGGGTACGAGGCGATGACATTGATGGACGGTTACATGGGCTACAACCAAATACCATTAGCGCTCGATGACCAAGAGCATACCTCATTTTTCACACCAAGAGGGTTGTATTGTTACACAAAAATGCCATTTGGACTTAAGAACGCTGGTGCTACTTACCAGAGACTAATGGGAGACATGTTCGAAAACAAGATCCACGACACCATAGAAGTTTACGTGGACGATATGTTAGTTAAGAGTCGCCGAGCTAAGGATCATGTCCGAGACCTTCGGGAGATTTTTCAGATAATGAGGAAACACAAGATGAAAATCAACCCCGCTAAGTGCGACTTCTGGGTTACATCGGGAAAGTTTCTGGGATATATCATCACCTCCAGAGGAATCTATGAAGACCCTGAAAAGGTTAGGGCGGTCTTAGAAATGCCTTCTCTCGCGACAGTAAAAGATTTACAAAAGCAAAATGTCTACATAGAAGCATTGGGGCGATTCGTGTCACGATCGTCGAACAAATGTAAAGCCTTTTATGACATCTTGAATAAGGGAAAGCAGTTTCAATGGACGGACGCAAGCGAAAAGGCTTTTCAAAATATCAAGTTACATTTAGCCAGCCTCCCGGTTTTTCAGAGGCCCGAGCCGACGGAAATCCTCACCCTATATTTAGGGCGACACCATATTTCATTAGTGCAGTATTGGTTAAGACGGAGGGGAACACCGAGAAGCCAGTATATTTCACCAGCAAAACACTAAGCCCGTCCGAGAAAAACTATACTAGAATGGAGCAGATGGTGTTGGCCCTAGCTTTTGCCTCTTCTAAACTCCGAACTTATTTTCAAACTCATCGTATACGGGTGCTCACCAAGTCGCCCATAGAGGAAGTTTTGGATAATGCAGGGCGATCAGGGAGAATATATAAATGGGGGGCCTTGATCAAACAATATGATGTTGTATATGAGACAAGGACGGCGATTAAAGGGCAGGTAGTGGCTGACTTCTTAGCAGATTTCCCACTTAGCGACGAAGATGAGGTGGAAGATATACCAGGGATGATGGAAGAGCGGGAAGAACCTACTGACCTATTAGAAGCCAGCAGTCCTACGCGATGGGAAGTTTTCGTCGATGGAGCATCAAACAAAGAGGGATCGGGCCTCGGGCTAGTGTTCACCACGCCAAAGGGGAGGAAGATGGTACATTCATTCAGACTAGAATTCAAGGCAACAAACAACGTCACCGAGTATGAGGCGGTAATCCATGCTTTGCGAATAATCGTGGAAATGGGACTGCAAGAGGTTCGCTTGACTAGTGACTCACAATTGGTGATCCGGAAAATTACGGGCCAATATGATACGCATGATCCTGTGCTGTAAAAGTATTGGGAGCTCGCTCAATTTTACATCAATCAAATACCGAACATTAAATTCCGCCACATTTGTCGAAAAGATAACAGGCACTCGGACGCTCTATCATACATCGCCTCTCATCTAGTAGACCCCAACATTGAAGGCATCCGTGTTATAAGGATTCTTACCCCTTCTATCCCTTAAAAACCCGAAGAACGAATCAATGTTGCTGCCAACACAGCCGAGCGATACAAAGAAGGCGATTGGAGAAAGCCGATACATCAATACCTGGAGACGGGCGATCTACCCAGGGGTCGGCCCGAGATAAATAAAATCAAAAGTAAGTCAGGCACCTACGAGCTGAGGGAAGGGATCTTATATATAAAATCTTACCTAGGGCCACTTTTGCGATGTCTGAGTAGAGAAGAATGCCACATAATCTTGCATGAATTACACTACGTAGCCGCCGGCAACCACAGCTTGGGGAGAAGCTTATCGGCCAAGGCAAAAACAATGGGCTACTTTTGGATGTACATGAACGAAGACGCCAAGCAAATGGCGAAAGCTTGTGAAGAATGTCAATGGTACGGCAAGAAAATCCAGGCACCAGGAGCACCTTTGAACTCTATTATAAGCCCATGGACCTTTGCCAAATGGGGAATAAACATTGTTGGACCATTACATGTAGGAACGGGGCAGAGGAAATACTTGATCGTGGCCACCGATTACTTTACCAAATGGGTAGAGGCTTCACCTCTAAGGCATATCCGAGACAAATACGTCTTCAAATTTATTTAGGAACATATCATTTGCCGATTTGGGGTCCCGGCAGCTATCGTCTCCGATAATGGTAAACAACTCCAAGGGGAAAACATCGATCTTTTGTTCAACACATACAACATCAGTAAGAGCAAAGCTACCCCCATTTACCCCCAGGGTAATGGCAAGATGAGATCACTAACAAGACAATCGCCGACAACATGAAAAAGAAATTAGATGGATCGTACGGTGATTGGTGCGAGGAGCTGTACAACGTGTTGTGGGCGTACATAACCACGCGGAGGAAAGCCACAAGGTTCTCGCCGTTTATGCTTGCTTACGGAACAGAGGCGATTCTACCAACGGAAGGAATGATCCCTACAACTAGAACAGAGGCATGGAGGCGAAACGTCTCGTCTGATCTAATTTTGGCAAAGCTCGACGATTTGGAAGAAACGAGGGAGATGGAGTTACAAAAGATGGAAAACTATTAGAAGAGGCTACAACGAGAATATAACAAACGCGTTCGCCCGAGGGAATTTCAACCAGGACATCAAGTGTTGAAATTTTTGGCCGAGTGGGAGCGAGACAAAAAGGGCGGAAAATTAGCACCAAAGTGGGGTGGGTCGTATATAATTGCGTCTAAAGTGGGCGAGGGATCGTATCGATTATTGAGACTCGATGGAACAAAAGAGCTGAAGCCTTGGAATGTCAAATATCTAAAACTCTACCACCCCTGAAGGGAAACACGACGAAAATGTAAGAAAACATGGCTTCTATCTCTTTGAAACCGTGAGGGGTATGAGATAGGGCATGAGCGACTAATGGTCATTCGTACTCGGGGCAAATCCAGTGTGGAACTGCCGAGGTGACTTACACTCGAATGGTCATTCGTACTCGGGGCAAAGACAGTGTGGAAGTGCCGAGGTGCCTTACAGTCGCCTGGCTATTCGTACTCGGGGCAGTGGCAGTGTGCAAGAAACCAGTTCCAAAGGTTTCTGGTGGTTGGAAACCAGTTCCAAAGGTTGTTGAGATGCGAGGTCTCCTCAGCTAGGTGGCCTACTAACATCTGAAAGGCCGCCCCCATCACAGGTGGCTGTGACCACTTGCCCGAGATTGGTTGATCGATAATCGCTCGGGGAAATCGAGCCTAGAATTAGGTTGACTGGTACCCTTCCACTGAATCCAAGAAATAGTGATGAGATACCCCAATCAGGACATGGCATTGGGCCCGATGACCCTCCTTGTTGGGTGTGTTCGACAGAAAAGGTTAAAATACTAACATACATAATCAACAATTGCAGGGATAACATAAGGAATAAAAGCTAAATCGATAGAGTCGTGCGTCAATCAACAATTGCCGGAATAACATAAGGAAAAAAAGCTAAATCAATAGCGTCGTGTGTCAATCAACAATTGTCGGAATAACATAAGGAACAAAAGCTAAATCGATAGCATCATGTGTCAATCAACAATT
The DNA here is from genome assembly GCA_023529315.1 of Papaver bracteatum. Taxonomy (NCBI): domain Eukaryota; kingdom Viridiplantae; phylum Streptophyta; class Magnoliopsida; order Ranunculales; family Papaveraceae; genus Papaver; species Papaver bracteatum. Next base: position 43,868 of record JAJJWX010003387.1, on the reverse strand, counting down.
TCCGGAATAACATAAGGAACAAAATCTAAATCGATAGCGTCGTGCGTCAATCAACAACTGCCGGAATAACATAGGGAAAAAAAGATAAATCGATAGCGTCGTTTGTCAATCAACAATTGCCGGAATAACATAAGAAACAGAAGTTAAATCGATAGCACCATGAGTCCAATAACAAAGCGTGGAATGTATCAAGCGACCATACGAAACGAAAAGTGTAGCGAAAGTAAAGCGAACAACATCGGCGACGCAGCACCCCACATAAACAAACAAGCAGAATATCATAAATAAGAAGCGGAAGAGGTGTTCAAAGCGATTTAAAACCTAGAACAAAGGGCGAATTAGTGATGCAACACTACAAAAAGAGAAATCAAGCCTTGGGAGGAATCGCGCCAGCCCTCTTTTGCGCGACCTCGCGCCGTTTATTCTCGACCCACTCCTCGATACCCGTCCGAACCTTCTCGTCTACATCCTCTACATGAGCGACGCGTTCCTCCTCGAGCTGCTGGGTAAGATGAGAAACGGTTTCCTCGGTATCGGCCAGCTTAGAACCCAAATAGACCTCGACCTGCTTCAATCGGAGGACCTCCAGATCCAGCTCCTGAGAATGTTTTTGCTCGGATACAAGATCACAAAGACAGAACATTATTCATCGAACACGGTTTAACAATTTTGCAAGAATAAGACGTAATCTAAATCTAAGGAACGACCTCAACACATCGTCTAAGATACCTGAAAGGGCTGGTAACACTGACTGAAGCAACTCTACCAACTTGGACAACTCATCCTCGGCCTTGGACAACTTCATGGTTAACTCGTTATAGTGCTGCTCGTTGAATTCGTTACTGGGGCAATACTTCTTGTGTTCACTCCACTCATCCATCAAGCGATTGCGTGACGACTTAAGCACTGTAAGATGCGACCTAATCCATTCCAGTTCTCCCACAACTTTGTAAAATTCTCCCACTCGCCCCAGCATATCCCAATTGGCTCGCTCCACCAAATCTTTATCCCTCAGTATTCGTCGGCGATCTTCATGAAGGTCTCGGTTCTGTAATTGTAAAGCGTCTACCCGTTGCTCTAGGTTCGTGGCCAGAGTAGTTTGTTCAGCAGCAAGGCGTTGGGAAGAGCCCAAGTGAGCTCGTAAATTGTCTATCTCTGCAGGGTCATACTCAAACTAACGATACCATTCTAGTTCATCCTCGAGTTCTTCGATTTCTCCATCTTGGTGATCTATTTTGTCATCTTTGTTTGCCATTTGCCGACGGAGATTCTCCACTAAATCCTTTTCAATATCCCATTTCCTCTTCATGATCCTAAACTATGAAGAAGCGTCTAAGCCTACACTAGTTACCTCGGCTAGCAGAAGGATACCCGACTCAGGATGTTGGCACGATAAACTCAATCAACATACGTTAAGGTTCGCAGAATTGTAACATACCTTGGGCATCGGCGAGTTTAATTTCTAGCTCGAGCGCGCGGCTCCTCTCGTTCTGTAACTGGAGTTGGAGAGATTCTAACAATTGTTTTTCTCTGTGACGATTGGCGACATCCAAACGAACCCGGTTCAGGATCTAACACAAGTAAACAAAATTCAATTGTAAGCGGCGATGAGAACAGAAATAAGAAATGGGGCATCACCATACTAAGACGTGTCGCTCACAACCGTGTCGAGAATCTGGGAAATATCGCCATAAAGGGGCACCGCAGCAAGCATTAATTTGCTCCTCTGTATACGCACTGAAATCAGTGGAAGTCAGCGCTCCAAGAGAATTCATGATGGGACCCGAGAAAGTAAAAGAGGTCTCGACAACGGACGAGGACCCTCCAGTAATCTGGGGCAGACGATGAGGCACCTCCGATCCAGCATCAACAGTTCTTTCTAGCTCGGGCGCCCTCAAGGGTTCTTGTTTGTCGGACGATTCAGAAACACTTTCATCGCCCATTGAACCCGATAAATCCTCGCCGAATAGGTCATCCTCATCGGGGATATCGTAGATCGGTTTCTGCCTTGGTTGTGGCTTAGCAACGACATGCTTCCCCCTGTGAGGGTTATGTCTCAAAGGTTGAGGAGCAACCTCCTCCACATCGGCCTCATCATCATCGCGTCTGGCAAACTTCTGCACAAGGCTTCTCGTCAGAACATGTGAAGGCAAAAAACAGGGGAAAGTACATGTACTTATAATAAAATCACTATGTTTGTTACCTTCCCCTGGTCTTCCTCAACCCTTGTGCTAGCGCCTCTTTTCCTCAACGATCCGGAAGCCTTGGTAAAATCGACCTGAGGTTTCAATAACAACAAACAGCCAATTGGCATCAAAGCTAACAAAGTGAAAATCGAGAAAAGAGGAAGGAAATACATACCTTATCAGCCTTATCATCATTAACAACCCAGAAAGGATAGGGCTCGACGGGAAAAGAAGGCGGAGGGAAACTACCATGTAGAATGAGACCTCGGACAAGAAGCGGAACTCGGGGATAAATCGGGTCATTAGAATGACGGGGTCGCCTGTTAGAACCCTGTCCGATGGGATCCGCATCCAGCATCATCCTTTCAACACCCTTGGGCATAGATCGGTGACGATGAGGACTAGCAGCAAAACCGGCAAGGTCACCTAAGGTGGAAGTACCAGCTCGGTAGTTGGCAAGGAAGTTGGCAACATTATATGCGGGAGCGTCCTCGGGCTTGTAGGTCGACCACTCGGCATCGGAACCATGACCATTTCGGCGAGCTCTTCACTCATCCATAATGCGAAAAGTGTTGCCAGTCCATTGAGCCAAAGAACAATAAGGCTTGAGCTGGGAGAGGACCTCATAGTAGAAAGGGATATCAGGGTCATACAAGGGAAGACGAAGGCCTAGCTCCAGTTGGCCCTAAGTGAAAACCACGCAGTTAGCTGACTGCTCATGCTTCTCCATATCGGACTTCTTCAAGAGGTTGTTCCAGCCCGAGACAAGGGTGACTTCATAATTTTGAAGATCGTACTCCTCCTTCAGCTGCTCAATAAATTCTTCGTCAGAAAGATCTTTCCTCTTTTTCTCGGACCTGCACGAAACAGAAGGAGAATCATCAGGAAAGATAGATTTCATGGCACGATCGTCGTACTTGGAGGGACTCTCGTATGAAAACAGAAAAGTAAGGGAAAAAGCATCAATGTCGGAAAAAACATCATCAACAGACCTTTTCTAAGTCATAGAGGGAGAAGAAGCCATCAGCGGAAACAATGCGGAACTTGGAAATCGACGAAGAGAGTTGGGACGACGAAAACGTAACCACGGATACTATAACAATCAGTGAGGAAGAGATGAGGGAAGAAAATCAAGAAAACAAGGGTTTTTGAAGGAAGAAAATGATGAAGAAATTCTGAAGAGAAGGTTGCAGCGGTGGGGAACTGAAAAAGAAATGGTAAAGGAAAAGAAATAGAAAAGGAAGAGGGCTATTTAAAGTGGAGAGTTGTAACCGACGCCGATGGTTACAGGTAATAAAGTGGATTAATGGGGGACTGCATGGTGGAATTCGCGGCATGGACGAGGACGTGGGCAGTTGGGACGACTTTCTTCCACTCGTGTCTGCCGCACGAGCGAAAGAAGGGGCATAAATGTAGGTGTAAATTATCCACAGGACCAGGTGGCAATATCTTAAGCTCTGATGCACCCAAAAACGAAGAGACACGAAGCATAGAATGAAGAACTGGCAGGCGCGTGATTCAAGAAGCCACGTGGATCAGGCATGATCTCTCTACAGCTTTCGGACAAGACTCGACCCCAGGCCCCTAACAAAGCTGACAAGACAAGACATAGTGAGTCAAACGAGGAGCGGTAGTCAAACGGATAAGAAGATATGTATCACATCGTCCAACTACAAGGGTGACAGACGAGAAGGGCGACATCGTACCATGAGAACACCCGAATGGATCGGCTCGGACGAGAGATATACGGAGGAGTCAAAACACATCGGCTACATGAACTGAAGAAGGGACGACATAAGCAGGCCCGACCGCAGAACTTCAGATTAGATGTAGTGTGACCAACACCATAGTTTGGTTGTATGTAATCTTTCCTATAAATAGAGGAACTTATATCCAAGAGAGGTAGGTTGTAATTTTGGAAGAGAGACTTGATATTTCAGCAAGAGTAAGAAAGTGAGAAGAGAGTTGATCGTGTAAGTGAGTTTGGTGAAGAGTAACACCTTTGTAACACTTTGAAGTAATAAGATTCACCCTTTCACCCCGAGGACGTAGGTAATCATACCGAACCACGTATATCTTGTGTTCGTTGTTGAGTCTTTACCTTAATTTGTATGAATAGTAGGTTTATATCCTTTGGATGTAGTTTCTAGTAAAATGCATCTACAGTAGAGAATACTTGAAGGACGTCCATCTTGGGCATAGTGTCCGTCCACCTTGGTGATTGTGGATGGCCATCTTTTTATTGGTTATTATTCTTGTATATTAATGTTTCAATAGGTTTTCAAACTCTATAAGTATAGAATACTTGAAGGAGGCCATCTTGGTCATAATGTCCGACTACTTTGGCATAGGGCCGAAGTGGTCGGCCACCTTGGGAATATGGTTGGCCACCTTGGAGTAAAGGACAATGAAAGAATAAAAGTCAACCAAATAAATTATTTCTTTTCTCCATTTTGTAGAGAATTTAAATATGGAGTCAACGCGAAAATATTGAGGTCATTCGGAGGCCGTCCGGAGAAGTTATCAGCAAAACGGGGTTAATCATACATGATGGGGTTTTTTGTTGGTTGTTGTCCAAGGAGAGTAGGAACGTAGAGCCGCAATTTTGTTTAATAAATCAAGGAAACTTTTTGCTATACGTTTCCAAACTCTATAAGTAGAGAATACTTGAGGGACGTCCATCTTGGAATAGTAGCCGGCCACCTTGGTGATTGTGGATGGCCATCTTTTTATTAGTTATTATTCTTGTATATTAATGTTTCAATAGGTTTCCAAACTCTATAAGTAGAGAATACTTTAAGGAGGCCTCTTGGTCATAGTGTCCGACTACTTTGGCATAAGGTCGAAGTGGCCGACCACCTTGGGAACGTGGCTGGCCACCTTGGAGTAAGGGATAATGAAAGAATAAAAGTCAACCAAATAAATGATATCTTCTCTCCATTTTGTAGAGAATTTAAATATGAAGTCAACGCGAAAACATTGAGGTCATTCGGAGGCCGTCCGGAGAAGTTATCAGCAAAACGGGGTTAATCATACCTGATGGGATTTTTTGTTGGCTGTTGGCCTGGGCGAGTAGGAACGTAGAGCTGCAATTTTTTTTAATAAATCAAGGAAACTTTTTGCAATACGTTTCCAAACTCTATACGTAGAGAATACTCGAGGGACGTCCATCTTGGGCATAGTGGCCGGCCACTTTGGCATAGTGGCCGACCATTGTGGATGGCCATATTTTTATTAGTTATTATTCTTGTATATTATTGTTTCAATAGGTTTCCAAACTCTATAAGTAGAGAATACTTGAAGGAGGCCATCTTGGTCATAGTGTCCGACTACTTTGGCATATGGCCGAAGTGGCCGGCCACCTTGGGAATGTGGATGGCCACCTTGGAGTAAGGGACAATGAAAGAATAAAAGTCAACCAAATAAATGATTTCTTCTCTCCATTTTGTAGAGAATTTAAATATGGAGTCAACGCGAAAACATTGAGGTCATTCGGAGGCCGTCCGGAGAAGTTATCAGCAAAACAGGGTTAATCATACCTGATGGGATTTTTTGTCGGCTGTTGGCCCGGGCGGGTAGGAACATAAAGCTGCAATTTTGTTTAATAAATCAAGGAAACTTTTTGCAATACGTTACCAAACTCTATAAGCAGAGAATACTCGAGGGACGTCCATCTTGGGCATAGTGGCTTGGCATAGTGGCCGGCCACCTTGGTGATTGTGGATGGCCATCTTTTTATTAGTTATTATTCTTGTATATTAATGTTTCAATAGGTTTCCAAACTCTATGAGTAGAGAATACTTGGAGGAGGCCATCTTGGTCATAGTGTCCGACTACTTTGGCATAAGGCCGAAGTGGCCGGCCACCTAGGGAATGTGGCTGGCCACCTAGGGAATGTGGCTGGCCACCTTGGAGTAAGGGACAATGAAAGAATAAAAGTCAACCAAATAAATGATTTCTTCTCTCCATTTTGTAGAGAATTTAAATATGGAGTCAATGCGAAAAGATTGAGATCATTCGGAGGCCGTCCGGAGAAGTTATCAGCAAAACGTGTTAATCATACCCGAGGTCTATACGGTTTTGCCAAACGAAATAGTTGAATATATTTGGTATACTTTGCGTTTTCATTATTTTACCTCAAACACTTACATCTCTTCTGGATTCCTATCTAAATTGGAGACTTAGACCTCCTCAAAAACCAACAAAATTCCTTTTTCCACGTCTAAGGCAAGCCCAAAATGAACTCATCTTTTATTTTTCTCGCAAGCCCAACAAACCTACTTCGATCATAAATTTTTCATACGACCCCGGTATAATTTATTCTCCGATAGGAATGTATGTAAAGATAAATGTTTAAATCCTCATAGGATACATATCTATTTTTTCTAAAATTCTTCTCCAACCCTATCTTCTTAAATAGAAATACTGTTAACCAATTATTATCAATATTTTGTGGGATACTTTTATTAGGACATGCAATTGGGGGATACTTTTATTAATTGGGGGATATAAATAGTATTGTTACCGTTCATACCCCCAATTAATTTTGTGTAGAAAAACCATGCCGATTTGAACAGTAACATTACTATTTCATATCACCCAATTAATCCTTCTTATTAAATGACACTTAAATTTTGAGAAAAATCTTCTGAGTCATATATTTGTGATTATTTCCAAACAACTTAATTTTCTAGAATTTGTATATTGAGACAAATAGAGCCATTTTATCTATTGAAAAAGAGATATAGAATTTAATTGTTATCGATTACGAGACTATTTTCTTGTAGAATTTGTATCTTGAAAGATTGATAACAAGTTTAATCACTTGGCAAAATTCCGATTGAATTATTTGAATACGACTATATTCTCATTTCAAGTTTGTGTTGTATTAAAAGAATGTAATTGTAATAGGTTGCAAAGATCGAATGCATTATTTTCTTCCTCTTTGATTGATCTATTATTCCCACGGATATCGATTTTCTGAGATCGGGGGATATAAATAGTATTATTCTTATACCCATACCCCAATTAATTTTGTATAAAAAAACCATGCCGATATGAACAGTAACATTACTATTTCATATCCCCCAATTAATCCTTCTTATTAAATGACATTTGAGAGACTCAGAAAAATCAAAGATTAAATTGAGTTAGGTTGGAAATGATCAGTTTTGGATATAGTTTGGTCACAGTTTCAAAAAATTTAAAGTCATTTTGTTCCATTATCGGTTTTGGTATTTAGTCAAAAATCATACCAAACAACCCTCACAAGGTCCTCCGAAGACTCTGAACCCTTTTTTCTGCACACAAAAACCGACAATAAAGACAATCATGGGACAAGTGGAGTAAATGTTAAAAGGGAAACGACCACAACATCGGGATTGGTATCGCAGTGATCAACCGCCTGGATTCATTCTCCAAAGATTTATTCTAGGCCCCATATTTCGAGGCGTACCGGAAACCTGTTGTCACCGCCGTTTGCAACGAGATATCCAAAAGACAAATACAAAACCCCGTTAAGAAAACATAACACGTGTCGAGAAGCCATCAAGCAAATGTCTGCCATCCTCATCATGTTCAAACAGTCCCTAAATTGTACTGCACTAGTAATTCAATTCTTCTTCTGAAGCTGCATTATCTCTCATTCACAAGTTGTTGCATTCTCTCTCATCAATTATTAAATTTTCCCGGCGAGAAATATCCTCAAGAAGAAGAAGAAGAGTGTATTCCGGTTGAGGAGCTTTAAGTTCCCCGGCCGGCACTTGTACCACTACCAGGTATGTCAAAAATCTCCCCTTTCTCTTCATTTTGTTTCAGGGTTTAGGGATTCGTTTGTGTAGAGCCAAGTAGTTGAGACCTGAAATTAGGGTTTCCTTTTTTGATGATTTGGAACCCCCATTTTACATAGTGTGAAGAAGAAAGGGGTTTCATATTAGCTTGGAATCTATGAAATTGTGAAGTTGTTGGTACATTTTGTGATGATTGTAGGTTGAAATTGAATCATGGCCACTGACTCACGGGAAGAAATAAGGAGACTGAAGAATGTTATTCTGAAATTATCCGCAGAAATCGGTGGAAAGAATCAAAAAACGGAATACTTTGCAAAAAAGCTGAAACAAGGTTCGACATCCCTTACTGAAATGAAGCAGGAGACAGATCACCTGAGTCAAGCTTACAAGGAAGGTAAACAAACCATCTTGTTATTATAGCTTACTACTACTATTCCTCCATTCTTGTGATTCTTTCGGTTAATTAATCTTTTAGTTTCTTGATTTTGATTCAGAAAAGAGAAAAGTGAAGATGACTGAGCTTGAAAACGAAAGGTTGGAGAGAGAGATCGAAACTCAAAGGAAAGAAATCGAGCACAAGGCTAAGGAAATCAAGAAACGCGACGCCCAATTGGATTTCAAGAACAAGCAACTTCTAGTTTTAAGAATGCTGAAAGATGCGACGGAGGCTCCACAAAAGGTAAACTCTGCTGTGCAAGGGAAGCGTCAAGGAGTTGGAAACATGAGTGGTAGGGACAAGGTTCAGCTCCAAATTGGTCTGCGCAATCAGCTGGTGGAAGAGAAAGATTGTGAGCCTAGTCAGAAGCAAACCCTTGGCGGCAAAGAGAACATGAGTAACCGTGATATACCTGAGGCGCCCAAAGTTTCAACTGAGGTAAATTGCTTTTAAGAATATCACTATGAATCAAAACCTTTGTGTGAGTAATCGATCTATGAAACTCGTCTGTTTCTCACTTGTTCAGGTCCAAACTGATACGAATGGTCTGCACAATGAAGAGAAAGATTGTGAGCTTAGCCAGAAGCAAACCCTTGTCGACAAAGAGCACAGAAGTAACCATGATCTGCAGGAGTTGCCCAAAATTCCAATCGAGGTAAGAAGTTATAAATTGACTTATTCTGCATGCACCAAAAGTTTTCATCTTTTGCTCGAAAAAAAGGATGTGATGCAATATTCGAGGTGATTGTGTCGTGATGTTGGGATAAGATTGTTGGGGAACTGAATATGAAAACATTTCGAGGTACTTGCAATCAGGAAGTTTTCACCCATGGAACTGGAAACAAAATCTGCTGTGCTATGTTCTTCATTATAGCAGAACAAAATACAATATCCAGAGTGGTATGCTTTTAAGAATACCACTACGAATCAAAACCGTGAGTAATCGATCTACGAAACTCGTCTGTTTCACTTGTTCTCATGTGTACTTGTGTCGTATCATATCCTCCTACCTCTCTACTATCCTTGGCAATTGGTGTATGTAATTTAATCTTCGATTTCAAACTGACCATCACTGAGGAGTTTGAATAATACTACCAAACCTGTGTGTTGCAGATAATCAGAGTGGAAGATGATGAAAATTCAGTAGATATATTAGATGATTGGAGAATGGAAGATTTCGGAGATTTAGAAGACAGTGGAGAAGTAGAAAGCAATGCCGTTGAAGCTACCTTTCCTCCAATTCCACCACCAGAATCTTCGGTTGATCCGTGCAACGATATTATGCCAAACAACTGCTCAGTTCTTTCCAGTGTACCCCCTGTCCCGGTGAGTTTTCTTTGGTCGTATTTGGCCTCCACCATCATGACATGAGTTTATCCATTTCCATTCTTCAATTTCAAACGACCATGACTGAGGAATTGTAAATGATACTTATCAAACCTGTGTGGTGCAGAAAGTTAAACAGGGAGATGAATGTGGCAAGGGAGATACCGAAGGCAGTGAAGGAGTAGAATGCAATGCCTCTCAAGATATGTTTCCTCCAATACCACCACCTGAATCTTTGGTTGATCCGTGCAACGATATGCCAAACAACAGCTCAGACCTTTCCACTGTACTCCCTGTTCTGGTGAGTTTCTTTGGTCGTATTTGGTCCCAGCAGCCATGAAGCGCATTTAGCCCTTGATTTTCACTAATTGTTTCATTCATTTCTAATCTTCAATTTCAAACGACCATCACGTTGTCAATAATACTAACATACCTGTGTGGTGCAGGAAGTTAAAATGGGAGATGAATGTGGCAAGGGAGGTATTGAAGGCAGTGGAGTAGTAGATTGCAATGCCTTTGAAGATATGTTTCCTCCATTGCTACCACCAGAATCTTTATCTTTGGTTGATCCGTGCACTGAAATGCTCAACAACTGCTCGAATCTTTCCATTGTACTCCCTGCTCTGGTGAGTTTCTTTGGTCTTATTTGGTCCCAACAATCACTACATGGTTTTACAATTAGTGATCACCTAGTAAATGAATGAGTTTATGAGGTACTCACTTGTCATCCGTTGCACTTTGTTTTTGGCTCTTCTCAGGATTGTGAAATTACCGATATGGAATGGTTATCAACCTTTGTTGACGATTCTATGTCTGCTGGAGACATCACTGGGGGCATAGACTTCTCTGACAACAACAAGAACGATGACTCTGCTGCAGTCCTTATGAATAATAGCAGCAGCTCTTGCTCTGGTGGAATGACAATGGCTCTCAGTCCTGATATTGTTGTTCCTGCAAGAGCCCATGATCAGCAATTTTCTGTCAACGGCCCGCTCCAAATTTAGCGGCCTCTCATAAATCATGTGTCAGAAACCAACCAAATCCCAACTCGTATATATCATCAGAATCAGCGAGTATTTTGCAGAATCCCATCCACCCAAAACAACAGAAGAAGAAGGAAGAAAAAAAAAAAACAGCAGCAGCCTGGTGTACTAGCTAGAAACTCTAAGCCTGATTGAACTGGAATTCACTTTTTGTTGTGTTATTTTGTATGTTGTATAAAGTTGGAGGGTGGAGAGGAGCAATTTATGACTAATCAATATTTGCTGATGATCTCAGCATTTAAAACACGCATCATTTTGTGTCCAGAATGGTTTGTTGCTTAATTAACATTTCCAGAGTAATAATGGTGGCAGGTTTTGTTCCCGCGAAGCGAAACAATCCATATCCACAGATCTACCATGCTGAAATAAACAGGCACCAAGAACTGTCTAATTATCTGACAAAGTAAGAACCTGTGCATTCAAAAGATAAATCTTTTCCATAAGTAGGAGCCAATCACTGCTCAATCAACTGTCGCCTGCCAGGGTTTTCTGAAGCTGCTGCTTTCTTTCCAATTCATTCGTAAGTATGAGCCAAACACTCCTCGACCAACTGTCCCATGAAAGGGGTTTCTAAAGCTGCTGCTGTCCGTTCTTTATCATTCAGTAGTTTGTTTACTGCAATTAATCAAATACCAAATGACGCCGAGTAATGAAATCAAATACTCAACTCAACAATCAGAAATAAACAGAGTGTAAGCAACTAATACCCGCAGCTTCGTTGTCAAGAGTTCCTGGTGCCACCCTAATATCCACCTAAAGTTAGAAACTCAGGTGTTATGCAAAAGTTTGATACAGGAAGCACACAAAAGTATCGAATTTATGAATAGTGGTGGAAGTTGAGCGAAAATGACGGAATGCAAGGTACAGTTGTGTTCTATAGAGTTTCGAATCTGTATCATACCCAAAAACTATTTCTTGTACACACATTTCAGAAATTGTATAGATATCGTTTCTGCAATATCTAAACCATGGATTGATGAAACAAGTCAATTGATAAAACCCTAGAAAAATTAAACACTTTCAATTGCTGTCTTTTATTGGTTATAATTAGGGCTGCACACCGTAGGGTATTTCACTAAACCAGAACCAGTCACCAAATAATAGGAAGCTTAAGATGATACATTTCGATCCAAAATTGATAGGTTCCAATGCCAAAACAATAGAACCCTAATAATAAGAGTGTTTGATTTCTTCTTCTCTGGGACTGGCAATACTGGTGCTCCTCCTGCTTGTCACTTTGTCAGAGAAAAAGAAGAAGAAGGTGGTGGAAGTGGGCGGTTCAGACTGGTGGGGTGGATGGGGGAAGGAGGAGGAAAAGCCGCTCTGCATGCAGTAGTTATTGGGTGTTAGTAATTCGGAGATTTATAGAGATCATGATTTATAAAAGGTAACATTAAGACCTTTAAAAAAAATCCTAGCCTATATGGATTCTCTGCCGGGTGGGCGGGCTGTTGGGCATCATGGTTCTGCCAAAGGGGAGCAACTGAGAAGAGGAGTGAACGCTTAATTAACAAGGAGAAAGAGGATAATAGTACCAGCTACGATCTTCCCTGAAGCTGCAGTTGGTAAAGGTTTATCAGGTGCACTTCAACTTCTGAAAGAACGTGGAATACTTGTGGAAACTGTGGAACTAAGCGGCATGAACATGGACAAGATGAAAAATAAGCTGTGGGGCATTCAGAGTAGCAGAGTCAAAGGAAATTCAGATTGACAGGAGAGATGAGTTCGGCCGAATTATGACCCCAAAAGAAGCACACCGGGTAAGAAGTCATAATTTCCACGAGATTCACCCAGGGAAAAGGAAGAGAGAAAAAAGCATTAAACAGTACCAAGAAGAAATGATGGAAAGTAAAGAAGCTCAAGCTCGGATGAAAACACCATACATTTACTCAGAGGGAATGTTAAACCAGGGCAGACAAGTGATCCTAGAATAGGCTTTGCTACTGCCACACTTGATGGTGGCTTCACACTATCCACACTTCGAAAAAACATGGCTCAGCATATGCTCAAGGCTGGTAGTAGGGTGATTCTACTAGCATTGCCCCTCTGAAGAAGCATCTTAAGTTTTGCTATTTTTTCAGTTAGATAACTCAAAAGAAGGGTATACGTACCCAGCTAATATCAGTGAATTCTTTGAATATTTTATGTTTGTTGACCATGCATCTTCATGTTCATATCGGAATCCAGTCACTAGAAGAGATCTCTCCACCTGGATAGAATAACCAAATTAATACGGCAATTAAGAAAAGAACACGACATAATTGATTCTTAAGTTACTGTGTTACTGACAAAAGGGTCTAAACAACTAGTACCCACCTGATCAGTTTGGCCAAAAGAAGGCCCCACCACCTGAAAAGATCATGTACACAAGGATGTTAGACCCAGACTGATCCAAGGACGATCTTTTGTGATGTTGTCTCAAAAAGTAAGAAATTCACATATCCTAAGCATTACAAGTCCAGAATCCGTTTTTTTCTTTTCATTATTGGAGTATTGGTTTCAATGATGATGATTCACTGAAAAAGCAGTATATGGAAATTATGAAAACATGCAAATTGACTGATATGCATATATACGTTATTCCACAATAGCTGATCCATGGGATTTAAGCACAGATATAGCCAACCTAAAGGGTCAATGCACCATAGATAATCAGAAGATGAATCTCCCCATTCACAACTCCCAAAATAGCAGCCTCACTCATTTTGTCTGTGCTGCAAATGATTCAGAAAAAGGAACACGGTGGTCATTATCATGGCAAAAGGGCTTAAGGGGTAATGGTTGAACACTAAAACATAACTATTAAAGACATAGTGTATACTAGGCAATGCAAACTCAAAATTCAGATGATAAACAATAATGACCCGTGAACATCTCTAGGCTACCGTTTACCACCAAACCCGTGATTCACTTTGCAATGTATCTGATTTATTAAATCACTTAAACTTGAAACAATCAAGAAAGTTCAAATTCCACATTGAATTCATAAGAATCACACCCAACTTTCAAATATAATGTTGGAAAGTTCAAATTCCACATTGGGTCATAGCCTTCACCCAAAAGGGTTCATCTCTACTGCAAATTAGGACCAATGGAAGCATCCCCTTAGTCAGTTGAATTAAAAAATTCTGCAATCAAGTGTTCCTTATCATAAAAAAAAAAAAACGAATCTTTGTTACCTCGGCACCAGTCTTTGCAGCAAAGCTCAACTACTTGTAAGAGTTGTTTTTCAAGGAATTGGTCCAGCTTAGAACCCCATCTCCATAAAAATTCACATTTTGATGATGAAATTTTGGGAGAATGAGTTTAGGTTTTGGAGAAAATGTTAGGTAAAGGGTTGCTGAATTGATTAGAGACAAAACCATTTTGAGAGATTTGAATGAAATTGAGAAATTTTCTGACTTAATTTTCATGGAGGTTTTGGAGATTTGAGTTTCATTCCTTTGTTTGTTTGTTCTGCTTCTCTACCTACTCATAGGGAAACGGTACATGATTTCGGCACCCGTGTATAGGATTCAGGCAGCCTTCTTCGATTGGAGGACCATCCTTGACTACACGCGTCAGTTAGCGGGTGAATTCAGAGACAGGCAACCGACATTGTCGACATACTTGTTCTCTACAGCAGCCAAACCCAAAAATATTGGTCTCGTCACGGTGACTCTGGTCGGTTTTATTCTCGATCTCATCCTCTTCATTTATGGGGCTTTAAGATATTTTGCATTTTTTCTTCCCTACCAAGTATCACCTTCTTTCTTCGATTCTATTCTCTCTTCCACTCAATATATAATAACGTATAAGCTACGGCTCAAGTAGTGAAGTGTAGCAACTCTAAATATATCATTCAGCCACTTCTTAAAAATCTGACTCTTTTTTATCCTTAAGAAGATCACACGACAAGTTAATTTGATCATAAATTTGTATTGTTGATCCGGATTAAGATTGTATGGCTCAAGCTCAAGGTTGGTTAACTTATGATATATTTTCAATTTTACCATGATCTCACAGTTTTTAACAGTGGTGTTCTTTTTTGTTCTTGAATTTATAGCTGCATATCCTCCTCCTCAATCCTACACATCGGCAACAGTAGAGGGATATCCACCTCCTGCCGGATATCCAGGTTCTGAGAATTCCGGTGGTCAGGAACAATCTCAGGCTCCCGGAGCAACCACTAACAGATCAGGTCAAGGGTTCTGGGAAGGATGGTAATTACGTTACAGTTTTCTTATTTACAAGTTTTCTACAAAGAAAAAAGAAATTATTTACATGTTTTCTCATGATTTTCTTGGTTAAATATTTTACAGTTGTTCTGCCCTTTGCTGTTGTTGTGTGTTCGAGGCTTGCTTTTAATCAAGTTTAATCATATATAAGGCATGCTCTCGGCAGCCTTTAGGATTCTTATCTGAAGATGAAGATTTTCAACCGGTTTTGCAAGGATTTCTTTTAACTCCTTGGTTTATAATTTTGTATACGATTATAGTGTCGGTAAACGTGTAATTTTTGTACTTCGAAAATGGAATACGAAACCCAGCACCTGTGAGATATAATTCAGTTGTGCTGGTAGTACTTGGTTATTGTAATATTTTAATTAGTTTTTGTGAGAGAAACATATTCCAAAATTTTTTCACCTGCTCTTTCATTGACAATTCACTTTGTTTCTCAAGGAACCGTTGTCTTTCATTTTCAGTTTGTGGACTGTCTTACTTGATCAAGATTGAAACAGTTCACGGTACAAATTCACTACTCTCTTGAAAAATACCAATCAGTTCCTTTTTGATTCTCAGCAAGAAATAAACCCCACTTCTTAGCAATACTAACGGTTAGTTTTCATTCACGTCTCAAGAACTACTCATACATCCACCATTTAACCAAGACCATTTCAGCCAAAACCCACTGTTACAAAGAGCTGCTACAATAGTCACCCTCTCCTTCCTTTCCCTTAATCCTCTCAAGTCATTTCAGTATTCTTTAGTCTTCAAAATTCCCCTGAAATCAATACTTCTTTGTTACACTTCAATCTCAAACCACCACTCACATCTCAGTTCTCACCAAGATAAATGAATGAAACTCAAAGAAATTGTAGAGACAACTTGTCAATTCCACTAAAATGGTGCTTACATTTTGACAAACAGTTAAAGCTCACAAACTGTTTGTGAAGAAATTATATCAGCATTTCTGTAATGAAAAATTCATACTTAAATCGATTAGGGAATCAAATGTTGAGGCTGGTAGAGTGGTGGTGGCGGTGTTGTGCTCGCAGCTTAAGTGGTACTGTTGTTGGCAATACTATTGCTGGTTGTGGCGGCGGCGATGATGCTAGCGGTGGCGTGCTGCTGCTGGTAGCTTAGGTGTTGGTGGTGGAAATAGGGATCGAAGTTTGAATTCGAAATTGGAGAAACATACGAACATCAAATAAATTGAATAATGAATATGATTGTATATGAATTCGAGTGGTGGTTTTGGTGGTGGTTACGATGGTGCAGCAGTGGTGGTGGTGGTGAAAGACTGGCTGATCATCCGAGTTTAGCTGAATAAGGCGCTGAATAGAGATTTATTATCAGGGTAGAGATGAATGACGGTATTTGATGGTGACGGTGGTTGGTGCCGGCGGTGATGGTGTTTTCTGTAAACAGAAAAATCTAAGAATGATGGTGTTACCGTTGGGTGGTGAAAGAATCATCTACGGAAGAGAATCCTCCAGTTGTTGTTGGGTCAGAAAAAAGTTAAAACGGGTATTTTGATATTATCATGACCACCAAAAAAAAAACCCTTTTCTTTATTACAATATAAGATTGAGAAGGAAACACAATACTTATAGGATATGTATTTGTATAATCTTGAAAAATTACTTCTAGAAAAGTCCGAAGTTAGTTTGGCGACATAATTTAAAATATTTTATAAACACAAAATTGGTTAAAAAAATTCTGGGTGAAAAAGACATCTAGATTTTGATATTATTTTTTATTTAAATGAACAAAAATATAAAAATAGTCAGAATGTAACCACTTTCATCCTACTCATTTTCAAATATTTTTTCTTATTTTTAATTTACACAGGATGCATCCAGTTTCATCATCGCTATTTTTTAAGTTTAAGCCAGGATGAATCCAATTTCATCCTTGCTATTTTTTTTTTGTCCATTTCACCCATACTAATTTTTACTCGTTCATTTGAACCATGTTTTAAAAATATTTGGACAAATGACCCATTTTCCGTTTTCTAAAAGCAAAAAGAAGTTTAACTTCTCATGAAGAAAAATTTTTTTACTTCTAAGATTGACGTCTGCTTTTTTTTTTGAATTCTAGCCATTAATCTCTAACCACTATAAGAGTATTAAGGCCTATTCCTATGCACATGCCAAAAAAATGGTGTTTGGCATGCTAGGTGGCATGCCAAACTAGAGCCGGCAATCAAGACGAAACCCGCGGATAAACCCGTACCCGGCCCGTGAAAACCCTAACCTGGCTTGACTTGGTTATAAACAGGCCGGGCGCGGGTTAAAGAAATGGTGGCTTGTGGGGAAACGGGTTAACCCGTGCCCGTCCCGTAAACCCGCGGGTAAACCCATAACCCGTACTTTCATTCCCCCACCGCCTATTATGCCGCGTGTTGTCCCACTCCCCTAAGTATAACGGGTGTCCCCTCATATATAATCGAAAAAACCCTAGTGGTAGCGGCCTCTTCTTTTCTTTCTTTTTTCTTCTTCTTCTTCTTCTTCTTCTTCTTCTTCTCTGACGGACAAAACAACAGGCTTCTCTTTATTTTCTTCTTAATTTTAATTGAAACGAAAAAGTTCTTAATCATTTTATCGATTGATGAAAAGAATTAATACGGATTTAAAGATGGAGATACAAATTGGTGGTGATTACTGTTGAAGGTGAATCTGGGAAATTTCAGAGAAGTTTGAATAGCAGTTAGGGTTTGGAATCTTTGGATTTAGGAGGAATGAATTGTCGTTGCTGCTGTGAAAAACGAGAATGAAGAGATAATTATACAGAGAAGAGACGCAGAAGCCAAGTTGCCGTCGATCTCTAGAAACGAAAGGTGGAGAAATTGGTTTAAATCTGAATCTATGTTGCAATTCAGAAGATGGGTTAGTGGCAGAAATGGAGATAGGGGTTTGACTAAATTGATGCATCTGAGCCGTGACTCGTGAGAGAAGATGAAGAACAACTAGTTACTAGTCGGTGTCATGAGTGAATCTGAAATGGTGGAGGAAGTGGTGAACATAGATGAAGAAGAGATTGAGATTAAGATATTGATTTTGTTTGGTAAGCATGTTTGATTTGTTAAATCAGTCTTCTGAAAATTAATTTTTAATTTTGGGGTTTTGGAGATGCACTGTTAACATTGAAGTTACGAAAGAGAAGATTAATTGAAGATCCAAAAGAGGATTGTTAGTTTTTGGTTGAAGATATCATGAGTTGATGAAGTAGTACTAAATAGTCTAACTACTAATAATTATTGTTAAGTTCTGCAATTTTGAATCTTGATCCTTTGATCATTTCATTAAGTTTTTAATTTTGATATTAAGTTTCCGTTGGTGTGACAATGTGACTATTGAATCGAAATATTACATGAATTAGATGAATGTTAGGTTGCAGGGAAGGAACCTAAGCCTTAGATGGCCTGAATGTTGCCGGAAATAGACCATAAATCATAGGAAACTTGGTTTCTGGCTAGTTCTAACGAGAAACACGGGTTAACCCGTAACCCTCAAGCTTTACCTGTTACGGGTGCGGGTTGAAGAAATGACAACCCGTGAAGAATATCAACCCGCAGGTTTGAGCCCGTGTTAACCCGAACCCATGTAACCCGTAACAAGCGAGCCCCAACTCGCCCGATTTCTAGCTCTATGCCAAACCATTTGTGCCACTATGGGGAAATCTCTGAGCGATCGAATCCCTAGCAAGAGATATTCACAATATCGCCAGCGATAAAGTCTTTATCGCTGGCGATATTGTCTATTTCGACATCGCTATTCACTCTAGCGCCAACGGCTAGTTCTTCATCGCTATAAATATGTAACTTTCAAACTCAAAACTTACCCCAAATTTTTTACACAAAAAAATTTCTCTTCTTCTCAATCTATTTCTCTTTTCTTCTATTTTCTCCAAATGGCAGAATTAAGCCAACTTGATTCGGCAACGCAACTTGATTTTTCTGGAGTAGTGCTTGAAAGTGTCGTTGAGAAGATATGTGATATATTAAAAGAAATAAGTAAAAAGAAAAGAAGTCTCCAAATTTTGGATATCAACCAAGTCAAAACCGCAACTAAGAGAAGGCAAAGAAAGGTTAAAGGAAAATAAAATCAAGGAAAAACAAATTTGAAGCCAAAGAAGAAGATAAACAAAGGAGACTCCGTTCATGATCGCATTGATTGGAAGTTTGGTCAAATGAAGAAGATGAACAAGATGAAGAACATTGTCCCAAATTTTTATTTTTAAAGTCTAGTTATTTTTATTTTTTAAATTATTATTTTCTAGTTTTATGTCTTGTAAAATGTCTATTAATTATATTGAAGTTTTTATTTTTGTGAAGTTTGAATTTAAAAATTTGACGAATATTGTTGAAAATTAATATTAATTATATTGTTAAACATTAAAACTATTATAAATATTAAAACTTTAAAAGTGGACAATTGAGAAATTACAACATAAATGTTGGACAATATCTTGGACAATATTTTAAAATCTCGAAACAACTTTCAAAAAGAAATTTTTTCCCGTAGATGCGACGATATTCCACACGACACCTTTCCTGAAATTCCATCGTGGTTTCACCACTTCTCAAGGTTGGACCTTCTCGCTGAAGTAAAACAACATACCTAGTAACTTCCTGCCTAATTATTTCGAAGCGCCAAGCCAAATCTGAAACACTACGACCGCGTAGGTTCATTGTTTGTTCTTGAAATTTAACAAAAATCCTATCCCACGATAGTTCGGGATTAAATACTGGCTCCGTTGTAATATCAACATAATTCCTGCAAATACATTCATCTTCCGCAGTTTTGAATTTTCGGTTTTGCCTCACTTGATGTCTCCTAATTTGACTTCTCCTAGTGTCACTGTATACAATTGCACGACAAGCTGCTCTTCGATTTTGGATAATACATTGGTTTTCCATGCACTCAACTAGATTCATATTATCATCCATGCTCTCTAAGGATTGGAGATTGAGAAATTCTTGAGAGATTAAGATATTCTTGAGAGATTAAGATATTCTGGTGTGAGTTGAAATGAGATTAAAATCATGTATTTATAGGGTGGGGAAATTGTAGCCGTTAGATGAAGATCTGATGAGCGATTATCATCTTAGCGAGCGGTAGCTTTACTGTCGCTGGCGACCCTAAGACCATCGAGCGATTAAAAGACCATCGAGCGATCAAGACTCTATCGCTCGCTGGAAACTCTGTCATGTATGCCTATATGCCAGAAATAACATATTGGCATATGAGTTTGGAAGTTTGGCATACCCATAGTGGGTGCATATATGCCAAATATCATGTTTTGGCATGTGCATAGGAATAGGTCTAATGGTCGAGATTGTTTTGCGATAAATGATTTGGCGTTAAAGCAAAAACAAAATATTGGGCTAAATCATTTCACATTTCTTCTCTTATTTGGGTTTCCCTAGAGACAGAAGTTGAATCAAAAGAATACGTCACGATTTTTCAAATTGAATCTCGAAGTTTGAGTGATCACTAAACTCGATATAATATCCAAACGACCTAGAGGTTATGTAAACAAACGACATATTGAAAATGAATACAAAATAGGTTATATGAGCATGAAAATCGAAATTATATTATCTCACTAGGTAGTTATCTTCATCCTGGATAGTTATCTTCATCCAAAAATACGACACCTTTATCTTCTACATTCATTTATTCCTAAATTTTCTTTCCCAAATCTACCCAGATCTTGATTTTGGTAAGATTTGGGTAGAGCATGTTAGTTGTTTTTATGTTTTGAATAAATAAATTGCATTGTAGCAATGATCAATACGTTTGTATTATATATTTTAATTCTCATACGTATATCAAGTATATGTCATTATGGTTTCTCATACCACCTAGAGGGCTTTCGATTTCGTTTAATCTTTCATTCAACCATTTACGGATGTGATGATCAGAGATTACAAAATTCGGTATGGAATTTGGACATATTACTTCTTTTATGAAAGAATCATATATTCTCAGAGAGTATATAACAAAATGTTGGTAAACCAATAAAAGATTTCAATTCTCCCGTCGGTCCCACTTAATCTTTCGAAGTTGACGACTTTCATTAAAATAACACCCAACTAATAAAGATAGTCTTTTTCGCCATCTTCAACCTTGCAATAGCGGCACAGAAAAATGAATATAAAAACTATTATTCAACAACCCATGATGACATATAAGAATTTATATCATAATTTAGGCGTAGCATATATCACTTTTAATGGAGATGTACATATAGAGTGAACATACCTATCAAGGCGCTCCGATTATTCTATATACTTTGAAAGGGCTTTCTGAGTCTACCTACAAGATTCAAGAAACAAATATTAATTAAGAATGCAATTAGCAACCAAAAATAGACTCTATGGATATTTATTAAACTTTTGGATACGTGGGTTATATGTAAGTATTATTTAAAAAAAAAAATTTATAAAAAACCATGACGTCAAAACTCGATAATTCATGCATATCTTATTTAGTGTATGCACTATGTATGTGCATTTATTAACATTAAGTTAATTGTAAAAATGTCACTCATCAGTTAAAATACCATATATTGTGGGATGTATTTTCTCTCCAAACTAGCAAAGACGCACGCACTATGTGCTTGTCGTTCTGTTCCGAAACCTATAGAAACATGCCGTAATCCCATGTAAGATAATAGAAGCGACTAAACAATCTTTCTTTGTTCCGTTCCATCCAATTGTGGTGATATAGTTCATGAAATTACATGCATAATACGTCTGCTGACACATTACACTAAATAATGTTTTTCACTGACGGGAAGAGTTATGATTTATTAACACCTTGTAAGTGTGTTAGACACTTATACTTGTTTCATATGACAATAGTAATTGTGTTATAATTTAACAATTAGATAAAATTGTTAATTTAGATACGGTTGTAAACTGTTTGCCGATCGGACCCTGACAGTAAGCTAAAAATTTGCTTTCTGAATGTGCTAAAAAAACTAAGAACGAATCAGTTACAAAGGAGCATGCATCTCTATTTCAAGGTGTTCATTCAATTGTATGCTGATCTTCTTCAGTCCTGGGTTCACTTTAACATGATAGAGATGACACTATTATATGACATCTGTAGCTGCAATTGATAAAGTTCAAAAACTGAAATTAAATATTAAATATTGAAACTTAGCATTTCTACAAATAGATAGAGTTCACCAAGTTAAAGTATTGAGATTAATTCAATTCCTTAATGAAGAAATCATTCAATTGTCTACTGCACTCTCACTTTTGGCAGTCTCTAATGCATTTTCAAAAAGAATGAAAAGTTAATCCATCAAAACTGATTAAGGGTTCTACAAAGAAAAGAAAAGAAAAGAAAAGAAAACAGTCTTAAAAACCGAAAGGCAAACTGGTATTTTGTTGAATATCTAAACTTCTACTGCTTCTACATCGACTTCCATAACCTTACAATTAAAATAAAATTACAACAAAATTCTTAAAACTTAAAACCCATTCCACTGTATGAAACATAATATCCGATGGGATGAGATATGAAGAAGATAGAAAACTGAAGTTAGAAGTTTAAAGTGAGGAAGCAATTGATTCAAATTTGGTGCAAGTAGAAAGAAAGTGAATCTATAACCTAATAAGAACTGCATATGTTCCTATTTCAGCTTTGATATTTGGTTTCTTTGGTTGCATTTTGATTTCTTTGATTGAAACCGATGAGCGGAGGTAAAATTGGTGGTGGTTGGCTTTCGTATACAGAGAGAGAGGAGACTCCGATAAACAGACAGGCGCGTAAAAAAATAGGTTGAGGGTAAGAAAGTCATTTCAGGGACCATGTAAAAAGATTCCCCGGTCGAAAAGTTGACCTTTTCTCTACTATAAAATATAAGATAATTAGGAAGATATATGGCATTTTTAACTAATTCTATTAAACAGAAAAAGAAAAAAAAGAAAAAAAACCTTATTATGTTTTTTTTATCGGTAAAAAAAGAACTTTATATATAAAAAAGGAAACAAAGGCGAGGTGCCCATGATTTTAACCAACCAAAAGGATCCAAATAGGATCAGAACAACCAGAAAGTTGTAACGTCGCAGCGCAATACCAAACTAGAAGAGACAAACTGGAAATATTACAAAAGGAAGGTAAAATAAACCTAGCTAATTAATGGAGATCAAAAGTAACCCTTTCCTATATATTAGTGAAGTTCATTAAGGGGATACCCCTAAATAATTCTTTGTGACTTAACCACAAACCTAACAAAACTTTGACCCCAACTATTACTTGATTTTCAGTTGAGTTTAAATTCTAAAAATCTCTTAGATTTCTTTCCCGGCAAATCGATCATATTATTTCTACCTCATAAGTTTATAAACTATAGCCGTTCTACCTCCACCAATTCTAATCCATGAGTTAATTAGACTACATATGTTTTGAGGAGTAACCCATTTCCTTCTAAACTCATTAATGAAATGTTTCTAGATTCGCCAAGTAAAGTCACAATGAACCAAAAAATGGCAGTTTATTTTTTTCTTATTGAGGAAAAAATAACATCTATTAACCCATGGCCAGCCTCTTCTCATAAGCCTATCTTGTATAACGCATTCTTTTGGATAGCCATCCATACAAAGAATCTAACTTTTGTAGGTCATAAAGCTGACCATAAACGATTAGTATGAGAAAAAAGAAGCATATCTTGTGTCTCACTTGAAGATAACCACATATAGCATCTTTTAACTGAATTTTTTTCAAACTTGTCTTTGTTATTTCATAGTCTTAATTAGAGTCATAGTCTTCTTTTATCTTGCAGAACCGATCAAGAATGGATAGAAGTTTCGATATCTCATATACAACATTGTCATGAACCCTCATTGATATGTTTATATTTCATTCATATTTTCCCTTATGTTTAAAATTGAAACATCCCTTATTATCACGAATGGAAAAAAGATCTTCAACGCCGCACTGCACATGACGAAACTCCCAAATGTGCCACACTAATTTAGTGACTGAGTCGTAAAACTTCAAGGTTTACCAGGAAAGTTCACATCGATTTTCCTATCTATACATCTTTCAAGCATGACTCTTGAAATGTTTTTTCCATAATAGCTCCACACAATTCCAACTTTCTCTTGTTATGCTAAGTATACAAGGACATAAGGCTTATGGTGATGCATATGGCTTGCATTACATACTTTCGAGTAATATAGGTCATTGTGGACCTATTTTTGGTTTTCTTACTTCATTTTGGCAATGAGATGAAAGAAAGAGGTAATCTTGCTCGTGTCAATGGTGCATCATCCAAACTTATCATGTCATGCCTTGCGTCATTCATTATGATGCACTTTATAATGCAAGTGGCTTATGCAAGATCTCTTCTAACTTGCAATCTTGATTATATTCCTTCCTGGCCATGCCTAATTTGCAAATCATACATGACAACATCGTATAGCCATGAAACTTGTCTCCATAGTCATGTGCATGGGGCTTTAACTCCTAAAACCCCATTTGCTTCAGGTCACGTGGGGAATTCTTCAACGGTTTAGTTTACATTTTTCTGTACATACCTTTCACGTGAAAATGGATTAAAAAACTTAAATTCAGCTCGAGATTTTTCTTATAGTACTTTAAAGAAATACTAAAATATCTTAGGAACAACCACTATGACATAATTGTACGATCAATTAAACTCATTCACCATTTCCAGACCTAAATGGCCATATATTCCCTTACTAGATAAGAACTCTAAATACCCAAATATAAGCGAAATAGATTTAGTTGTTCTATAACTGTCTAACGAATGACAAATGACAAAGTTAGTAATTTAATTTAGAACATGCCATCTTATAAGTTAAACCAAATTCTGTAACGGTCAATATGATCAAATTTGATCTTGTGATCCAAATTTAATTTGAAACTTTTGGCGACCCAAACATAACTTTGGTCACTTTATTATGACTCAAAGTCAAGATAACCGAAATTCATTTAAAAGCATTAGAAAAAATGATGAAACAAAAAGAAATGTTAAACAAAAAAATTAGCCATCCTTTAAAAGTTTCTCCAAGACCCATTTCCTTCAAATTTTTTTACAAGGGCTTAGGGTTTTCTTTAGTTTGTTTGAAGACTCGATTTTTAGGGTTTTTACTAGTGCGATTTTGTAAAAGTGGGGGTACAACAACCCCACCCAATAATTCGCTTAGAAATCTATATGGACTAACTCCAATATACTTTTAAGAGAATCAACTAGTCAGTCAGACTCAATCTTAATAAAAAGTATATCAAAGAGTTATATCTCAATTTCTCGATTCAATACTTACTCAAGCAAATAGAAATCTGCGAGTCTAATTGAATACAATAGAAATTAACTTAAATAGTACCAAATACCAATGTTCAAGTATCAATCAATTTTCAATCAACAACCAAAGATCGGATTTCCCAATTGATTGATTTAACGCACAACCTGTGATATTTCAATTATATAACAAAATATAATGAGGAAAAAAAATAACACAGACACCAGAAGTTTTGTTAACGAGGAAATCGCAAATGAAGAAAAACCCCGGGACGTAGTCCAAATTGAACACATACTGTATTAAGCCGCTAGAGACACTAGCCTACTACAAACTAACTTCGGTCTGGATGATAGTTGAACCCAAATCAATCTCAAACTGATCCAAGGTATAGTTACGCTCCTTACATCTCTGATCCCAACAGGATACTATGCACTTGATTCCCTTAGCTGATCTCATCCACAACTAAGAGTTGTTACGACCCAAAGTCGAAGACTTTAATAAACAAATCTATATCATACAAAAAAGTCTACAGGAATAGATAAATCTGTCTCCCACAGAAATACCTATGAGTTTTGTTCCGTCTTTTGATAAATCAAGGTGAACAGGAACCAATCGATAACCCGGACTTATATTCCCGAAGAACAGCCTAGAATTATCAATCACCTCACAATAATCTTAATCGACTAGCGAAACAAGATATTACAGAATCACAAATGATGAGACGAAGATGTTTCTGACTACTTTTCTATATTGCCTATCAGAGAAATTAATCTCAAGAAAATTTTACAATTGTAATCAATACGATAGAAACAATAAGATCACGCAACTACAAAGAAAATTGTTGGGTCTGGCTTCACAATCCCAATGAAGTCTTCAAGTCGTTAACCTACAGGGTCTTGGTAGAAACATAAGGTTAAAGGAGAATCTACTCTATCTTATACAACTAGTATCACACAGGAGGTGTGGGTATTAGGTTACCCAGTTGCTATAGTTCTCCTTTATATAGTCTCCAAATCAAGGTTTGCAATCTAAGTTACCTTGGTAACAAAGCATTCAATATTCACTGTTAGATGAATACCTGATTAGATTCAAGCTAATATCTTTCAATTATTAGATCAAACTTAGCTTGTCATACACAAATGAAATGCACGTCCATTTAGGTTTTTGTAACCGTACGTAAACATGTACAAGTCGTTGGTTCAACGATGGTTAACCAAATGATTAGCCATATGAGCACTTTCATATCAACCTTATTCATCTTCACCTTAACTAGTTCAAATGACTCAAAAGAACTAGTTAGAGGGTTTTTCAATTGCTTAGATCTCATAGAAGTATACAAGACACAATCGAAGAAAAATCGGTTTTGATTCACTCGAATCAATTCATGAACTTTATAGACACGGTTTGCAAATATGCATTCCTTAGTTTATATATATATATATATTTAAGTTCACAAATAAACCAATTTTGGAAAGTAACACACTTAAGTATACGTACGGGTATGCATACTTAGGTAACCAGATTGAGTTGGTTTTGATTTCCAAACTCACCAAAAATTCATGGGCGTGAACTTCCGCCAGTATGCATATGTGTATGCATACTTACCCATTCTCCATCAACCATTTAGTACACACACAAGTATGCATACATTTGGTTCCCGGTTTTGGAATTATATACTAATGCGCGAACACATTATATGCTTATATCCAAGGATGGTTACATGTTATAAACTCTTTATTTCAATTATTTAAACATACTTAGAGGATGTTAAATAGAGGTTATTCACACACTATTTTTCATCAAAGCAATTTTAAGATATTGAAATAATCAACATGTACTTTAGTCACTTGTAAAAATGAACTTGGTCAAAGCGAAAGCTTACCAACACATATTTCGAGAAATAGATAAGCGAGATAAACTCGGATCGAAATAGCAAATGTGTATAATCGAAGTCTAGCTATATAGCAATATGACTTTTGTCTCAAGATATGAGATAGATTAGATAGACTTTTTGAGTGATAGATAAGTTCAAGTCTCCATATACTTTTTAGTCGATGAAGTTCCACCAGTTCATTGAGTAGTTCTTCGTGTTTGTATGATGAACGTCATGGAGTCTAGAGCTCAAATACACTTTCTATCGTAGTCCGAGACTTATCTATAAGTAGACTAAAAATCGAGACTTATAGTTTTGGTAACTAAACTTTACAACAAGCTTGAGATAGCAACACTTGCGAGTTCGACCGAGCAGTGCTCTAACAAATTTTTGAAACCAAAAGTTTTTCTTCGGTGAGGTTTTGAATAAACTAAATTGGCGATTTTCTTAGAGTAATTCAGAAGAACAAGAAGAAGAAGTTTAGTACCAATCTGCAGGCTTGCAAGAAGAAACTGAGTTATGGTCATTATACATATACAATAAGGGTTTTATCCTCCAACGAATGAGCACCCAATATTGCAGAAACTTTACAAGAAATCAGCCTTAAACACCTCACTGCCATTCCACCGTCCATTCTAGTAGATCCGATTGATGTTGTTTCTCTATCAGTTGACTCTAAGTCAGTCCTTGATGCTCTGAGGATCTTACCTAAAGGTACTTCATGTGGACGAGACGGGATGAGAGCCCAACATCTCTTAGATGCAATGAGTGCAGTAGCTGGCGCAGTGGCAGATGATCTCTTATCTTCTATGGAAGGGGTGATTAATCTTTTGCTGGCAGGGCAGTGTCCATCGGTTTTAGGTGAGTATATTGCTAGTGCTACGCTAATCCATATTCTCAAGCCAGGTGGTGGACTTAGGACTATTGCTGTTGGGACTATATGGCGGAGATTGTGTTCAAAACTTGCAGCTAGGTCAGTTTTCAAAGACATGGTATCTTACTTAGGAGATCATCAATTTGGTGTAGGCATCCCATGTGGAACTGAAGGTATTCTACATTCTTCCAATAGGCTCTTGGATATGAAAGGTACTCAAAACTCTATGTCTATGCTGCTAATCGACTTTTCTAACGCTTTTAGTCTGGTTGATCGAACCACCTTAATCCATGAGGTTATACTTAGATGTCCCAACATCTCCAAGTGGGTTGAGTTTTGTTATGCAACTCCGGCAAGGCTTTCTATAATGAGTCGATTCTTTCTTCTGCCACTGGGTTTGAACAGGTTGATCCTTTGGGTCCCTTATTATTCGCCTTAGTTCTTCATCCTCTTGTGAATAAGATATCGAGTCATTACATCCTTGATTTCCACGCCTGGTACCTGGATGATGGTACGATAGCCGGTGACACCATAGAGGTGGCTAAAGCTCTTTCGATAATTCAAGTTGTAGGTAACTGTAGTGGATTACATCTTAACATCAAAAAAATGGAGCTTTTCTGTCCTATCATTGTTCGTAGAATTCTTGAAGATGGGGTTTTTCCTTTCAATATCAGTAGGCCTGATTAGGGTGTTAAGAAGTTGGGAGGTCCAATAAGTCTTAATTTACAGTTCTATTGTGACCTGGTGAAAAGTAAGATTGATAAAACAATCCATCTTACGGAGTCTGTTAAGAAGTTACAAGACCCGCAATGTGAACTATTACTGCTTCGTAGTTGTTCCACTGTTTCAAAACTTTACTTTAATAAGAGAACAACTAACCCGTCTGATCTTCAACAGATAAGCTCATGCTACGACCAGCCTCTAATGCAATTTTTGCAACACATAATTACAGGTGATGGTGCGGGGTTTGGACCTCTTCAGAAACGTATATCAACTCTTCCTATGAAAGATGGGGGACTTGGTGTTTACACGATGGCAGATACAAGCCATTTTTGTTATCTTGCTTCTTGTTTGCAAACGAGGAATCTTCAAGATACTATTATCAAACTCCCATCTGAACTCCAATCCCAGCCTTGGTTTCCAGCAGGCGATGTCTAACATCATGCAGGTTTGCGGTTTGTATTCCTTTAACATCAACACTATCCCCCCCCCCCCCCCCCCCATGAAAACATTGGCAATACAGTATTTTAAAGTTATTAAGCGTGACATTCCATCCAAATTTTCTATGTCAGACCGTGATGCTATACTTTGGAAAAGTAAGAAACTTGATCATGCCCAAGATTATCTCAAGGCGGTACTCATCCATCACTAGGCTCAACCAATCTCTTGGGCCTAGTCAGTTTAGGGCTATCATATGTTACATACTTCGTATACCAATTTTTCGCACTTTTGAGGTTTGTGCACGTTGTAAAAGGAATATGGATGCATTTGGTGACCATGCACTTCACTGTGCCAGTGAGGTTAAGCTCAAGTTTCGACACGATATTGTTAGAGATCTTGTGGCTGATATTTGTTACAAAGCGGGGGTTGCTTTTAGGAAAGAGGCTGCTTTGGGTTTCCCATCAGATGGGGGTAAAACATTGTAGCCTGCAGATTTACTTTTTTATAATTGGATGAATGGTCGAGATGTATGCTTTGATATTACCATGGTTTTTTCTTTCTCAGGTTACAGTGGTCGTGATTTTGTTCCTAGTGCTCGACTCATGGTTATGGTTTTGGGGTTCTTGCATTCCCCACCCTTGGTGAACTTGGTGAAGACACTGTGGTTTTCTTGAAGAGGTTGAGGAATTGTATCGTGATTTTAATTACAAACAGGTATGTAACTCTTTGTTTTATAGATTAGGTACTTTCATTCAAAAAGGTGTGGGGCCCAATTTGTTGCTAGGTTACCCTCCACCGATGTTCCGACTCAATGTTCAAAGCATCAGATTTGTTGATTTGAACATCCATTTTTCATGTTTGTTCATTTCATAGTGGGATCAAAATAAACAACCGGAGTTTGTTCATTCCATAGGAAGTGCTCTTAGCGTTTAGTACCATCTTAGAAATTCATGGGCCTGGAAAATTGAAATGCATGGGCCTGACAAATTGCTCGAGCTTCTAAACTTCACAAATATAGAAGTGATGTAAGATTATTTTTCAAAGGATTACATGATCAGCTACGAGGATCCTTGACAGACGCCAATCATGCTTCCCCCCCGGTTAATTTTGTGGTCGGTAGGAAAAATATCTAAACACGTCTAATGACTAATACATCTTAATCAATTCAAGTTACACACAGACACGTAATTACCACATCGTCATAGTTTCTGAAATGTCAAATGCAAGAGTCAGCTAAATAAATTCATGGTTGCTCAAACACTAGATATACGTAGTATATTATATTAGAAAATGGTGTATGAGCTTCTCACTGTGATTATGGTTTCGTATTTAGGAATATCTACTTTTATACTAATTAATCAATGCCTAATCAATTAGAAAAAGGACGTATGCTAATTAATCTAATGGCATTATTATCAGTAATTAACCACTGTAACTTCCATCCACCCTTTCATTAATCTAGTCGTAGTTGGATAATTGGGTCCGACCTATTAGCATTATCTCTAACAATAGTTAGAGACAAACGTCCAAAAATCGGCCCCTCAATAAACGAGTCAATGTCCCTATTCTAGCTAGAAGGCCTATGCCTTCCTTGGAATTGAGGTCCTTAATAGTATTAAGGAAGTGGAAGGTTCCTTAAATTTGATCATGTCATGTGAAAACAGATTGGGGATGTTCGTTCCCACGGGATAAAGTTTCCACAAACTCTAAAGTAATCCGATCAATCCAACTGTTGTAAAGATAGATAAAACAGAATCAGATACTTGCATGCCGGCCTTCTTTCCTGAATTTTCATGTCATGCAAAAAGCAATAGAAAAAGAATATGACGGTCCATCTAAATTTCAACCGTAAAGACTAAAGAAAGAAAAGATAAGATAAAACAACATCCCACTTATTATTCGAGTCTAAAGTTACTTAGTACATCACACATTTATCTTTTTCCATGTTTCCACTCTTTCAACGCATTCATTTCCAAAGCATACCAAAATATCGAAACTATATCTTCTTGTTAGCTAAAATAAAATCGAAATTTCTACGTGTCAAATGCGCACAAGCTTGCACTCCAGTGAAGCCAGGCAAACCAGCAAATATGAACACGTACGTCAACAAAACATTACACGAAACGAAATTAAATAAAGAAGGGTTTGCTGTCCCAGAATTTGTCATCCCATCCCCCTTTGTTGTTTTTTTGCGATTTTTTAAAAGAAACACTTAATAGGGATATGGGGAATTTTCATCTGGTCTTCTTTCTACGCGGTTTTACCGTATTTCGCATTTTTCCTTGCCTTGGAAGTATCACTGTCTTTCTTTATATATAACACAGGCTAGGCTTTTGGTAAAGTAAACAAGAACAACCACTCCAATACCATCAATCAAATCAAACTTATAAAAGCTAACTCCTTTACTTAACAGTCTATACGCACCCTTCTTCTTCTTATCCTTGAGAACAACAAGTTTGAGTTTCTCTTCTTCTGCCTCGTCACCAAGCTACTAATCTGCTCAACATAATAAGATGGCTCAAGCTCAAGGTTGGTCATTATTTCTTTTCTATCTCTCAATTTTACCATCATCATCATCGTATCATAGTTTTTAAGCTAAAGTTTTTATTTAAGTATGATTAGTTTTAAGTATGGTGGTTTTTAGACTAATTTCTTGTTTAATTTGATGGTAATAGCTGCATACCCTCCTCAATCGTACCCACCAGCACCAGCTGTAGAGGGATACCCACCACCTGGTGCCTATGCCGCACCACCTCCTGCCGGATATCCAGGCGCTGAGTATGCCGGTCAGCAACAATCTCAAGCTCCAGGAGAAACCACTAACAGAGGTGATGACAAGGGTGACGGATTCTGGAAAGGATGGTAAGTGATCACACTTCCCTTTTTTATATTGCTTTGTGCTATCCATAATATATAGTACCTAATTAATCAACTACTAATCTTTTTATTAGTCAAGTTTACTTACTAATTTTTTGTTTCTTTGGTTGAAAATTGCAGTTGTGCTGCTCTTTGCTGTTGTTGCGTCTTGGATGCTTGCTTTTAATCAAAGGGATTTCCTCATACCGCCCGCAGCATCATCTGTTTCTTCATGTTGATTAACTTTTATGAGATTATGGAGTGAATATTATTGCTTTAGTTTTCTTAATTTGTTTCTAGATCCATCCACACTCTGTCCTTGGATGTTGATATGTGCTTTGTTTTAGCCACGCAATATATTTTTGTGTGTAATTAATGGATCGGAAGACGTTTACTTATATACTTTAATTTTATCGAATTTTATTAAGTTAAGCAACCTCATTTCTTAAATATATCGATTTTAAGGAGTCCACTGAATTTATCTTAGCTAAAGACTAGAAAAAATAAGTGTATACACATTTGCCCTCTGAGATTATTATTTTTTTGATAGTATAGATAGCGATCGAAAACCATTTCAGTGAAAGGTGGTTAGAGCATATTGTAATGGCATTTTCAACGAGGATGACATCCCGATTTTTAATCCCCGTATAATACAGACGGGGCGTAATGTCGGTTGGTCTAGCACTTCTCATTTTCAACAATGAAGCTGCACTCTGGGAACTTCCAATCATGATTTGATATGATCATGTTATTGGTGGTTGGACAGTTTCGTTGGGGCAATATGTTACACATAATCTCCCAACTATTCAACCATAAACTAATATATCCACAAAGTGGGGGTCGGTAGGATAGTTTGACCAGATATTTGCTGCTATCCGCTACATGGAACCTATATCCATACAACTTTATGTACATTCGTTGGCATTATTCGGAACCAGCCGCCGGCAACTAAAAGTACCTGCTTTCAGAATTAGAACATGACTACACGAGAAAGCTACTGGTAAATGTATCCAAGGTCATTGTGCCACCAGCAGGTCATATATTTGACCATTTATATATGTGTAAAAACAAAATTTGGTAGTCATTCATCAATCTGATTCACGGGGGAACTTTTTTCAACGGAGATATTTTAATTAAGAAATGGAAGAAAATAGGTTTTAACTGCCACGACCATCCGTTCTCTGTAGAAATTAAATGACTCCCAATTTCTCCTTGTTCATTAATTCATCATCCTCCATCGACTTTTCCTAGGTCATCTGATTGGACCACCTGGCCCATTACTTCTTCTTTTCTTCACTCGCTGTATCTTCTTTGATGTCTCTGTTTTTTTTTAATCCTTTTTCTATTATTAGTCGAACAATAAACACGCACTTTGATACTTATCGCTTTAGAATAATAAGGTATAATCCACTTGGAAAACAAAAGAAAATTAAATGAGAGAAACAGAATCAGATACTCTCTCGTCATTATTACTTTACTTAACTAAAATGGACTAATACAACAATGACAAAAGAAATTAAGTGTCTAATCTATAAATTAATTGAAATCAACGGCCCATAAGAAGAAAATTTTTATAATACGAAGTTAAGCATATATGTGTTGTCATAATAAGTACAATTATTATTTTGTAGTCCAGAGTTAGGTCACCCGTCTCTCTATGTGATGTCACATGATACCTTTCTCACGCCTAACCAATCAATATCTTCGTACCCA
This sequence comes from Papaver bracteatum, assembly GCA_023529315.1. Classification (NCBI taxonomy): domain Eukaryota; kingdom Viridiplantae; phylum Streptophyta; class Magnoliopsida; order Ranunculales; family Papaveraceae; genus Papaver; species Papaver bracteatum. Next base: position 10,124 of record JAJJWX010003387.1, on the reverse strand, counting down.
TATAGAGACACCTCTTTTTTTTTTTCTTATTATTATTTACTTTTTTTATTTAATCTATACAATGTGATTCAGAACATAAGACTAAATTTCCGGCACGGCACAATCGACAACTGAAATGAAAACTTAGCACATGACTTGTACTCTTTTGAAGAGTAATTCGGCTGCAAGCAAATTCCGTTTACAAATGAAATGAAAACTTTTGTGAATGCAGTCATGATTCCGGCATATTTACATGTGCTTGTGACAACCACTCGGAAACAAAAATGAATTCAATAGTAATAAAAACAGCCATCTCTCTCTCTCTGCTGTCCGAAAATTCCTCTGTTTCCTTTCTAGTCTACTAGAATACTAAATTTGGGTCTGGGGGAGTTTCCACTTGGTTTCCCTGACCGTCTTTATGACGGTCTGATCCTGCAACGCGTTTTGAATTGATTTCTCCCCTTCTTTGTTTTTCCTTCCCTTGTAAGTATCGGTTTCTATAAGTATGCAAGGCCTCAGTCTGTAAACTATTTAATTTCATCTTCTTATTTGTTTCTGTCTCGGTAACAATTCTTATTATAAAACCACCAGCTAATACCTTCACATCTATCCTCACCTAAACTACATCTTCTTCTTCTTCTTCTTCTTTGTTATTATCATCTCCAGCAACTATCTTGTTCATTAACTAAAAGATCATGGCTCAATCTCAAGGTTAGTTTCTTCTCCATCTCTTCAATTTTGATTACTTATCATCATCAAAGTTTTAACTTTGAAGAAATTTCAGTATGATTAGTATTACCAATTTCAGTTTTTCATATATGGTCCGGTGGTTTTTTTTTTTTTGTTTTTCTTTTTTTTTTTGGTTAATTCAGTAATTCCTCCTCCCTAATTATTATTGTTTTTCATTTTCTTTTTTCTTGAATTTATAGGTGCAGCATACCCTCCTCAATCTTACCCACCAGCACCAGCTGTAGAAGGATACCCACCACCTGGTGCCTTTGTTGCACCACCACCTGCCAGATATCCAGGCGCTGAGTATGCCGGTCAACAACAATCTCAAGCTCCCGGAGCAACCACTGACAGAGGTGATGGATTCTTGAAAGGATGGTAAGTCAAATCACACTTCTAATCATCAATTTTATCTCTCAATTAATCTTTTTAATTAGGAAAGTTTATAACTAATCAATCTTTGTTGTTTTTTTGTTGAAAATTGCAGTTGTGCTGCTATTTGCTGTTGTTGCGTCTTGGATGCTTGCTTTTGATCAAATTCTTCCCCATCACAGATTGGTCACGCTTGGCACCTACATCGATTTCTATTGATTTAGACACCTGGATACTGTTTTTTATTTGTTTTTAAGCACACTTTATTCTTGTGCTGGGAATGGGATATATTTACTTTTTTCACTGTAATTAGAGATTGTTATGAATCTCATCATGATCCTATGAGATTGGTTGATTCCTTTTTATTTTGCATTGTCTTTAGATGTTCTTAATTTTCCGGCCAATTGGAGCTATCTTTCATGATCCCAAACACAGAGACGAAAAAATAAAATAAAAACAAATTCATTGTATTTTCCTGCAAAGTTTATTACAAGATCAATGTTAAAAGTATAGAAAAATTACATATCAATCAACCATCTCAAAGAGCCACACCAGGAACCTTGCAAGATCCATGACCTGTATAGAAACATTTTAGCCGATAGTAAATTAATAATATTTTTCAAAAATTATACTGTAGGTAAAAAAATAAATGAGATTGTAATACTTACTGGGATCTCGAGAAGTTTGAATTGCAAGCCCATTAAAGGAACAAGAAGCACCACTACTCCTCAACTGAGACCAAAACGAACTGAAAGCAAAATTTGCATGCGAAACTACTGAAATAGGCTGATAACATTCTCTCCCAGGATGGATGAGATCACAAGTTCCGTTACCCTGTCCACATGCATATGTTATGGCAGACACCAATTCATTAGTCAAATTCCTTGCTTCATTCGCAACAACACACCAAATCTTACCCTCATATGGTGCATTGTTATTCCCCTTGGGCAACGCTTGGTAGTCAGATTGTTGTTTACTCCCGGTCAAGTCGATTTCGTAAATGGGTCTCCCATCTGGATACATAACTCCCCAGTTTCTTTCTGTGCCCGGTCCCGGTTTCTGATTCTCATTGAACAAAGAGAAGATAAATGTGGGGATTCCCCAAATTGGTCGTGCAGGAGTACCAATGGTAGTTCTAGCGCCTATTATTCGTTCGACGAGATTCCGGTTGTATGTTGCGGCATTGTAGACATTAGCTCCGACTTGGTCAATATCACCGGCAGAAGGCCAACCAGTTTCAGCAATATACAAACGAACATTTCTGAACCCCAACTTGGTCATTGCAAAGACTACCGAGTCGAGCATCTGGTCGAGAAGATTGGTGTAGGATAAACCACTAACTGGATCAACGTATGTATAATTATTTTCGTTCAAAAGCGCGTAATCTAAGTTAATGTCTCTAGGATTTTCAGACCAAGGGAAGTATGGGTAGACATCAAGAAAAAAGAACGATTTAGTCCGATTTAAGAATTGTAACAGTGGTTTCATAACAGGAACGGTTACATCCGACCTAAACGTCCCGCTAGAAGGAGGGAATGAGGATTCAATTGCATCCATGGCCAATGGAGTACCAATCTTGATCTTCAAAAGATCATACTTCTTCAAAGATCGTCTGAGGTTTTTCATTGCGGGAACAAGATCGAACCAAAGTTGTCGATCTTGGTCAGTACTATAGCTGAGAATCTCATTTCCAACTAGTAAGAACCGAATCATGGTTTTGGGATAGTATGGAATTATGTTGTGCTGAACCCATAGATCGGAATAATTTTGGTTTGTAGAAATGGGCGATATTTCTTCGTTCGGGATCATGATTGATACTTGAATTTTAGAACCGGATAGGAGTTGGAGGATTTCTGGGTTTGCGTCATAGAGTTTTACTCTGCTTGCATTTATGGATTGGATTAGTTGAATTGAAGCTTCAGGTGATGGGAGATTGTTGCCTAGTCTGCCGTAAGCTATGCCGATTTTGTTCGACATCTTTGCATCTGTTCAAAAACATAAGTTGGGTTAGAAACAAGATCAATTATGAAAAGATTAACAACACAAAACAAAATGGTTCAGTATTGGCTTACTTGAGATAGATAAGAATGACATTAGAAATAGAGTAACAACAAACCCTTGTATTGGCATTGCCATTGCCGTATTTTTGATGTTTTGTACTTGATGAGAGGTGGAGATAAATTTTGTGTTTCAGTGTAAATACTTGGGAAATAGTGAAAATGGGGTTTTAAAGAAGATGAGTAGAGATTAGAGTGAAAAACGCAAAGAGTGAGGGTAGTCTGTGTTTTGTAATGAAGTGGAAAAAGAAAGTGGGAATGGAGGAGAGGTTAAAATAATGGGATCATGAAAGGTTTGAAGGTTGAACTACTTGCAGATAAATATCCATCCAAGAGACTAATCTACTAATTGAATCCCTGTTTTGAAATTTTTAAATTCGATGGGTTCTATTTGTAGTTTATTAGTGATCAAGATGGGGAAATCTTTGTTAACTGAATAACAAAAAAGGTTGTTAGTTCAACTGTATATTGGTCTTGGGCTAAATTAGGCTGTAGTACTAATGGTTTTAAGCGACTTGGTTGGTTAGCTAGCATCTATCTAAACCGGTCATTAAGGACAATCACTATGTGACTAGTGAGCAGAAAACAGTCCCGCCTTTATAGTCCAACAAATAACGAGTCAATTAGTATTTAGATGAGTGAAACATTTTATGTGTGCATATGCCTTATCACATACACAAGCATTCAAGAAGCTGCAAGTATTTGAAGACTAAACTTTAAGCACACATAGCTCACATTTTTCTGACATCATTTAACTGCATTATATACCTTGCTTTTTGGAATTAAAATCAGCAAAAATTCATCAAGAAATTAAAAATTGTGCATTGAAAAATAATGTACCAAAATGTTCAAACAATTGACATAATTCTCCTGGATACAACTTCCAACCGAACAACCAACACAGAGAATGTAGTCATGTACCGACACTTCAGAAATCCGGATGTTAAGAACTAACTGAGAATCACCAGGACAACTTCATCGAAAGGTCTACTCCAAACTGTCTTTCTTTGTTCAGTCCACTTTCTTTTTAGTATTTTTAATATCTTCTTTGAATGGGTAACTCAAAAATGTCCCACGAACCATTTCAACGAACAATGGTAGCTGCAGAAATCCAAATGAGATAGGAGGAATACAACTAAACAACGCTATAGGAATCGGAGCCCATGTGAATCTATCACCAAGCACGATAGAGAGTGATGCACCGAAGGTTACCAGTATGGTGGCCATGGATACAAAGAGGGTTGCAAGACCTATTATCATTTTCCGTGGTAGGGATACCAAAAAGTACTCTTCCGCAAATCGAGAAGTATATATGGCTAAGAACATGAGCACTGATGTTATGGAAGAGAATAAAGCTAAGGCATCTGCTGCAGCAAAGACCGCGAATGAGGTGCTTTCCAGAAAAACAGGAGTGCCATTCTTGCTGCTACTGCTATCGCTGATGTTTCCTCCTGGAACCGTAAAAGCTGCTGCAAATGCTACGGTAGCAATGAGGGCAGCTACTACCATACACGATCCAGATGTATCTTTCATATATTTCTCTCCTTTCTGTATCAGTTCCTTGTGTTCGGTTGTAAATATATTTTCAGCTGTTTCTCCTTTATTATTTCTCTTTAGAACTTTATATTCCTCTGCTATAATACTCTGGACACCCTGAAATGACAATTACCCAAAAAAGATATCTAAAGATTAGCATGTTTCGGTCGGGAAATTATTAATATGCCCAGGAGATCGATCGAGATATATAGTTTTTAAAATGTAAAATATAGAGTAAAATCGACAAAATAAGAAGTGCAGGAAACATAAATGTGAAAGTAGATGGTAATATTTTCACAGCTACCTTAAACCACTGCAATTCTCGTTGCATCTGAAGAACTGCACCAGTGATCGAATTAAGTTGATACGAAGGTGCTAGGTGTGCAACGTGATGCAAGAGTGTGTTACCATTTCCATCTTTCTTGTTAATAATATCTAAATTTTCTTCGTTACTGGTCTTGATTATGAGATTAAAAGCCATTTCATTTCGTTCAACAACAGCCATTTGAAGCAGGGATAATTGCTCACCAAAATCTCCCCAAACCAGGAGAGGAAACCTTTTGATACACTCCTCTACAACCTCTATGGTTCCATGCTTCATAGCTGTCTTTATGATTTTTGGATCTTTCTGAAAATATAAAAGCACCTCCATTGCGGGCATTGTTTTATGGAGTTGGGCAAACATTTCTTTAACCAATGCATGTGCTTGTTTGTGCATCAACTTACTTTTGCATAAGTCCTGCTTGTTACAAAACACTGAAACAACGATAAAAATCAATAAGCCACCATAAAAATCAATAACTTCTGATGGGAATATCTGAAGGAATTAAACCTGGTGTAAAGACCGAGAGGAACATGGACAATATCCACTTAACACTTCTAATTAAGGAAAATTTTATGCTCCTCGAAGCATTGGGTTCAATTATTTGGTTGCTCTTTAAAGCGTTCTCCTCATCTCCTTCGATGTTGGTTATCCCTTGAGTAAAGTTTTTCTGTGAATCTCGGTCCACGTCAATTGCTATATTCGGATAAAATTTGAGAGCATCAGCATTTAGATAAATAGATGTTGGGGATCATAAGAACAAAAATATATATGGAATTTGTATGACCAATTAACTAACATGAATAAATGTCCTGATTCCACCAAGTCAGCTTAAAACCACTTCGAAATGCAAGTCGCTTCTGAGCCATCGCCTCTAATCCGCATATATCCTCTCCTTGGTACCTCATTGTAACCAACTCCGGATACCTCCTGACGATGGACATTGCTGAATCTATAAACAAAACATTTAAGACGGATCATAAGAAAATAAAGTTGCATCCAATTATCCATTAAAATTGAATTTCTTACTCACCGTACAAATTGGCAGTAATTGCACCGCATAACATCCTAGCACCATTAGGACCTAAGAATGGACTTGGCTTCACATGTCTAGTTACAGAGAAAAGATACTTAACCGTCTCCCATTGCCTAACATCAGCAGTAGATTCAATAGCAAGTTGGAGTGGCACCTTTCCTTGGTGATTATGTATTTGTGTTAATCTAGGGTTCTTGATTACTAACAGTTTAACAGCTTCCGTGAATCCATCTCTGGCGGCATGATGAAGTGCTGTATTTTCAGTCTCTCTTTTTTTGTACTTGAGTGCCTCTGGTGGCATGAGTTTGAGAATCTCCTTTACAGACACCAACTGACAATGGAGTACAGCTAAACCAAGTGCTTCTCTCCATTCATCATAAGTGATCATCTCATCCTCTGAATGTTTTTTTCAGAAAGTCTCTACACTTTTGCCAGTCACCAGATTCTGCTGCCTTGTATAGCGCCATGGCTCCAAAAGTTTCGGTTCTCACTTAACACCACAACAAGGAACATTAATCAAATAATACAAAATCAACGAAATCTAGCATCTTTTTTTCTATATCAAAGTAAAATATGTACAAAGATAGTACCACATTCAATCCTTAGTTTGGTTCACGGTCATCAGATCCATACAAAAAATTATGTTATCAAAATTATTTAATAGGAGGCGCTTACCAGAATAATTATCAGATGACTGATCATCATCTTCCACGGGTATCTCTGGGATCTCTTCTTCATCGTCATCGTCATCATCATCCTCATCCTCATCATCATCACCATCCTCATCATCGTCATCCTCATCATCATCATCATTATTATTTTCCTCATCATCATTCTCAGCAGGATAAATATTATTACCATCATCACTAATATCTCTGTGGGGAGCATCTTCTTCTAGCGTATTGTATTTGTATATTCACCAAGTTGAAAAACATTACTGTAAGAAAAAGATGTAACGGCATAACAACTAATATGTATTAGAATGAAAGATGGTGATATGTAGATTGATGAGCACTCACCTTTATCGTCGTTATTTTTAACAACAGAACTGTTACTTCTTAAAATCTCGCACATTTCTTGTTGAGATGCAAGTACTTTGGAAAACATCGTTTCGAGCCTTTCGAACATATCTTCTTGAGAATTAATAAGCCTATCGAACATCATTTCCTGGTGAGATTGATAATCACCTGATTTACTAGCAGTAGACATGGTGATTTGCAATTACTACCCAGAGGAAATTACTTTGAGAATGGACGGAAACGAGAGAACGAGAACCAATGAAATCAATGGTCATGCCAAGAGTGTTTTGTTGGAATATTCAACACCAACTTAGCGAAGAGTTCATAATTTATCTAGAACAACTCTAGAATATCTAGATGTTCAGAGTCAATATTAGACAATTAACATGTAAACAGGTCGAAATAGATTGAACGTCAGTTGTCACTAGATCGTCTAGTAGTTGGCTTGGTAAGCTTCCATAGTACATAGCTGTTACTCTGTACAGCATAGTTGTTAGCTCATAGGCATAGTTCTTTTGCAGCTTATAAATAGGTATGTTGTATTCATTTGTAAGTAAGTGTAAGTAAGAATCAATCAATACAAAGTTCAAGTTACAAAGTCCTTGCTTACCACCACTTCTCTTACTAGAGCTCATAGAGCTCTATCATCTGAAAGCAACACCACTGATGCTCGTAGTATCTCGAAAAATATTATCAAGGTTTCAAGTTCTTGATAAGAGTATAAATTTTAACTTGGTATCAGAGCTCGTTACGATCCGAAATGGGCGAAAAGTTTCCGCCATCTGAATTGATGGGGTTTCAAAGCTTTCGAGATGAAAGATATAGAAGTTTAAGAAGGAGAAGATGCAAACTACCACTAAGAAGATTTCAACCATTCCAACTGTCAAAAAAAAAAAAAAAAAAAAAAAATCCTACCTTTCACAGAGCAAAAAACGCCTCCATGTGGAAAAAGAAAAGTAGAGAAGAAAAAAGAAATCACTTTTTGATAAGTGATTGAAGACAAGTTTGAGGAAGAGGCAATAATTTTCCTCCTCAAATTGTTTACAAAATTCTAAAGACAATTGTGGAAGAGTGCACCAAGGATTGCCTCACAATCGCTCAAGAGCTTTAGGCCGGATATCATGAAAACGTGAGCAACGAATGCCTCATATATTGAGGAAGAGAGCTTCAAATGATCGCCTCCTATATTGTGGGAAGAGAGCTCAATGAGACCGACCTACTTGGTTTTGAGAGAAAAAATGCTAAAGAAAGCCATGTTTGTCACGGCAACATCAAGTTTCTACTATGACTAAGCCGGTGGACATGTATCCAGCGGAAGAAAAAACTCACTACATCTGCAAGACAAGCTTTTGTAATATCTGACGTTTCAAAAATGTTGAATTTGTAGAGGCTTGCACGATAATATGGACATACTAAATGAGCAAAATACTAAAAGAGAAGAAATGGGGTCTCCATGGAGAAAAAAAGAGGTCTCATGAAAAAAGCAAGATAAAGAGAAGAAGAAAGGGTCACTACCTAATAAGTGATCGAGAGAAAGGTTTGAGGGTAAGAACAATAAGTGGTTGTTTCCTCAAATCCCGAAGAGAAAAAAAAGAATATTAGGGAGTAAGAGCAACATGTTGCCTTCTCTCAATTGTCTGAAGAAAAGCATGGATGTTTGTTAAGATACTAAATCATACTCGTGATAAGAAGAACCAAGCAAAAAAAATAATAATAATAAAAAAAAATGCGCGAAGGTGCGTAAACATAAAGAGTTTCTGCGAGGCCAAGCAAGAATAGAGATAAGAGGCGCCGAGCGGATATTGGGTGAATATCAAAAAAACAGAAAGCCATTACAATTACTGGGAGTGTTGGAATTACCTAATTTGTAATGTCCAAATGAAGTCTAAATGGGTTTACAGGTGTTTGTTTAAATACGTACAAACCAAAGTGTGACAATTATGTCATGGCGGTGGCAAATCACATAATTCGAAATGCGACAATCTGATAAAGTGGCAATTGTAACATCAAATAACAAGAAGAAAAAGGTTAGAGCTTGATAAGCTGAGTTTGAAGATGAAAGATCGTGAGAGAATCGATAACTAAAGAAGTATTAAAGCAACAGAAAGCTTGGACTGAACAAAGATGAATTGAAGTAAGAAACAACAAAAATGTTGTGAAGAATTCAAGCAATCACCAAGTGGTGATGAGATAGAGAACAACAAAAGTGGGTGAAAATCCTATGAGTTGTCTAAAGAGTGCAAGAAGTATTTTACCAAATATAAAAAGGACCGCAATGTCCCTAAACTACGATGGAACCCGTATGTTCTAAAACTACAAAGAGGACGCTATGTCCCTAAACTACGATGGAACCGATATGTTCTAAAACTACGAAGAGGACCGTAATGTCACCTACAACTACGATGGAACCCGTATGTTACTAAAAACTATACGAAGAGGACCGTAATGTTTAAACTTCAGAAGAGGACTCATATGTCCTTAAACCTCGAAGAGGACCGAAACGTCCCTTAAACTATGAAGAGGACCGAAACATCCTTAAACTATGAAGGGGACCCAAACCTTCAAGATAAAGAGAAGTTGAAAGTAGGCGCGGAGGGGGAGTGCTCGAATATTAACACCAAACTTAGTCAAGAGTTCATACTTATTCTAGACTAACCTAGAAATATCTAGGATGTCTAGAGTCAATATTAGACAATTAACATGTAAAATGAGTGTTCCTAGGGTTAGACAAATCAAACAAGAATACTAGATTGTCTAGTAGTCAGTTTGTAAGCTTCCAAGTATAGCTGTTAGCCTCGAAAGGCATAGTTGTTAGCACTCCATAGGCATAGTTCTCTTCTTCTTTTAGCCTATGAATAGGCATGTTGTATTCATTTGTAAGTAAGGTAGCAAGAATCAATCAATACAAAGTTCAAGTTATCAAAGTCCTTGCTTACCCTTCACTACTAGAGTTTCAGAATTTATGCAGTGACATACACGATGTCAGATATCTCCAAAAATATTATCAAGGTTTCTCAAGTTCTGATAAAGTATAAATTTTAACTTTTATAGTTATAAACATTTTTGTACTAGTG
>JAJJWX010003386.1:2500-38070 GCA_023529315.1 Papaver bracteatum | reverse complement strand
CTTCAAAAATGAAGAGCTCGAACATAAAATGAGTCTCTTGATGCCTTTTGGTCTTATAACCAAAAACCAAGACATGTGCTAGGTAGCTTCCTTAATTTGATAAGGGAGTGCCAAATGTTTGGGCCATAAGGCTGAAACCCAACAAAACCACCTACAACATCAGTTCAACTTCAACATCATTACCATTTCAAGTAACCCTCAACCATCATCAAACCACATATACTTACTAAACCTCCTGGTTTCGTAATTCATCACTGGCCTATAAGCTAATATCCATTGTTTCCATTTCATACCATCAATTCCAACAATTAGACATCCGTGAAACCCATATCAAAACATACTAATTCTTTATATATTAACATAAAACTATTTATATTAATAACTTCATCAAATGGACTAAATCGCTTTAATTGAGGAGAAGATTACCTTACATCGAAATTCTTAAAATGAGGCATATGATTCTGACTTCTTGCTTTGCTCATACTACAACCAACCCAACATTATTCATAATTCCCTCATCTTCTTATTAATCAAATCAAATCCTAGTTTACTCAAATCATCAATAATTCCTGATGAAAAACCATGTAAAATTTGATATTGTTTAAATGGACGAGAATATAAATAACCGGGGATGTAAAACAAGTTTCATCATACTCATTTAAAAATATTTTTTCTTATTTTTAATTTACATCGGGATACATCCGTTTATCCTCGCTATTTTTTTAAGTTTAAGTCCCGAGGATGAATTCACTTTCATTCTTGTTATTTTTTTTTTGTCCATTTCACCCATATTAATTTTTACTCGTTCATTAAAACTATGTTTTAAAAATATTTTGAAAACTAATCTTTCCGTTTAATAAAAAAAAAGACAATCGGCAGTAACTTATGCTTTTATTGAAGAATATATTTTTATGTTAGTAGTGAGAGTTTCACTTCTTGTGTTTTTGCTGCGTACTCTAGTCTTCGTATATCTAAGTTTAATTTCCGACTACGAGTTTTTATAGCACCATAGTTTAGGTTTTGCTCCTGCACACGGCATGTGGCTTTCTAGCTGATGCAAGATATATACTTTGTGTTTTTCCTTTGCAGTTTCAGTGGGCATTTTTAGATATAAGCACCCAAGCATGGCCGACATAATTTTCTTTTATCAGGTGGGTTCATTTAATTATGCATCAATTTCTGCAGAACCCAATGCAATGTCTTTTGGCCAATTGTAATAAATAAATAATTATTTCATGTTCAACCGTACGTACTGTCTGCTCTTTGAGATTATTATTAGTGGAATGCAGTAAAGAGCCAACCAATTGCATTTCGAATTACTGATTGATTACTTCAAGAGAATACTCATTTCAGTTTTTAAACCATATGCATTTTTACATTATTACTTTTTCACTCTCTCTCTCTCAAAAACACACAGCTACTTTTTTCTTTGCCAGGTTCATTGTTTTTCTATGGCTATGGGAGGTATTCTAGTTAACGGTGTAACTGAGATCTTAAAACCGTTGATCTCTCTAGTTTCTCAACAGATTGCTCTTGCATGGGGTGTAAAAGACGATTTAAGAAAGCTTAAGGATACCTTAGAGTCAATTCAAGCTCTGATTACTTCTGCCGAGGAGAAACAAGTTAATGATACTGCTGTGAGACTTTGGCTGAGAAGGCTTAAAGATGTCATCTATGATGTCGACGATGTTATGGATGAGTTCCATTATGAAACCTTGCGTCCTCGTAAGAACAAAGTACGAGTTCTTGTTTCTCCCCCCAACCCGCTTTTATTTAAATTCAGGATGGCCCGTAAGATTCGAACCATCAATCAAAAGTTAGATGAAATTTACAAAAACAGTGACAGGTATATGTTGCGAAATGCTACTGCGGGTCAAGACAATCAAGCTTGGGAGCGACGGAATCGATTAACCTCATCCGTTGGGGATGATTCAACAGTTCTAGGACGGGAGGGTGTTAAATCAGAAATAATATTGACCAATAAGTCAAGGCGTCGGTATTATCATCATCATCTGAATTTCTTCTCAACCACAAAAATGTATCCACTTTATCCATTGTGGGTATGGGGGGACTGGGTAAGACGACAGTAGCGCAAATGATCTACAAAGATGATTTAATAGTGAGAAACTTTGAGCTAAAAGCTTGGGTTTGTGTTTCTGATACTTTTGATATCTATAAAATTTTAAGAGATGTCATCGAGTCCATTACCAGCAACAAATATGAGGATCCGTCAAACGTCGATGTACTGGCAAAAAGTCAAGGAAAAGGATTGATTAATAAGAAATATCTGCTAGTGCTCGACGACTTGTGGAATGACAATGAAACAGATTGGGAAAAACTAAAGAATTACCTCATGTATGGCGGTTTCGGCAGCAAGATATTAATCACAACACGCAGTCAAAGAGTTGCATCTGTTGTCGGCGGCGCAGTTCATGATCTTGAAAAGTTACCGGATGCCGTTTGTTGGTTCATCATTGAGAGAAAATTACTATCTCGAGGTGGAGCGATACTAACTAAGAAAATGACAAATATTGGAGCTGATATTGCGAGTAAATGTGATGGTTTACCCCTTGCGGCAAATTCACTTGGAAGTTTAATGTGCTCGAGAAGAGACGAAAGCTATTGGATGTCAATCGTAAACAATATTAATCGTTTGCAAGGTACACCTGAACATACAAGAATCATATCGATATTAAAACTCAGCTTTGATAATTTATCTTCTCCTCTTAAGCAATGTTTTTCATATTGTTGTATTTTTCCAAAAAACTGGATAATAAATAGAGAAACATTAATTCAATTATGGATGGCAGAAGGATTCCTTTTGCCATCTAGCGGAGGAGATAATTTATCACCTGAAGATATAGGAAATGAATATTTTGAATATTTGGCGTGGAGTTCGTTCTTCAAGGATGTGAATAGGGACGAAGAAGATCCGGGTGACACTAATGAGACATGTAAAATGCATGATTTTATGCATGATCTTGCAACAAGTGTCGTAGACAGTAACGAATTTGGAATTGCAAAGATAAAAGATGGGAAAGCAGAAGTTTCACAAGTTCGTCGTGTACAGCTGCTATTTGATGAAGGGGAAGTTTGACATCCCAAAACGTGTTATTGAATGCGGTGAAGTTGCGAACGATTGTTGCTCTTAACGACCGAAAGAATTTTTGGCATGTTAACTCTTTATTTGGTTGTAGGCGTTTACGGGTACTATGTCCGCTCGGTAACTGGCGTTTGTGCTCATCCTCTTGTGGCCTCGAGCTTTGCAAACAATGTTTGGTTTCTTCCGTTTCTAAGTTGAAGCATCTGAGGTACCTTGACCTCTCAAACAGCTCTTTATCTGTTAAAGTGTCTTTAAATAATTCTTTCAATTTGCAAACACTCGTGCTATATGGGTGCAAAAACATTTCTAGCTGGCTTTTTAGTGGCCTTGGGTCTTTGAAGAATTTAAGGTATCTTGATATCTCATCGTCGGATATCACATATATACCCGAAAATATTGGGTCCTTAGAACACTTAAGTTGCCTTGATCTTTCATTTACATATATCTCGAAGCTACCAGATTCAATAACGTGTATCAGCAGTTTAAGAGCCTTGAAATTTGTAGGTTGTGACAGCTTAGATGCCTTGCCTAGAGAGTTAGGATCATTGACCCGATTAAGGTTTCTTAACCTGGAGTGTACTTCCATCGAAGTATTGCCCGAGTCATGCATCAGCAACCTCTGCAACTTGGAAGTGGTTCGACTAGGATTTGCGTGTGAACTTCCTAAGGAAATTAAGAATTGGCCGAAATTGGAGAACTTTCCGCATTGTAGAGGGAAATGATGAAATGCCTAGAGGTTTAGAAAGTCTTACTTGCCTTGAAACATTAGATTATAATGTTAGGGAAGAAAATGAGGTTTATGGAAGTCCCAATAATAATTATACTACTAGTGGGATTGAAGAGTTGGCAGGCTTAAACACCCTTCAAGAATTAGATATATGTAATCTAGAGAATGTGAGAGGTGGAAAAGTAGGTGCAGAAACAGCAAAGTTATAGCACAAGGAACACCTTCGTGTATTGAAGCTATCTTGGGGTTCAACTGATGAAGCAGTGCGAAATAACAGAAATGTCAAGGATACTACGGTGTTGGAGGGTCTCTAGCCTCACACTAATTTGCAAGAATTGGAAATAATAAGATTTTCAGGTTTAAAGCTGCCAAAGTGGATGATGGGTTGTTCTTTATCCAACAGTCTTCCGAATTTGGTAAAGATACAGTTTTACGATTTCAATAATTGTGAGAAGCTTCCAGCGCTAGGTACACTCCCATTTCTTAGGGATCTGGTGATTCGTTGCATGAGATCAATCAAGTATCTGGGAGAAGAATTTTATTATCAAGAAAGCAGTAATACTAATACTACAAAGAGATCCTCGTTATTTCCTTCGTTAGTTTCGTTGTATATCGAATTGGGAAACTTAGAAGAATGGGTTGCTCCTCCTCTTCTTTCTTCTTCTTCTTGTTTCCCTTTACTAGAGACTCTGTATATCGTTGGCTGTAAAAGATTGAGAACCATACCCATAATTTCGTTGTCTTCTCTTAAAAAATTGAGATTACATGGTACGACTTCAGTGAACTTATTAAGGGGAGGAGAAGGATGTCTGGCGTCTCTTACATTCATCGAAATATTGCATTCTCAAGATCTAATATATTTACCACCAGTAGGCATACTGCTTCATAACAATACTCATCCGAATCTTCAAAAACTAGAGATTAGCTACTGCTCTAAATTTCAAGGTTTCCGTGATGGTGATAATAATGATCTAAACAACGTCAACACCGGTTCTTTTCAATCGCTGAGTTTACTTGGTTGCCCTGTTTTAACGTCTCTACCAGATTTACGATTATGGACTTCTCTCCAGGAATTGACTATCTGTAGATGCGACAAACTGAATAAGGAGTCAATACCGTATGATCTTAAGAAGTCCCTCACGTTTCTCGAAATACTCAAAGTTGATTTCATTCAGAACGACAAGCTTGTTCAGGATGTATCTTATCCACATCAATTAATTAATTTGATGGAAGAGGAGTAGATTTGCTTGCTACTTCCAACGCCACCAACAGGTCCCTTCTCTATTTCTCTGTTTTTATACAAAATTCTATTTCGTCTATATGCTTTAATTGAGATCTTATTTAGTAGTCTTTGCCATATTAATTGAGTTGGATATATGTTTCATTTTCGGATCCAAATCCTGATGAATTGAGATTAAATTTGGTCTTGTCTTTGAAGAGTGCATATGGTTGAAGTACTTCAACAGTTCAACTCTATTTTATTTCTTTTTTTTTATTTGTCTTCCCTTGATTCATATATCTGTAAATCTAAACAAGGTCACTTAATTTGCTTATGAACTCTATTGGTGCCCCAGGTTATTTGGAGACTTACTTCTTTAGATAGGATATGAAATGTTGGACGACAAGGAATCAACTGTAGCAAGAAGGAATGCCCCTTTTTTAAACACAGGTATCGAGTTTTATATTTTTCCTATGATATTGTAACTCTAATTTGAATAAGGAGGAGGATAGATCTTCTGTGGCATCACCATCCGGACCTCCATACATGAATTAATCTGACCACCTTGCTAATTTGTGTTTGTTGGATTTCAAGGCTGTTAAAGCACTACAATCAGAAGTGTCATCTGATGATGATCAATTTTCTGTTCTTGGAGAACTCATGTACAAGGTAACTAAGCTCCAGTCTTTTTGCATTTAAATTTTGTGTAGCTCCTTATCGCGTTCTAAAGATTGTCACAACCACTAGCTTACGTTTTTGAACTAGTAATTTTCTCATCCCCTTTTGTGTTTACAGTGTAGTTTCAGTTATATTGCTTGTAGACTTGGGCCTGATGAACAGGCTAGTAAAATTGGTGCACGAAATGCAACACTGTGAAGTGTCTAAATCTCAAAATGGAGGCCTGTTTCCATAGTATGAATAGACTGTCTACCAAGCAGCCAATAGATTCTGGAGGTAAGTTTCTAAAACTTCAATTAAGAGCAAAATACAACTGACAGAGGGTCCAAGATATCTCCTCTGTATTTTTGTTTGTAATTGGAAGTTTCGACATATAAATTTCATTTTTTTTCTTCATTTAGGTTGTTCAATGTCTAAGATATGCTAATCACTTGGTATGACCACTACTTCACAAGGTAAACTCAAAATTATCAGATTTTCACGTGGGTTAGTATGGAGTCTCTTCTTGTAATTTTGATTTGGTTTATTCGAAATTTAGGAAGAGGTGGTTCAACCATTAGGGTATGGAGATTCAGTTGGGTGGTTACCTGGGACAAGAGGATAAGCTTGTGGCAATTACTGGGCGGGCATTCTGCTCCAGAAATCTGTGGGAGTGCCAGCGCTTATAGCAAACCAAGTGGTGGTAAGAAATATCGAATTACTCAGAATCTTATGTATTGGGCGTTTAAGTGATCTTAGTTTCCACACCATTTGGAATCAATACTAGCTATATCCCTTAATTCAAGATTCATACCTGTGAGATGGAAATGGATTGTTAAGTTGTCTTGGTTCAGGCTGTCGCTAAATGTCTGTAATAACGGATGCAAGATTGGTTAAATTAAATTACATTTTCACATAGAGAGGTATTGTGTGATACCTACATTTTTTGAAAATTGACGAATCCAATATTTATGTGGTCGTGTCGTTGCCTCATAGAGAATGAAAAGTTGTTCAGGTTTTGCTTGATAAAGTCACTGCCTCATCGATCTTAAGATTGAGGTGTGTATGCAAAAACTGGTGCAATAAGTTATTCATAGACCCCAAGTTTGTTAAACTACGTCATAATCATGTTATTGCAAACAATTAGTTTATTTCACTGTAAACAAGAACCTGCATCCCCATGTACTCAGGTTAATTGATTCCATTCTTTGCCACTGTCATTCGCACATAATATCAGTAGTTGTTGAGATAGATTTGCCGTTCTTCCTAAGAGAGGGGTATTATTATACCGGTGGTTCTTGTAATGAATTTACACCAATATGTAAGCATTGACTTTAACACAATACTTGATGTTGGGGAGGACCTCTCTCTTTCTTCTCTCTCGTAACCATTTTTCCAAAAAAAATCTTTGCAACAGATCTTTCTAAATTTTTGATTCTCTAAAATTGTATTCCAAATCTATTGGATGTTATCTGAAGTATTCAGATCTTCCAATTAGATTTGGATACAATAAGTAAATATTCTATATTAGTATTATCTTAAATAAAACATCGCTATTCAATGCGATTTTAAGGTTTTTCCTATTTCAATTTCATTATTGCTCTCATGGTGTTCTCAAACGCATCAGAGATTTCTCATAGCCTTATAGGCTTTTCAAATGATTGCTACAATTGTTTCAAGTGTATCAAGGACGATTTCTTCCGCCATGACATAATTCTACATTCTCATGAAGAATAATGGCTACCGGATTTGATTGTAATAATGGTGTTTTGTGCTTCTTACTCCCATATGGGACAATTCCATCTTAATGAAGAAGATAATGATGAAAAAGACAAATTCTTCAAATCCAAATGGCAGAATTTTAATTCAAGTGCCATCCCTCAAGTATCATCAATTTCCTTGAAATTCATGTATTTAATACGTTTGTATTACAATTTACTTACTATTGTGATACAAAGAATTTGTATTTTATTATGTTTTTCAATGATGTATCTTAAAATGATGTATACAATCTTTCTATATCAATGAAATTGAGAGGATCACCTCTTTCCTTCAAAAATAAAAAATAAAAAATACTTGATGTTGGGTTATGGGAAGGCTTCTCTTAAATATAGCCCATATTTTTATTAACCATAGGCCATTTGATTTTGGTCAATTTTTTTGACCAAATTTTAGAGTTTGACTTTTTCTATTATTATTCATATATATATATATAAAAAGCCTTTGAAGGTCAGATTACAAAAAGTTGGTGGGTAGCCTGGCAACAAGCTGGGCACCAACACCCTTTTGAATTGCTAAACCTATTCTATTAAAAAGAGTACCTCCTATCTTATGATTAACATCCTGATTGGTGATACAATTCTTCAACCTCTTCAAGAGAATGATAGTATTTTCGCCCAACTCCCTAAAGTCGTAGTTGCTAAAAATGACAAACCCGTACCCGTTAGTGGAACACTTATCCAGGTATTTGATTCGTTTACGTGTTGTAGCTTATCGAAATTGCCTGACCGGTATAAAAGTGCGTGCTCCCGCCTGAACCAAGAAACAACCGTAACATCAAAACAAACATCCCGGCCATTCTCCCAACCGTGAACAAGTATATCAGCCGGTCTCAAGGGAGTATTGTTGTCTGATAATAATCCAAGATCTACCTCTTTTCCTCACATGTACGCCAGCCTTGTAACAAATATCAGCGAAAACATCCCTTGCGAGGTCATGGCGAATTTGTTTCCAACATCATTAGCGCAATGCACAAAGATGATCTCCGAAAATATCCATATTTTTGTTGCAACTTGAGCATGTACTATCTTCCCCGAAAAGAGGTATTCCCAATCTATAACTTAACACCGACCTAAATTGCCTCGGTCCTATACTTTGATTTAAACCAGAAATGGGAATCGCCTTAAGGAAATCCAACGCATGTGGCATCCCCCGTTGCTTTGCCATAAAACTGAATCTCTACTGGACATATAGTGCATGACGGAATCCGCTTCTTCACAACATCAAAATATAACACTGCCAACGAACGCATTGGATGTGGGGCAATATTATTAATGTTGAAGGTAGAAGAAGGCAATCCACATACCTCTAGGAAATTTGTCAAGGCTTGCTTGAAGCACTCGCTAGTCACCTCCTCAGGGGAAACATTTAGCATGGTCCGTTGTAAGCCCCTAGTCCTGAAACAAGAAGCGATGTAACAATACGGCTAGTATCTTCCATTGTGTATACACCGAGACCCCCCCATCTTTCATTGGCAAGGTGGAGAGACGTTGTTGCAGTGGTCCGAATCCGGGGCCATCCCCCGTGACAATGTGTCTCAAAAAAAGCATCAAACGTTGATCAAACAAGGATTTAGCTTGAAGAAGTACCAAGGGGCTGGCAGTCCTCATAGAAAAATATAATCTTGACACCCCAGCGCAACTGCGTAATAGAAGAAGCTCACAAATAGGCTAGCAAATTAGCAAACAGGTGATAGACTCGGTAACTCAGTGAACTAGGAAAAAACGTTTACTGTGTTTTAGGGATTTTTTTCTTGATTCTTTCTAACGAGATTGTACCTAGTAAAACTTCCGTCGTTCAATCTTCTCGATAATTTTAGAAGTTTTAGTTTTGTTTAGGATATTATAAGGAGAAGTAAAACATTTTCTTATTAACTTCAAGTTCTCATCGGTGAATCATTAAATCAACAAAATCTGGTTCACGATCACTATTGCTTGCCTTTTTTCCTCTGATTCATTTGAAGTACAGTACCAACACCTAACTGTCTCACTTTGATGTTCGAGAACATGAAATGCTAAAACCTATACATAAACATGATTTCTTATCATTGAAGTTTTGGGTTTTAATTTAAAATCTTGAAATTAAGTTCTAACTAACCTTTAGATAATTGATTCTTGCCCATGATGATTCAAATGACTAATTTTTCAATAAAATTTTGAGAACTAAAATTCTAAGACTTAGGGTTAAAGATCCGGTTGAATGGTTTAGAAGAAGAAAGGGAAAATATTTAGTTTTCGATTAGTACGAGTTATATTTTTTGAATTAGTTTTCATAGGTGAATCAACACAGCTGGATCGGTTATATGACAACTCCAACTCACCTAACTAGCTATAAATTCCTTATAACTCAGTATGCAAATTTTGGGTTATGATTTGGGCTATGGTTAATAAATTGAAAAAAAATTATGGGCTAGAAATAAAATGGGCTATGGTTAATAAAACTGTGGGCTATATTTAAGAGAAGCCTATGGGAACGTGAAAATTACGTGTCCACCCGATACTGGTCCCATTCTTGAGGACTGCAAGATTGTAAAAGCTGGAATGTCCTAGGAAGGCTATGATTGGGTTTTCCGTGGTTGTTAATGTTAGTTTAGTCGGTGGAAAAGAGTTTGGGTTTGCTTAAACTCTATGTTGACTAAACTTGTGCCTAAAGTTTAGTTACTTCTAAACAAAGTTAGAAACCTTGTTCCTAAAGTATTCATTTCTTAAGGGCCAAGTTTGTATCTCTATATATAGGACTAGAATTGTAGGTTTGTTGACAATCCAACCTAGAAGAGTGGTAAATCCTCGGGCTTAGGATTTTGGTCACTTTGGTAGGGAGGATCATGTGCTACTTTGAAGGTCAATATCGGTATAAGAGAAAAACTTGTAGAGAGAGGATTTTGGTGTTCTAGTGTTTAGGGTTTGGTGCTTTTCCCTAAACCTAGTTTCTAGTGTTTCCATGTTTCTCCTCTGTTACTAGCAGCTGTGAAGAAGGTGTGGAAGAGAAGACATGAGGATGGTTCGAGGAATGGTTTCTATTGTTTCTTCGATGTTGTTCTCGGGTATGTCTTGTTGACTCTTTGATTGTGAAAGAGCTGGTAATGGTCTTTGATTTAATGAAAGTTTTTCTGGTGGTGTTGGCCGTAGATGTAGCCTGTAAAGGTGAACCAGGTATATCTTGTGTTGTGGTTGTGTGTGCTTCTTTATCTTCTGTATCTCTTATTATTTCTCCCATGCTTGGTTCAAATCACCAATTTCCTTTTCTGACCATGTGTTCTACTGCACTCGGGGTGTCAATTTTCCCAACAATTGGTATCAGAAAAGGCAATTGGTGATTTTAACCAAACATGGGAGAAATAATAAGAGAAAAAGTGAAGTTATATATTCGTTAAGATCAGATTTTTACAAGGGAAAATTAAAAAATACCCATGCGGAGAAATGCATTTAAAAAATACCCACATTTTTTCATAATTTATTTAATGCCCACGCTATTACGATTTCCGTATAGCTCCATCAAATTGGTAATATCTCAATTTCTCACCTGGTGAGATGAGATTTTAGTGGGCGCAATAATAAAACTTCCCATCACTCTATCTTATGAAAATAACATCATGAACCATCCATGCGTTTCATTAATCGACGGTTGAAGATTAGGTTGACCAGATTGTTACACGTGTCCAAAAAATTCAATCTTAACCATTTAACAAAACAGTATAGGGTTGGGTTTTTTATTTAGTGTTTGCGCCTCCTTACGATTCTAACTAGTGTGTATCCCATTAACCAATTAAGTGAGTCATCTAACAAGTGTTTCTGTTAGGGCATATATTTTCACTCGAAAACATCCGGATTCCAGGAGAGTTATCTTCAGTAAAGAGAGGAAGAAAGAGAGATAGTCAGCGGCCACCGTTGGATTTCTTTCTTGGTGAGATTTGAGTTAACCTTCGAAGAAGAACAAAGGGTTCTTTTTAAGGATTTTTTTGGTTTGTTGTGGTGAAGATTGTTCCACATCTCTTCAAAAGCGGGAAAATCTAGGATTTGTTCAAACCTTAGTAATAAGCATGTATTATTCTTGTTATTCTCAAATTAATAG
This sequence comes from Papaver bracteatum, assembly GCA_023529315.1. NCBI lineage: Eukaryota > Viridiplantae > Streptophyta > Magnoliopsida > Ranunculales > Papaveraceae > Papaver > Papaver bracteatum. The sequence continues at coordinate 26,514 of JAJJWX010003386.1, read as the reverse complement.
TGAATCCGTTGAGAAATGTGATGAAAATGTGTCTGTGAACAAGTGTTGTGCAGAAGCCAAATTAGCAAGCATAAGAAAATGTAGTCAGTTTTGTTCATGTGAACAAATCTGTTTACAAAGTATGTATTCTCTTCATATTAGTATGTGTATGTTTTAGTGTAAAAGAATTGTATGGACCTAATTAGTCCAGTCATCTAATCTGTAAGGTCTTATGTTGACCATGTGTAGAGAGAAATTATTGTTGAGAGAGATTAAAAAAAGAATTAAAAAAAATGTAAGAAGAAACTATTAGTTTCCCACTTCTACGTTATCATCAAATCCTTCATAATCATCATTTTAATTCAACCAAAAATCCAATAATTGGTATCAGAGCATGGATCAAGTGAATCTGATCTTGGAGAGTAAAAGAAAATCAATCAACACCCATTTAAATCAAAAAATCAGCAACATTCGAAGTTTCAAAAACTAGATCTACAAAAAAAAAAAAAAAAAAAAAAACCAAAATGAAAAATTTATTCATGTCTCAAGATGTGTGGAGAAATTTATGATTTTTGGGCCATCAAAATGAAAAATTTATTCATGTCTCAAGATGTGTGGGAGATTGTTAAAAATGGGTTTGATGAAATTAAAGATACATCAAGCTTGGATCAACCCCAAAGGGATTTACTTAAGGAGAGTCGAAATAAGAATGCAAAAGCTTGCATGTACATTGAACAAGTAGTTGGAGACACTATTCTACCAAGGGTAATCCATTCACCTAAAGCTAAAGAAGCTTGGGATCTTCTACAACAAGAGCATAGAGGTAATAAGAAGGTAAGGAAATCAAAATTACACTCATATATAAGAGATTTTGAGAATCTAAAAATGAATGAGGATGAATGTTTGAATGAAATTTCTTCAATAGTTGTTGAAATTGTTAATTAATAATATAATGATATATGGTGAGAAGATGGAAGAAACAAGAATTTATGAGAAGAAATTGGTTTCTTTGCCGAAAAAATTCGAACCCATTGTGGTGGTTTTGGAAGGGACCAAAGATTTCTCTACATTAAAGTCACAAGAATTATGGGCTTCTTTGAAGGTGTATGAACAAAGGTTGTTAAGACACTCTGAAAAGTCAACTGAGAGTGCATTTCAATCAAAAATGAACTTGAACTCAAAAAATTCAGCAATGAAGAAAAATGAGAACAAGAGTGATGCTTCGTCTAGCTTCAAAGAGTGATTCATCTCAAGTATCAAGATGCAATTTTTGCAAGAAGAATGGTCATTTGGAGAAATAATAATAAATTTTTGTAAATTTTTTTTAGATTCAGGCCAAAAAGAGAAATATATCAAGATTTTGAAGTTTTTTTTATAGTTTTCTTGATACCCAATGGGTACCCGGAACCGACGGGTACCCTACATTTTTAACGGGTCCAGTTCTGGGTCCACAAATTTAGGAACCGACCCAGATCCGTTAGGAACCGGACCCGACTTTTATAAGCAGGGTCCGGGTCTGGGTCTAGTGATACCCGGGAGGACCCGGACCCATTGAAATCCCTAGTTTAAACTAGTCTCTCCACCATCGAATTTACCAAATTCGGCAGAGGCGATTTTCTCCCATAAACAATTGGCGACCACAGCGGGAGGTTCAATCTCTCGGTTGCAATATCTACTCCTAGAAATCGATCTCGCGTCTCGATACAAGCACCAACAGCAGAAGCAGCCAATCGGTTTGGAGATCTGTGACTCAACTACCAGACAACCCAGTTGCCAGCCGTAAAAACTACATGGGAAACTAGGGACTCCGATTTGGGGACTAGCTGGCGGTTTTCTTTTAGCAAAAAATTGTTACCAGCAACTGGGGACTTACTGGCAAAGTCACCGGAAAAACCACTTCTTATACGAAAATAGGCGTATTTGCGACGAAAGATCCATACAACAAGTAAGTCTAGCCTGAGCAAGATATCTGATCTGTTTTTTGGTTCTCAGTAAAACCATCATACCTTTACCTTTTGTGTTATTATTAGCACACACTTTCATAAAAATAATATTCCCTTCGTAAGGCATAATCAAATTTATATATTGAAACCATTCATCCCAGAAAATAATCCAACATCTCAAAAAGCATCAACCAGCTACCAAAATCAATCAGACTCTGAAATCAAGCACACAAAGTGTTATTCGAAATAAACCAAAGGTAATCTAAAGGAGAAATATTCAAGGGAAGTTATCCAACAACGGTTTACTCTTCTTAGAAAGACGGTCCTTCGCATCTTCAATAGCCGCTCTCTTCATAACCAACACCTTGGACAACTCCTCAGCTTCCGCTTCTTGCCGTGTGATCTCTTCCGCAGAAGGGATTTCGACTACTGTGTCCTTCAATTTCCGAATATCAACAAGATTTTTGACGAACCACGAAGCATTGAATTCCTTATCCACACACACATCGCGGTGATACTCCCATTTAGAAATGACGTCTTCAGAAACGGTGTAGCCAGTCACTCCGCACATGTCCTCAATAGAAGATAAAGCTTCTTCCACATGTTTAACCAATGCAATACGACTAGTGATATTCCTGGTCATAGCCATGTGTCCATGCTTATTCTATATATTGGTATACAACACCTTATATTTGGCTAGCACGCTGAAACCGTCGACCAACACGTGACCTGGGTAGGGAACCAAGTACGAAGGATCAAAAATGGCGCCTACAACCATATCTGAAATCTGAGAAGGTTTCCCTTCCGTATCTGCGCCAGCAATCAGAGAATCATTCTCCGGTCGAACTGCATTCATGCTTTGTGATTGATCAACTTCCATCCCCAAGCCATCATCAACGGTCACAGTCTTTACAGGAGGATTATCGACTTCCATCTCCAAGTCATCACTGACGGTTTCTGTCACCAAGGGAAAGTCTTCATGTTCCTCCACCTCAGATCCATATCTTGAGTCAGATTCCTCCTGCAAGATTTGTGTTAGACATTTTCAAAGGGAGAAGGAAGAAAAATAGGCGCGAAACCTACCAAGACACTTTCCGAAAGGGATCCAGCGCTGCTATCGGAAGAATCACCTTCACCTTCCGAACTTTCTTCTTTCTCTGGCGCATTACCATTGTGAGAAGGCTCGATACCGCCAGCATTACTCAAAGGAGTTACCGTCTCCTGATAGCGAGCAAGAGAAGCAAAAGCATTAACACTACCAAAGACCTGGAAGGAACAAGACACATACCTTCAGCAAAGATTCACATATTTGGAAAACATCCCAGCAAAGAAGCGACACATACCTAGTTATTGGAAGAACTGAAAGACACAAAGGCTACAAGAGGATCATTCGAAGCCGTCCGAAAACCACCAGCATGGTTTTTCGTCCTCTTCTCTTTCACTTGGGGACTTTCAGAATTACTAGACGATTTTCGCTTGAAATCTCTCAACATTGTACTTCTTCAAAACTTCTTGGGAAGGCTTACCTAGAACGTTCTCCACCGCGTCATCCACAAACTTGCGAATCATAAGACGCTCACGGCACCAGAACCCGTTGTAACTAAAGGTCATCAAGGGTGCTCTTTCCGGTTGAAATAAGGGGAGACGGATACCTGGCCCAAGGGCACTGGCATTGATGGCAACACGCAATAAATTCTCAAGAAGCTCCAGCCGTCAAGCAAGGGGCACCCCCTGATCGAAACCCATGCGGCGAGCTGCACGATCAATATTGTACTCAGAAATCTGGAAATCCCCTCTAAAGAAGGACGACATGGGACCGGGGATGCAACTTTGAATAAACAAGTTTTCACCAACGCTCAAGTCGTCATCTGAAGACAAAATCACATCTGGAGAAGAAGCAAAAGTATCAATTTGAGTCACAGACCTATGAATTGGCTCCCACGGACAAAAATTGATCTCGTGTAATTTATCAAGAAGGCTGACCAAGCACATACCAACTCTTGGACGCTTATTCTCCCATCGAAGAATTCGAGAGCCACCCCAACTCGCAGGAATCGTAGGCAACGGATTTGGAGCGTACTTTTCAAAATTATTCCATAGCCACGCTTGCAGAAAAAAGACATGCACATACGAATCCACTTTCATGAAACCATTCGAAACTCGCATATTTGTGACTAAGTGATACAGATGCGCGTGCAAGGAACCAAGGAATAACCTACCGATGAAGAGGACTTCACCTTTCGCCAAATTCATAGGAATTGGTAGCAGCTCTGTCCTTATCTCCTTCTTGCCGTAACCGTCGTCAAGAATGTCTTTAGACAACCAGAGGGCCAAAAATGCTGCAATATGGAAATCACTGTTCTTCTGTGTAGCCTCTAACTTTTCCGGAAACCACTGAGATATCCACCAGCTGTAAAAGAACATTTCATCCTCTTTCCGGACGGAATCCTTCGACTTCGCAGCAGAGTCTTTTCGGGCAAAATCTCCCAACTTAGCAGCAAGGTCATTTTGCATCTTCTTCTCATCTCTGGATAATTGGATATTAAGATCCCCGGTTACCGAAAGATTCAACAAGAGATCCACGCTCTCCAAGGTGAAAGTTATTTTTCCCCATCTACAGATAATTGTGTGAGTGTCCGAGAACCACCTAGAAAGGAAAGAAACCAATCCCGGGACATCTTTCCTAACCTGGAGACTTACTGAAGCTCTGACAGCATTAATGATCTGTGCTCGAGTAAAGTTTGAATTTATATGCTCCTTACTCACCATAAAATCAACCCACACATTAAAGGAGTGCAATGGGCTTTGGAACATTCTGAAGTCGATACTGGTAGAGGCGTACAATCCTTTATGAAGACAAAGCCGTATGATTTGCTCCAGCCGGACCGAACGGGTTTTATTTTCATCTTCACCACCAGTCAGTAAAACTGGCACGAAATCTGAATGATTTCTCCGAGCAGGAGCGAGGGGTTTGGTAAAGAACTCATCATCTATGTTTGGTTTCGAACTATTGACATCTTTCAACAAAACGGAGCCTTGTTCAGATAACATCTTGTCGGTTTTTCTCGCTTAGCAACAAGATATCTGCGCAAAATAAGGAAATTATGAAATGATCCCCCAAACACATAACTGCGCTCGACAAGAAGAAAAATCCCTAATACATGGGAGAATAGTATTTTTTATGGTTTCGAAATACATATGCAGTATCCTACTTCGGGTTCATAATTATATGCGCATTATATTTTCTGGGTTGAAGAGCGGTATTCTTCTTTGGGATTCATATACAGTAATTCTTTCGGGTTCGTGTGAAGAGAATATACAATATTCTTCTTTGGGATTCATTTAGGTTCATATGAAGCACATACACAGTATTTTTCTTCGGGATTCATGTGCAGTATATTTCTCGGGTTCAAGTGCATATACAGTATCCTACTTCATTATTATCTACGGAATCCAAACATATATTCTCTACAAGAAGCATGCCAACCAATCGTTGCGCACGATATCGGCGCAAGATTTATAAAAGGAAAAGCACCTACTGTTAGGGTTTGAACCTATAAAGGAAAACAAAAGAAGTATTATAAGACATACCTGGATAGCCGGTTTCTCCTTTATCACTTTACAGCTAGCAATAAAGAGGGAAGGAACAAAGCGCAAGGAAAAAAAGAAAACTTCATGTATATATATATGCAGGCGGTTTCCCCAATGGGGAAGGTTTCCTTTTCTCCAAAAGCCGCGCGTTTAAAGGAAGTTTTAGGACCACAAGGGCGCATAACTTCCCAACGGCCGCTCAAGCCCCATCAACGGCGCCAGTATCTCCCCAAGCGTGCTCCCTTGGCACCGGTCCCACCATGCCAGCCTCTCAACCTCGCGCCAGTACCGCCCAAGTTAGCATACTCCTTTTTGCCGGCCCCACCAATTGCGCAGACCTGTCAACGTCGCCCAAGTCTCACCAGCTGCCACGTCCATCTCCCGCCGGCCCCACCAGCCAGCATGCTCAGTTTCTCAACTCGTGCCAGCAGCGCAATGCTTCCCAGCCGTCCATTTCTTCCAAATTGTGCTAGTCTCTTGCTCCGTGCAAAACTGCTAAGGACAAGGATTCTGAATCTAGTTCGCATCTCAGAAAAAAGGTCAGATAAATCTCCCGTTTCTCTTTCAAATTTTGTCTTGGCACCATCTTATGCTTACCTCGGAACAAAGATCTTTCTCCAAGCTAAGCAGGGGACTTAATGTCGATGGTGGGTTTTATACAAGGGGTAAAATTGTAAAATCCCATGACCTAGTGTTACCCGCAACACATTAACTGAGAACATATAATTCATATATAAATAATTAATAAGGGTATTTTTTCAAAAATGGGATTAGGTTTTCCTACACAAAACCCTAATTCCAAAACCAAGCCGCATACTGCGCACCATTGCAACTATGACAAAACCAAGCCGCTACCCGGTTGTAGCGCCCGCCACTTGTCCGTGCGTGCCATTGGCACATGCCAAAACGTTACCACTAGCCACTTTCTATTCTAAGCCGCTACCCAGTTGTAGCACCCGCAACTTGGCCTAGGTGGACGTGCATGCCATTGGCACATGCCAACACGTTACCACTAGCCACTTTATATTCTAAGCCACTACCCAGTTATAAGCGCCCACCAACTTGGCCTAGGTGCGCCATTGGCACATGCAAACTTACCACCCCTATTCTAAGCCACTACCCGGCGCGCCTGCCTAGGTGGCCCATTGGCACATGCAAACACGTTACTACCACTTATTCTAGCCACTATCTATTCCTTGGTGTCCGTCGTGCCATTGTCACATGCCAACACATTACCACTAGCCACATTCTATTCTAAGCCAGGTTGTGCCGCAATCCTGGCCTAGGTGTCCGTGCGTGCCATTGTCACATGCCAACACGTTACCACTAGCCACTTTCTATTCCTAAGCCGCTACCCAGTTGTAGCGCCGCCCGCCTTGGCCTAGATGGCCGTGCGTGCCATTGGCACATTCCAACACGTTGCCACTGCCACTTTTCTTCTAAGCCGCTACCCAGTTATGGCGCCGCCTTAGTGGTGGCGTGCATGACAACACGTTACCACTATCCACTTTCTATTCTAAGCCGCTACCCAGTTATAGCGCCCGCAACTTGGCCTAGGTGGACGAGCGTGCCATTGGCACATTCCAACACGTTACCACTAGCCTCTTTCTATTCTAAGCCGCTACCTGGTTATAGCGCCCGCAACTTGGCCTAGGTCGCCGTGCATGCCATTGGCACAGGACAACACGTTACAACTTGCCACTTTCTATTCGAAGCCATTACCTAGTTGTAGCGCCCACAACTTGGCCTAGGTGGCCGTGCGTGCCATTGGCACATGCCAACACGTTACCACTAGACACTTTCTATTCTAAGCCGCTACCCGGTTGTAGCACCCGTAACTTGGCCTAGGTGGTCGTGCGTGCCATTGGCACATGCCAACACGTTAACACTAGACACTTTATATTCTAAGCGGCTACCCAGTTATAGCGCCCTCAACTTGGCCTAGGTGGACATGAGTGCCCTTGGCACATGGAAACACGCTACCACTAGCCACTGTCTATTCTAAGCCGCTACCCAGTTGTAGCGCCCGCATTTTGGCCTAGGTGGCCATGCATGCCATTGGCACATGCCAACACGTTACTACTAGCCACTTTCTATTTTAAGCCGCTACTCGGTTGTAGCACCCGTAACTTGGCCTAGGTGGCCGTGCGTGCCTTTGCCACATACCAACACGTTGCCACTAGCCACTTTCTATTCTAAGCTGCTACCAAGTTGTAGCGCCCGCAACTTGGCCTTGGTGGACGAGCGTGCCATTGGCACATGCCAACACGTTACCACTAGCCACTTTCTATTCTAAGCCGCTACCCAGTTATAGCGCCCGCAACTTGGCCTAGGTGGCCGTGCGTGTCATTGGCACATGCCAACACGTTACCACTAGCCTCTTTCTATTCTAAGCCGCTACCTGGTTATAGCGTCCGCAACTTGGCCTCGGTCGTCGTGCGTGCCATTGGCATAGGCCAACATGTTACAACTTTCCACTTTCTATTCGAAGCCATTACCCAGTTGTAGCGCCCGCAACTTGGCCTAGGTGGCCGTGTATGCCATTGGCACATGCCAACACGTTACCACTAGCCACTTTCTATTCTAAGCCGCTACCCGGTTGTAGCACCCTTAACTTGGCCTAGGTGGCCGTGCGTTCCATTGGCACATGCCAACACGTTACCACTAGCGACTTTCTATTCTAAGCCGCTACCCGGTTGTAGCACCCGTAACTTGGCCTAGGTGGTCGTGCGTGCCATTGGCACATGCCAACACGTTAACACTAGCCACTTTATATTCTAAGCGGCTACCCAGTTATAGCGCCCTCAACTTGGCCTTGGTGGACATGAGTGCCCTTGGCACATGGAAACACGCTACCACTAGCCACTATTCTATTCTAAGAATCTACCCAGTTGTAGCGCCCGCAATTTGGCCTAGGTGGCCATGCATGCCATTGGCACATGCCAACACATTACTACTAGCCACTTTCTATTTTAAGCCGCTACTCGGTTGTAGCACCCGCAACTTGGCCTAGGTGGCCGTGCGTGCCATTGCCACATACCAACACGTTGCCACTAGACACTTTCTATTCTAAGCCGCTACCAAGTTGTAGCGCCCGCAACTTGGCCTTGGTGGACGAGCGTGCCATTGGCACATGCCAACACGTTACCACTAGCCACTTTCTATTCTAAGCCGCTACCCAGTTATAACGCCCGCAACTTGGCCTAGGTGGCCGTGCGTGTCATTGGCACATGCCAACACGTTACCACTAGCCTCTTTCTATTCTAAGCCGCTACCTGGTTATAACGCCCGCAACTTGGCCTCGGTCGTCGTGCGTGCCATTGGCATAGGCCAACACGTTACAACTTTCCACTTTCTATTCGAAGCCATTACCCAGTTGTAGCGCCCGCAACTTGGCCTAGGTGGCCGTGTATGCCATTGGCACATGCCAACACGTTACCACTAGCCACTTTCTATTCTAAGCCGCTACCCGGTTGTAGCACCCTTAACTTGGCCTAGGTGGCCGTACGTGCCATTGGCACATGCAAACACGTTACCACTAGCCACTTTCTATTCTAAGATGCTACACAGTTATAGCGCCCACAACTTGGCCTAGGTGGACATGCGTGCCCTTGGCACATGAAAACACGTTATCACTAGCCACTTTCTATTCTAAGCCGCTACCCGGTTGTAGCACCCGTAACTTGTCCTAGTTGGCCGTGCGTGCCATTGGAACATGCCAACACGTTACCACTAGCCACTTTCTATTCTAAGATGTTACCCAGTTGTAGCGCCCGCAACTTGGCCTAGGTGGCCATGCATGCCATTGGCACATGGCAACACGTTACCACTATCCACATTCTATTTCAAGCCGCTACCCAGTGGTAGCGCCCGCAACTTGGCCTAGGTGGCCGTGCGTGCCATTGGCACATGCCAACACGTTACGACTATCCACTTTCTATTCTAAGTCGCTACCCGGTTGTAGCGCCCTCAACTTGGCCTAGGTGGTCGTGCGTGCCATTTGCACATGCCAACATGTTACCACTAGCCACTTTCTATTCCAAGCCGCTACCTAGTTGTAGCGCCCGCAACTTGGCCTAGGTGGTCGTGCATGCCATTGGCACATGCCAACACGTTACCACTAGCCACTTTCTATTCTAAGCTGTTAACCAGTTGTAGCGCCCGCAACTTGGCCTAGGTGTCATAAGATTTGGATGTTGGCATCCAAGTGAGCTAATGGCGCAATACAAGTCATAATGGCGCAATGCAAGCTATAATAGCGCAACAGAAACCATAATAGCAGTATTCGGCAGAAGTGCAAGCTGAGTTGCACGTGGCAATGTTGTGAAACTTGAGTTCAAACGTGCCGAAGCGTGTGAACAGTGGCGGAGCCAGAAAAAAATTCCAGGGGGGCTAAAATAAATTTGTAAGAATATATGGACTTTTAGTGGGCTAAAATACCATATATGGTGGACTAAATAAAAAATTTAAGTTAAAACAAAGGGTTTTTCTGCAGTTTTTGGAAATTTAGGGGGGGCTAGAGCCAGGGTTAGTCAACCCTTGGATCCTCCCCTACGTGTGAACAAGTTAGAGACACTTTATAACCGAGTTTGGCATATCCTAACCATTGAAGACAGGTATGGCGTCATTGTGTAAGCCAACACTAAAGCTAGCAGTTAAAAAAGTGGAAATGGCGGTTAGGGGAACTTCCCATGGACAGATGACTGTTCATGGGGCGTGCAACAGAGTTGCATACGGATTGGCCCAGGTTATTGGCATTATAAATAGCCAGAGAACCCTTGTAAACTAGTTGTTAAATAGTTCGAGTGTTGAGGAAACATTTAGGCAGTAGAGAGTGATTGCTGCATAGGCTTAGAGAATAAGCTTGTAAAGTCCATTGGTTGGACGTTTTTGTATCTTCCCCTTAAGCTAATAAATGTGAGTTTGTTGGATTATACATTTTGCATTGGTATACTTTTGATTTGATTATACTCCCCCAATTCTGTGAAGCATAAACATGGAAAAAACATCTTTGTAGTATAGGCTACATTGTTTGGTAGAGAAAATCTGAGTAAGACTTCCGTTGCATACTCTTGGTAGAGTTGGATGATTGCATTGGTGCAATCTTATAAGGCTGAAATACTTTGGGTGATAAGAAATCATCGAACCATTGTATTGCCGGGTTATAACCTTCGCGAAAAATTGCTTGGAGCATTTGAGGGTGTGACATGTGCCAACAGCTAACCCAGTTAAGAATTTTGATAATCTCAATCCATCATGGCAAAAACTTCCTCTGCAATCTCTTTTTCTTCCCTTTGCTTCCTATTAAGTAGTTTTTTTTTGCTCGACTTACACTTATTTCGTGTTGTCGAATTTCTTTTTTGATTGTTAATTACTAACTCATGAATTTGCTTCTTTTTCTTTTGTGCTATGACCATATAAAGGAGGCATTACTGTTGTTAGTGGGAAAACTTGTTGGAAAATTGGGTTACAAAACTAGAGGATGAAAAAACAGAAAACAAAACAATGGTGTACCCCTGACTTCAAGGATCTTTCGATTCTTTTAGACAATAATTCGACCTTTCCCAATTAACTTGGTGAGTACAACAGGTCTCTCGAATTATGCCTTCAGGATTCAATAAAGCCCTAACACCGTAATCGGATTTAAGGATTGTACTTCCTTGACCCGACCAAGAATCACATTGTATAAGGTTCTGATGATGCTTTTAGAGAAGAAGAAAACAAATTGCTTTTTGATGTGTTGGAATGGGAGAACATCTTCGATACTTATAGTGATATCATGCCTTTTGGTAATTTTGTTTCATCGCCAACAGACGCTTCCAAAAGCCATTAATGGTGGCTTATGGGAAGAAACGCGTCTGTTCAAATTTGAATGGAAACTTCTAGGTTTTCCAAAGTAAAACCATAAAAAATTTCCAACAAAACTTACTGTATGGGGTATTTGTACATTCTCGGCACTAAGGTGGGCACTACAGATCCAAGGTACCCGTACCCCAACTGTACTTGTGATTTCTTGTGTTTTGGCATCTCAGGTCTCGCTTATACAAAGTGCATAATTCAATCTGGCGGTGCACAATGCCTATGCTGCGGCAATTAAAGCCGAGATCATAACACAGGTTTACAACCGTTGAAGATTGATGCACTTCATCCCTTCACTGATTTCTATCTACTTCATTTCTCATTCTCATTAGGGTTGCTATTGTTAGTTATGCGGTCTTGCCTATTTTTTTTCCGTTAGTTTGCACTGTTTGTGATTCACGACTGAGTTAATTAATCATATAAAATATTTTTTTGGATTTCTTTTTTCGAGATTTTGCAAAATACCAGAAAAAAAGAAAACAAAACCACGAATAATACCCCTAGCATATACTTCAAAGGCACAGGCACGGAATAGGGAAGTGACGCTGGTTTCCTAATCTAATTACTTTGCGATATATAAAAGGCAATCAATGTTGGAAATTTTGGGTATAAAACAGAGGATGATAACACTAAAAGAAATTGTTGTTGTACTCAAAAACTTTCAAGTCTCGGGTGATTTCTTTTAGACGATTATTTCTACCCTCCCAATATAAATTGGAGATTGCAACAGGTATGCGAAATAATGCCTTCAGGACACAATGAAAGCCCTACAACAGGAAACTGGATTCAAGGTTTGCACCCCTTGACCCAACCAAGAACACATGAGAGAGATTTCTGATGATGCTTTAGATGGAGAGAAAACAGGTTGAATTCATTCTCAAGAATGGGAGAATTCCTTCACTACTTATAGGGTTATTCATGCCTATTGGAGATGCCTCTTCACTTCCAAAAGACACATAAGGTGTCTGTTGGGAATGGTTGTGTCCTTTATGAACCATCACACCTATTAGAGGTGTCCCTTCATCTCCAACTAACATCCATTGTGTTTATCTAACACAGAACACTTCCCCATCATAGTGACAAACCAAAAACGAAAACAGTTTTATTTTCTAAGTAATTGAAAATATCCAACAATCTCCCCCTATTTTCAAAAAACTAAAAACATAAAATAAAATAAAACTTATAAAACCGGAGTGGCTGCATCACTCAAGTTACTGCCTACGTACCCGAGTGGGATCAAGCCAACATAGTTCAAGCACAATTGGGACTAAGCATCATCGCTGAAATCAATACATAAATGATAGGTACCTTCTAGGTTTGAACCTACACTTAGTGTAAGAAACTCAAAGCCTTATCGAGATTCTATGGTGAAACCAGTCTTGAACCAAGTATCCCTTATGATAAAACCGGAGTCTCCACACATATTGATTCCATAAATCATGTGTTCTGTAGCCAAGCACTATAAAGGCCTTGTGCTTATATCCTTATTCATGAGTCTTCTTTAGAGAACGGTCTTCTTCTCTTAGGAAACGGCCCACATTTCCATACTCATATATGTAAGTCTCGAAGGTGTTTCTGCGAGACACCTTTTACTAATCACAGACTCATTAAGGATTTACATCCATCCTATTTTCTTGCAGAAAAACCAGCACTAACTTGAAATGGGAAGTTTTATGTTAGTGCTCCATAATCTACATCCATAACTTGTTGGTACCACATTGAACCTTGTTTATCCTTTTCAAAACATAGGTTGGGTTTCTGCTATGGGAGATCAACCTTCCTTCACATACCTTAGTCCCATTTCTATATACTTCATTGAAATTAATTCCTTTGGGAGACTCTTCATAAGTAGGTCTACCAAGCTTTTCTCCGTTTCAATGGTTAACTGCAATTACTCCTTTCTTGATTAATTGACTTACCGTTCCTTGTCTAAGACTTGTATGTCTTGAATTTTCATTATAAGTCTTGTTAAAGACGTTATAGATCATATCCTGATTCACAATTAATCAAGACCGCTTGAGATGGCTTCTTCCAAAAATGGGATCTCTACAAGTTAGGTTCTAAGCCATTTCTCCTCATTAATTGCATCTACTCATACAATCAATTCCAAAAAAAATGTTCCTATTTGATTTTACAAAATAATTGTAACTTCTCTAGTGATTTTAATTAACATTTGCAGTTAATTCACAAGAAGTCATTATAGACTTGCATACACTAGAGGCATAGAAAATTTGTAGGCAACTTATATATTTGCTATCTCAACAAATATAATACCTTGATGAGTAACTCTTTTACTCATGCCCAATCTTCTAAAAATTTATACCCAAATACATAGACAATGTCTATTTAACATTTTACATAATGTAATGAAAATGTTCACAATTTATACATCGGCAATATCGTAACACCTAATCGTTGGATATTTGGTCGCGCGCCCAATCTTCCAAAACGTTACATATTCACCGGTATTCCACTTTCCTTTCGATGTCATTTAAGACATGCCAATTTCCAGATTTTGGAACCTATAATTCTTACCGTAAGAATTATATCCGTACCATAAAATTGTTGTTTCAACAATTAATGGTGATCTCTATTGGTTTTCATATTGATCAAAATAATTATCTATCATGCAAAGACGGATAATTCTAACTAATAAACAATACCCAGTAATTAGTTACCTCAAATCACAAAGGATTTGGTTGGGGAAATTTGTCAAACAAGTTGTGTTCAACCAACTTTGTCTCACAACCAGCAATTCAAAAGTTTAAATTACCCCCATAACTTCATTACATTATATAATATGAAATTCAGAAACTAAACAAGTCATCCTTACCAATCAGTCACCACATGATTGCGAACATAACCATGAATTTAATCAATATCAACAACATTCGATTAATGTAAAAATTAATTTGTACTAATCGTTTCTGCGTGCGTCGTTCACCCTTTGACGAAATCATTCTGGATTGACCAGAAGCACGGCGTCATCAATTTGGGGAAACAAAAATTACATTTCTGCTTGCTGGGAATGTGTAACACCTTTTCCAGAACCTCAAGCCTTTGAAGTGTTATCAACAGTGAATATTCCCAAATTTCAAGACTAGAACCGTCAACCAAATGTGCGCTTAACCGTCATGGGCCCTTTCTACAAGACGACTTTTTAGAAATATTTCCCATACTTAGGAAAGATAAGAAGATGCGTCATATTTTCAAGAGATTTCATGTTTAAATTTAACAGACACATCAGAGAGGCACCCTGACGTTTCAACAAGAACCATGCCGCACTACCGAAAATCCTCCATTTGAACTCGGAGGGATTAACGGAGACGTATAAATATGGTGGAAACTTCCAGAAATATTAGGCTCGGATTCCACAATCCCATACAGCAGCCTCCCATGCTCCAACTCTTGTACCCTCAGACAGGCAAGGCCCTTCCCAAACCATCCAAGCAGAGTATCATCCTCCGTTGTCGAGTGAAATTAATCGTCTAAAACTGTTGGAAAAAATGGGTATAAAACGGAGTATGATAACACTAAAAGAAATTGTTGTTGTACTCAAAAGCTTTCAAGGCTCGGGTGATTTCTTTTAGACGATTATTTCTACCCTCCCAATATAAATTGGCGATTGAAACAGGTATGCGAAATAATGCCTTCAGGATACAATGAAATCCCTACAACAAGAAATTGGATTCAAGGTTTGCACCCCTTGACCCAACCAAGAACACATGAGAGAGATTTCTGATGATGCTTTAGATGGAGAGAAAACAGGTTGAATTCATTCTCAAGAATGGGAGAATTCCTTCACTACTTATAGGGTTATTCATGCCTATTGGAGATGCCTCTTCACTTCCAAAAGACACATAAGGTGTCTGTTGGGAATGGTTGTGTCCTTTATGAACCATCACACCTATTAGAGGTGTCCCTTCATCTCCAACTAACATCCATTGTGTTTATCTAACACAGAACACTTCCCCATCATAGTGACAAACCAAAAACGAAAACAATTTTATTTTCTAAGTTATTGAAAATATCCAACAATCAAACCTTTTCGTAAAAAAACTATATATGAAAGGCAATCCAACCAATAAACCTCAATTACCTCAAAGATGCTGAATACTGAACCTCAAAAAGGGATAATGGAAGAGTCGTTCATCATGATGCCAAGTCTTCCGGATGAAACCATTGTCGATATTCTTTCAATGTTACCGGAGAAATCGATTATAAGATTCAGGTGTGTATGCAAAAACTGGTGCTATAATTTATTCAAAGACCCTAAGTTTATTAACATGCATTTTAATCATGCTACTGCAAATACTAAGTTTATTTCAATTTTAACAAGAAGGTGTTCCCCCATGTACTCGATTAAGTGGGGCGATTTGTTGCCGTTGTCATCAGAACGTAATAACGAGTCTGTTATTGAGATACATTCACAGCAACAAAAGCTTTATTCTAGTTATGGTTCTTGTAATGGATTAATTTTACTGCGTCATCCATGTGGGGGTGTTACCCTGTGGAACCCCTCCACAGAGGAAATTAAAAATATACCAGAACTAGTATACGATCCAAAATCAACACATGCAGATCATTTTGATTATGTCGTGCGCACCCTATATGGGTTTTGTTATAGTCCCATTCTTGACGATTACAAGATTGTAAGAGCAGATATGATTTATGTAGCTAGTGATTGGATTTGCTATGGTTGTGAAGTTGAGGTATATTCGTTACGATCAAATTCGTGGAAAAAAATACCATATGACATCCCTTATGATTTTTTATTAGGTGGTAAGGCTATTAAACATGTCGTTTATAATGGAGCTCTACACTGGGTAGGATCTTCATGTGTTAGCCTTAGAGAAGGATGGGAATTATCCATAACGGAATCTATAGTTATAATTTCTTTTGATGTCGAAACTGACAGTTTTAAAGAGGTTGCGCTTACTCGAGAACTACAGAAATCGTTGTCTTATGACCACAGCACCATCCACGATCATTGGGGTCAACTATCCACTGATATTTTCCTGGGAACTTTTGGTGGGTGTCTTGCAATTTTACAAGGCGGTCAACTTTATTCGGCAAGGAACAACAATGGTGATGTTTCGATATGGGTAATGAAGGATTATGGAGTGAAAGAATCTTGGGGTAAAATGTTCTCCGTTTCTACTCAATCAATGGGAAGATCTGTTAAGTATTCTAGGATGACAGTAATCGACTTCAGGAATGATATGATTCTATTTCTCAAAGATAAGAGTTCACATAAGAGTTCACTGGTTTTATATGATCTGAAGCATGAAAAAATTATAGTTGTGAACACCGGAGGTGTTACATTAAAAAGACGGTCTTATGTGGATACTTATGTTGAGAACTTAGGGTCACTTAATTCGGGAATCTATTTGGGATCAAAGCTTGCAATAGATGGAGCAAGCTAAAATGGAGCGAGCTCCCTTGTATTTACTAGTTATAATGTTTTTCCTATGCTTGTGCTTCATGAGTGTGTGTATTTCCTATGATTTTGCTCTAGGGTTCTCGACGTGTAGTTAAGATATGATGAAACAGATTTAAGTGATAATATGAAACAGATTTAGGACATGATGGATAAAAACTGTAAGTATTATTATTATTATGAGATGAACTATCACTCATTCAAATACCAGTAAATCCTAACTTGGAGAGCAAATAACTTTTCTCTCTCTCAAGTTTCTTCCACAAACTCTCCAACAAAAAATCTACTGCAAACAATAGGTTTATGTCACTTTTAATACGACGTAACGTCCCCATATACTCGGTTAATTGGTGCCATTTGTTGCCGTTGTCATCCACACTGAATAACCAGCACTCAGTTGTTGAGATAGATTCACCAATCCCACGGGATGAGGAGCATTATTATGGTACTTGGTTCTTTTAATGGTTTAATTTTAATGACTAGTCCTTGGGAATTTTCGTGTGTTATCCTATGGAACCCTTCTACTAAATAAATAAAGGAAATACCAGAACCAATATATTCGCCAACCAGCAGTTGTCAACCTTCTCATGTTTTTGATGATACGCCCGTATTTGATCTGTCTATCAGATACGCGATTGGTTATAGTCCCATTCTCGACGATTACAAGATTGTACGAACTGAAGCGTCTTATAAACCAGATGACTGGGTTACCAATTGTTGTGAAGTTGAGGTATATTCATTATAGTCCGCGAGTTACAACACCAAAGGTGTCACTATCCATGCACAAAAACTCCAACAAAACAAATTGTTCACAAAAACCCCATTTAACATAAACTGTCTATATTACCCTTTTAGTTTAAATCACCCAACAAAAATAAAAATCAACCCCACCTTTAATTTTTATTATATTCTCACCACCAACAGCAACACACCACAGCAGCACCACCACCACCGCCACTGCATCGCCGCCACCACCACCGCACTGCCACCACCACCGCCACCGCACCGCCACCACCACCGCACCACCACTGCTGCCACCACACCACCACTACCACCGCCACGGCACCACCGCCAACGCCGCCACCACCACCACCACTGCCACTGCACCACCGCCACTACACCACCACCACCGCCACTGCACCACCACCGCCACTCCACCGCCGTCGCCACCACCACCGCCACTCTGCTGCTGCCACCGCCACCACCGCCACTCCGTCGTTGCCACCGCCACCACCGCCGTCACCGCACCACCACCACAGCACCGCCGCTGTCGCCAACCGCCGACGCCAACCAGCACCACCACAGCCACTGCACCACCACTTCCACCACCGCCACTGCCACCACCACCACCGTCACTACACCACCACCACCACCGTCACTGCACTACCACCGCCGCCACCACCGTCACTGCCACCACCACCGAAACTGCCACCACCACCGCCACCACCGCCACTGCACCACCACCACCGCCAGTGCACCACCGTCGCTCCACCACCGCCGCCGCCAACAACCACCACCGCCGCCGCCAACCACCACCTCCGCCGCCGCCACCACCACAAACAATTAATTTCTTTGATCAATATTCAACAAAATGAGAAAAAAATGATGAAACCAAACAGAAAAAATGATGAAACCAAAATTAGTTTCACCAAAATTAGATGAAACCGAAATCGGTTTCATCATTTTTCACATATTGTCATTTCACCAACACAAACTTCAATGATGAAACCAAACACACCGACTTTCAAGTCAGGCCGAATAAACTAGGAAAAAAAATCATGTGAAACCAAAATTTGCTTTCATCATAAAAGAAACACAATAAGATGAAACCTACCACCACCGTCAATGCACCACCCCCATCGCCACCTACCAACACCAAACACCACCGCCGACGAAGACCACCACCTTCGCCGAGAAACACCACCATTATCACTGACCTCCACCACCAACCAGTCGCCACCATCACAAACAATTAATTTCATTGATCAATATTCAACAAAATGAGAAAAAAATGATGAAACCAAATAGAAAAAATGATGAAACCAAAATTGGTTTCACCAAAAGATGAAACCAAAATTGGTTTCATCATTTTTCCACATTGTCATTTCACCAGCACAAACTTCAATGATGAAACCTAACACGCCGACTTCCAAGTCGCCAACCACCACCACGCCACCACCTGCGCCAACTACCACCGCAGCCAACGACCACAACCACAGACAATTGTTGACGACGACCACCACCGTCACCGAGAAACACCATCATTATCACCGACCACCACCACCAACCAGTTGCCGCCACCACAAACAATTAATTTGATTGATCAATGTTCAACAAAATGAGAAAAAATGATGCAACCAAACTGAAAATGAGAAAAAATGATGAAACCAAACTGAAAAAATGATGGAACCAAAATTTCTCGTGAAAAATGATGTAACCAAACTTAAAAAATGATGTAACCAAATGATGGAACCAAAATTGGTTTCACCAAAAAATAGATGAAACCGAAATTGGTTTCATCATTTTTCAACATATTGTCATTTCACCAATAATCACCGCGACCAACACCACCGCCAACCACCGTGACCAACTACTACCACCACCGCGCCGCCACCATCAACAGAGTCCACCGCAATACGTCATTGCACCACCACTACCAGCCACCTCCACCATCCAGCACCACCACTACCACCACAACCGTCCACCGCCATCACCAACCACCAGCACCACTGCCGACCAGCACCAACAACACCGCGCCATTGCACCACCACTACCAGCCACCGCCAACACCTTCCGCACCGCCACCTGCACCACGACCGCCCACCACCATCACCGACTACCAGCACCGTTGTCGCCCACCACCACCGCCGAACGTCATCACCCATGTTGCCGCTGAAATCTGCCACTGCTGCAACCACTGGCACCATCACTACATACCACCTCCATCTTCGACTACCAATGGCACCATTACCACCACTACCATCATCTCCATAGCTAAAATAGGATGAAACCATATTTGGTTTCATCATAAGTACGATGAAACCATAATTGGTTTCTTCAGAATTCAACTACAAGAAAAATTACAAACCATGCAACCAGGCCGAGTTCCGTCTATTTCTGATCATCTCCTAGCCGATTCCAGGCCTTTAAAAAATCTAGTTACAGCCCTTTCACTTTCCTGAGTAATATGTTGTTAATATGAGTATTTCTGTGCTCCTACGGTGGAACTCTTATAAGAAATTGTGAGTAATGCAGGTAGACTATATCATGTAAGAAATAGGAAGATAAGACGCGCTATTGTGAGCTCATTTGCTTCATAACAATATAAATGTCATAAGAAGCAATGACTGCAATAGAGAACATGCATCCTCTCCGCGAGACATGAAAACCACCAAAATAAAGTAAACCTTCCATATTTTGTTATGAAGAGTTCACAATTACCCTAGTTCAACACCACTATCATATTACCGGTCTTCTTCCAAATTCCAACAATTTGATAATTACCAGCTCCTCATGTGTATCTTATAGTTAATGGAAGCAGTGAAAAGGTGAAATGTTGTTACCTTGGACAATTATGACGAGGCAGAACATAACTCCAGCTGTAGCTATCACTTCACTGCAATGCACAAGCTTAACACATTCCATTGCAGTTGCAGCTATCAATCATATATACCACCTGCAATTTCATACACATACATCTAAAACACTCATTTCATGCACTTGCAGGTCATAATCATCCAAACACTAGCCTAGAAACATATAACTGAAATAGCACACGAACCTTCCAAGGACCAGGGATGTAATAGTTGTTGTTCCTGACGAACTGCTCACATTGCAGTCGTCAGCCAAAGCATCATCTGCCAAAAGAAATGCTCTCCGGAACGAATTCACTACCTCTTCTACTAAATTATCGTCATCATCACTCACATAAGTTAGTGGTATATCAGTATTTTCAAAAAAAGAATCTAAGTGCATTTTCTTTCATATATACTGCTGCCTCTGCACCTCCGTGGCCATCAAACTACCAGAATGGATGGTTGGCATAAATTGAACAACATCCGATGCCAAGGAACCATCTGAATTGAGATCAGAGGTCTTACAGGCATGATCAAAGTTATAAAATTATAGTTAGACTTAATCAAAGTTAACAAAACTAGTCTAAGTCAACAGATTGGGGTATTCACAATTTATTGAACACGTCAAATGAAAGCACCACGAAAAAAAAATCCTTAAGTAAAGTTCTGAAGTTTTAGAAGACGGTGACTTTAACTATGTATATGAGATCATAATTGGCTAAACACCTGAATTTTATGGAATTGCAAAAGTGGAACTAAAAAACCTTAAGACTTGAACATGACCATTATCCAATCAATACATGCAAATCCTAATTCCATACCCACGTAAAGTAGCTTGAATTTTTTATATATTAGTGTACAATTAAAGGCATCTCCTGGTAGCTAAATCAATACTATACGCGCAACAAACAAAAACTACGAAGCCTGATGAGTTCTTCATCTACCATAAATCATCTAAAATCACGTCAATCATCAACAACGCACTAAAAATGAGATTTAGGTCCTTGGTTTAAGAACCCAGATTCGAGATCTAACCATAAACTTTAGGAAACCAAAAATTAATTTACAATTCTGATAAAAATTTCACCTTTTTATATCATATCAATCTTTAAAAACCCTCTATAATCTCAATTCAACAATTTTAGATGAACTCAAATTCAATTTCATATCAAATTAACGATTACTTACTATCG
This sequence comes from Papaver bracteatum, assembly GCA_023529315.1. Classification (NCBI taxonomy): domain Eukaryota; kingdom Viridiplantae; phylum Streptophyta; class Magnoliopsida; order Ranunculales; family Papaveraceae; genus Papaver; species Papaver bracteatum. The sequence goes on along the minus strand of JAJJWX010003386.1, from coordinate 4,934 downwards.
GTTTTAATAGAGGAATTAACCTCTGTGGAAAACATACAAACAAGAACAGAAGACAAAGAAGATTCATTTCGCAGTAGGTTTAACTGAAAATTGAATGAAAAAACCAAGAAAAATTAGGTCAAGAATCTGAAAATGGTGAACCAAAAATTGAGATTCTGAATACAAATCGATTGATTAAAAGAAATTGAGATTATTACCTTTCTGGAATGAATTAGGAGAATACCGATCTGATGGTGGTGCGGGAAGATTTGGAGGAGGTTCTGTTGGTGGTGGTGGTGTGAGCGAAGACGAAGAGAGAATACAGATCTCGTTTGGAGAAGAAGAAATGAATGGGAGGGTAAGCTGGGTATTTCTTGAAAACCGAATGGATGTAATTTACCCATGTTAACGGATTTGGGGTTTTTGTTTCATTTTTACTAGATATGGTTTTTATTTAGCCCAAATAATATGGATGGTGTTAGTGTATCTCTAAGAGTATCACGTACACGCCCGATACACTCCCCCACCATGGGTTACGCATCCTGATTAATGCGCCGGTCGAGCTCAAGAAAGGCCAACGTAGCCTGGGTCATCCACCATAAGTGCGCTCACATGAATTACTTTTTGTGTCTCTACATCCCAATCGTTATTCGTTTAGGTGGACTTCCAGTCTTTGTCAAAGATATTGACGAGATAAGGATGGGAGCGAGACCTTTTATGTCTGGGGAACGATGTGTTTCCCATCGACTAGTCTTGTGGCTAGCCCAGTATCCGCATACTTAATGGGTTCCGACATGTGCATACCATCGATCCCTCTTGTGACCGAACATTATAACACATTAGTCCCTGACCCATCATAGGCCGTTATTCCCCATTCACACCTACCGCGGCAAGAGGGACAAACCAGGGATAGGATCCGAGATCTGAAAAGGGGACTGGGTTCACGTGGACACAACATCCGAAGCCGAGGAAACAAGGGGAAGCCCTCCATGACTCCTTCACATGGATTGCGACTCTCCGCGCTTATCGCACGTGTCTGCGACAGCTGTATCTCTCTCAAGTCCTCTAGGACAGAGCCCTTCCATGCCTTTCTTCGTCCATCAGCCTTTTGGGTTGAGTTTCCGAATGTTGAAGATTGCTTCATGGACGAGACCATCCATGCTGCGTAAAACTGACAAACCAATTAAGGCATCATTTTCGGACCAACTCTGAGATTGGTGCGACTCCTAGTATCTTGCGGATGTCCTCGTTTCTAATATGATCGTGACGTGTGACGCAGCATCCACCGGGCATGCGCATCTCCAGAGTGCAGTTTCCTGCAATGGTCCGCCTTGGTTGCCCAGCACTCAGCGCCATAGAGCATGGCGGGTCTGACAACCGTCTTGTATAGCCTGCCTTTTAGTTTGGGAGGAGCTCTCTTGTCGCAGAAGAACCCGGCTCCCTGTCGCCATCTAGCCCATCCAGCATGGATGCGCTGCTGGACACGAAGATCGTTCTCCATCACTCTGCAGACGGACCCAAGGTACGGAAGGAGTCTTTTTGGTTACTGCTTGACCTGCCAGAAGATGTTCCCTTCATCAATGCACGGCTTTTAAAGGAGCACTTCAGGTATTCAGTTTTGAACCGACTTACTCTGAAGCCTTTACTTCAGAAAAGTTCCTCCAAAGCTCCAGACGTATCTCAACGCTCCTGACTTACTTCATTGTAGCCACGCTGCCCCATGTGGTGAGAAGGGTCCAGGTGCTTCCTCCCTAACATCTTCTGATCTGTTTAAGGCCAAGTGTAAAGACAGAATGAGGGCCGATCCCCGATGGAGTCCAACACAGACCAAATCACCAAAGTCCATTCCGGCCACCGAGAGGAAGCACATCATACATGTCTTGAATAAGAGAGATGTACTTTTCGGGACGTTCGCTTTCCGCTAGCGTTCTCCACAAGACCCCACTGGGATTTTATCATAAGCTTTCTCTAGATCGATGAATATTAAGTGTAAATCTTTTTTCTGTGCCCTGTAGGTCTCTAGGAGTTGTCTGGTTAGGAAAATCGCTTCAGTTGTGGATCTCCCCGGCATGAATCCAAACTGGTTGGGGCTGACCTTGGTCAGACTCCGTAAGCGGTGATTTAGTACCCGTTCCCAGATCTTCAATGTGTGGCTCATGAGCTTAATGCCACGATAGTTGGCACAAGTTTTGATGTCACCCTTGTTCTTGAAGACCGGGACAATCACACTTTTCCTCCATTCATCCGGCATTTTGTTGTGTTTTAGTATGCCGTTGAATAGTGTAGTGAGCCATTCGGCACCTACGTCACCCAAACATTTCCAGACTTCCACTGGGATGCTATCGGGTCCCAGAGCTTTCCTCTGCGAGACCGTTTGAGCGCCAGTTTCACTTCACTTACATGGATAGTCTGAACTGCGGTGTTGTTCTTTGTGTGTGGGATGCCTGCCTCCAAC